>CM045742.1:19025000-19112500 GCA_024760905.1 Plotosus lineatus
TGTCTTCCTTTCAGCTTTTTCCCCTTTTACTCGGGAGTCGTCACAGCGAATCATCTGATTCGCACGTTTGATTTGGCAGAGGTTTTTACGTCGGATGCCCTTCCTGACACAACCCTTTTAGCAAGGGACAGAAACACGCTGACGACTTTGCAGCTACTCTTTACGAAAGTCAGCAATGGTTCTTTTACATGCCTCTCACCATAGACAGTGAGGGACATGGCCGGCCTTTGATAACCCAGTTAGCTGCATTGGGGGGTGTGGGGTGACAACCTTGTGGAGAGTGGGACTCGAACCCCCAACCTTTGGATCAGCGATCCAGCGCCCTATACCACTAGACCACCACTGCCCCTCAGACAGATTTGTATAATTGTGTACATTATAAAACATTCATTCATTTTCTGAAGCACTTAATCCTAATTGGGGTGGCTGGGAGGTCGGTGCCCATCTCAGCCGGCTTTGGGTGAAGGCAGAGTACCTTGGACAGCTCGCCAGGCCATTTTAGGGCAGAAACACGTTGATGGCTACGCAGTCTACTCTTGCCAGCAATGGTTCTTTTGTATCTAATGTCATGACAGTATTGCTGTTATTAATAATATTTGTGTAAGCATGTTATTCCGGTTGATGTAACATAACCTTGCATTCGGCCCCATTATACAGCAAGAAAAAGCTGGCATTATATCGGCCGGTTCAGGGACATTTGCTCACAAGACAAATGCTCACAACCTAAATGAAAAAAAACAGACATTTGCTCACAACATAAAAAATTTTGCTCAATTTTAACCCTAACCCTAATGTATAATGAGTTAATTTAGCATTATGTATTTATAAGAATAAATAATTTTTATAACACACATTGTGATCTTTTTGTGTTATGCATTTATTAGCACAAAGAAAAAAGATGATGTGAGCAAATGTCTTTTTTCATCAAGGTTGTGAGCAATTGTCCTGTGAGCAAATGCCTGAGCACCTACAGGCCAGTTGGTTTCACGTGAAAGGTCAGTGAATATGTGCTCACTGCAATCATTATTTTCTTCAGTCAAATCCTGGAATAAAAAAAATATATTTAAAATTGCTTTTAAAAACTGATCATGTTTCACATCCCTATAATGATCAGGTAAACTATTGAACAATTGGTTCCCAGAGTACAGGGCTGTTTATAGCACCGTCTGATTTTACTCAAAGAAATACAACACACAATGTAGTGGATCTGGTGTTGAGGTTACGCCTAGTTGAAGTGACTTTAAAACAAAAGTGAGCAAAGTGATCAGAGACTGGATATCAACAGTTTTACACTCTCTCTCTCTCTCACTCATATGCCGAACTGCTGAAACCTACTAGGATCACGGGGAGGCTAGAGCTTATCTCATCCGACACTAGGTGAAGGCAGGATATACCCTAAACAGCTCCAGGTCAGTGCAGGGCCACCACAGAGACACACACAAACAGAGCCATTCATACTTACACCTAGGGCAGTGCTTCTCAATTACTTTCTGTGGCGCCCTCTCGAGGAAGAAAAAAAATTTCACGCCCCCAACCGCCCCGAAAGCGACTATAAACAGTATTATTTGTCGATAAAATTGTTATTCGTACAGCTCTGCATACCATTGTATCTTTATTAACATTAACAACAAAAAAAGAAAGAAATATGGTTCAACTTACAATAAAGAAAAACTTGATTAACATTGCTTTTTTAATCTGTGACAGAAAAGACTTAAAGTGCACCAATGTGCCTGAAATTTAAAAAATACATCCTTATTTAAACTCCTCCAACTTACTTATGTCTTCATGTGTCCGTTTCTCTCCACCTTTCTCTTCGTTCCAGTCAGAAATGTTTCCGTGTTGTTTCCTGAGGGATTGTTTACTGAAACTTCATATTGTTTGCTCGTGCGAAAAGCCACTACACCGTAGCGAGACAATAAGAGCGCCACTGTCAGTTAGTGGAGTGGAGATGCAATTACACTTAATTCTCGTACACTATTCCATAAAAGCATGTTCCCCAGGGTTATACTCGCTCCAATATGTTCCCAAGGGGGGCGCACCCCACTATTTGAGAAGTACTGACCTATGGGTAAATTGGAACAGTCAATTAGCCTAATAAGCATGTCTTTGGACCACTAGAGGAAAGCAGAGTACCCTGAGGAAACCCACACAAAAACAGCTGAGCCCGGGAGTTCTTACAAAGTTCCCTCAAGGAACCACCCCAGAGATGATCCCCAGACAAAGAGATCGCAAGTTTGAATCCAGTTTAATTCCACACCATCAGTGACCTGGAGTCCATGGGTCCTAATTGTCCGTGTTCTCCCAGGATGGAGAGACGGCATACATTCACTTCCCTGTCACTCATAGTGATCGTCAGCCAATCATGGGCATCTGTGAACTCATTGGTATGATGGGGTGCATAGCAGTTTTTTTCCCCAAGTGTGTTACTCCGCCACAGAAATAAACATGTGCAGCAGTTCGAAAAGAGGCGGGTAGCTGGCATTTCATGTCACAAAGGGGGGTGTGTGTGTGCATGTTTTCACCCCTCCCTGGTTGGTAGTGGTCATGTAATTGGGAAGGCAATACCTGATGGGAGGGAATTGGATATGACTAACATTAGGGAGAGAAATGGAAGAGACTGTTTTTAAAAAAAAAAAAAAGAAAGAAAGAAAGAAAGCTCATTTCTTGACATCTTGACATTTGGATCAAACCCCCATATACTGTGAAATATGAAGAGCATACAAAGATCCAGCTGGATTTACACTCACCAATACCAGAATTGGCTCCTGTGATAACGATGACTTTGTCAGAAAGATCATGACCTTGAAGGATTTCCAGTGCAGCAGTATTTCCATCATAGCGCTTAGGTTTCACCAGTATATCCTCTACGGTGAAGGCTTGCCGAGGGTCAAAGTATGTTTTCCTCTTATTGATGTGACTAAAAAAAGTAAAGAGAAAGAAATGGGGGTGGGAGGGGAGGGGGGCTGAACTTTGATTTGGTGTTTCTTAAACAATATCAGAGCAGGGTAGCTTTTCAGGATATTTAACCATGGCAAAGATGCAGAAACTTACTCAACATAAAATATTTGACCCTTTTCATCCTGCTCCTGCTCCCATCCATAAGGCAGCTCTGTAGAAGAAAAATACATTGATGAATTGTAAAGCAAGCCCACTGTTTAGGTTTAATCTGCAAAATTCGACCGTTACGCAAAGAAACCAGTGAAAAATTTCCAAAGGTATTATGCATTACATGTCAATGTGGACGGCCTACTACAATAACAGAAGATGCCATCAGTTTTCACATCTACGAGTAAATAAGAGTGATGGGAGAATACTGCGTGCACAGACTGGATAGATGATTGGAAAAACATCATCAACTCCTCTCTCCACCATCCAGTGTTGTGCTGTAGCCCATCCACATCAAATTTCAGTGTACATCCTGGAGTTTTAAGAGTGTCTGTGTTATTTATTATCTTCGGCACTCAGCTCTAAACTGAGTTTTTATTATTAAAAAAAATAAATAAATAATAAAATAATAATAATAATAATAATAATAACGATAAGCCTTGCTAGAGCATTTAAGACGAATGCAAGTGCTGGGTGGCATGGTGGCACAGTAGCACATCCACCTCACTTCAAAAGATCCCGAGTTCATTTCCCAGGCTGAGTGTTTCTGGGTGGAGTTTGCATGTTCTCTCTGTTGTTGCATGGGTTTCCTCCAAGTAGTCTGGTTTCCTCCCAGAATCCAAAAACATACACAGTTGGTGGTTACAAATTTCCCCTAGATTGTGTGAATGGTTGTATGTGTGTTGACTCTGCAATGACCTTGCATAGTTGTTCAGGGTGTAATTCGTCTTTGCCCAGAGTCAGCTGCCTTCACGCAACCCTAATTTGGATTAAGCGACTTAGAAAATGAATCAATAATATGGCTGATGTGCATAAGTTTTTACTGAAAAGGCAAACATAACACCACTGATCGAGAATCAACATTCCCAGGGAGGGTGGGAGGGTGTATTGTGTCTTATATTCTTAATGGCTTTATCCTGTATTAGGGTCGTGGGGGAGGCTGAAGCCCATCCTAGATGATTCCGGACAAAGGTGGAATACACCCTGCACAGCACTGTCTTTTAACTGTTCCCCCAAAACAAAGATATGTTCAACATTGCTCGTTCCAAATATTATTTTCCTTCTCATCTGCCCAAAGTTAAAATGGCCTATAAATACTATGGAGTAGCAAATAAGTGTTAAAAATCATATAATCACTGGACTGTTAAAAGGACAGACATTGAAGGAACTCAACATTCTGTTCAGTTCATTTCCTGTAACCGGTTAATCCTAAATTAGGGTCACAGGGAGGTTGGCGCCCATCCCTGCCAACTCCAGGGGAGGGCAGAGTACACCCTGGACAGCTCGCCAGGGCATTACAGAGCGGAAACACGCTGAAGGCTTTGCAGCTCCTCTCGTTGAAAGTCAGCAATGGTTCTTTTACATGCCTCACACCAGAGAGATTGAGAGGCATGGCCGGCCTTTGATAGCCCAGTTAGCTGCACTGAGGGGGACAGTGACAACCTTGTGGAGAGTGAGACTCGAACCCCCAACCTTAGGCTCAGTGATCCAGTGCCCTACTGTATACCACTAGGCCACCACTGCCCAGAACTCAGCTGGTGCATCTGTCATATTGAACAGGTGTAAAATAATACTGATGTACTGGATTTATTATACAAGATTACTCAGAATTCTGTACTTGGCAGAACATAATGAAGGATGCTGTGGTTTGCATGCAAACCTGTGATGACGTCAAGAAGGAGCAAAAGTCAAAGTCTTCAAAAAAAACTTGTCTGTTTTTGCAATCAAATCATTCGACAGCTAATCTTATTACAAAACTGCACAATTTGTACCAAGTCTACAATGTTTGACAAAAATAGCAAATGATCTTCATGCCAAATATTGTGTTATACAAGGTGACCCAATAAAACCTCACTCATTTCAAAGCCATATGAAAAACAAATCGTGAAAGACAAGCAAATCATTCTTTTCCTCCATGAAACTTCAAGCAATACAGTTTTTATACATCATGGTTTAAATATGAAGTTCTTCAAATGGTGGCCATCATTGGCTGTATACAATTGGAGGTGATTTCTGAAGACTGCTATGGCTCTTGACAGGTCAATTATGGTGGAACAGCAACTATCGCCTGTTGAATAGCAATCTTATGGGTTTCAAGAGTTTGGGGTTGGAGAGCACGCAGTCTTGATTTATGATAGCCCAACAGAGGGGAGAGGTCAGGGAAACAGGCCCACCACCCAACATCTACATGCATCAAGATCACCCAATCTGGAAACATTTCCCACAGCACTTCCAAGGATCTTTGAGCTCTGTGTTGCACCATCTTACTGAACATCAATTTCTTTGAGCTCAAGGTGTTCAAGATGAGGTTGGGCTACCAACAGACTTTAGCAGTGCCTCTCCTTTCTCAATGTATCATCATCATCATTAGCTCTACCCCCACTTGAAATGTGGGAGTTTTTTGGTCATCCTCTATCATAATATATATAATTTTGCTCGATTTATTCCTGCTCAGTGCTCCAATAATTATTTTATTTTTTTATTTAAATGTAGAAAAAGGTGATTACTTTGGAGGACATCTTTCAATTTTGCTCTACGGCCTTTTCTGCGTGTGCCTCAGACTTCTGCACAGTAATTATATATTTAGACAGACATAGGGACCCACACAGAGAAAGAGAGACAGACAGACAGAAAGAAATATATACAGACAGACAGAACTATACACACGCAGACAGACACACAGAACTATACACACACAGACAGACAGACCTATACACACACAGACAGACAGAACTATACACACACACACAGACAGAACTATACACACACACAGACAGACAGAACTATACACACACACACAGACAGAACTATACACAGACACACAGACAGAACTATACACAGACAGACACACAGAACTATACACACACACACAGACAGACAGAACTACACACAGAACTATACACACACACACAGACAGACAGAACGACACAAAGAACTATACACACACACACAGACAGACAGAACTACACACAGAACTATACACACACACACAGACAGACAGACACACAGAACTATACACACACACAGACAGACAGACACACAGAACTATACACACACACACAGACAGACAGACACACAGAACTATACACACACACAGACAGACAGACACACAGAACTATACACACACACAGACAGACAGACACACAGAACTATACACACACACAGACAGACAGACACACAGAACTATACACACACACAGACAGACAGACACACAGAACTATACACACACACAGACAGACAGACACACAGAACTATACACACACACAGACAGACAGACACACAGAACTATACACACACACAGACAGACAGACACACAGAACTATACACACACACAGACAGACAGACACACAGAACTATACACACACACAGACAGACAGACACACAGAACTATACACACACACAGACAGACAGACACACAGAACTATACACACACACAGACAGACAGACACACAGAACTATACACACACACAGACAGACAGACACACAGAACTATACACACACACAGACAGACAGACACACAGAACTATACACACACACAGACAGACAGACACACAGAACTAGACACACACACAGACAGACAGACACACAGAACTATACACACACACAGACAGACAGACACACAGAACTATACACACACACAGTCAGACAGACACACAGAACTATACACACACACTGACAGACAGACACACAGATGTATACACACACACAGACAGACAGACACACAGAACTATACACACACACAGACAGACAGACACACAGAACTATACACACACACAGACAGACAGACACACAGAACTATACACACACACAGACAGACAGACACACACAACTATACACACACACAGACACACAGACACACAGAACTATACACACACACAGACAGACAGACACACAGACCTATACACACACACAGACAGACAGACACACAGAAGTATACACACACACAGACAGACAGACACACAGATCTATACACACACACAGACAGACAGACACACAGAACTATACACACACACAGACAGACAGACACACAGAACTATACACACACACAGACAGACAGACACACAGAACTATACACACACACAGACAGACAGACACACAGAACTATACACACACACAGACAGACAGACACACAGAACTATACACACACACAGACAGACAGACACACAGAACTATACACACACACAGACAGACAGACACACAGAACTATACACACACACACAGACAGACAGACACACAGAACTATACACACACACACAGACAGACAGACACACAGAACTATACACACACACACAGACAGACAGACACACAGAACTATACACACACACACAGACAGACAGACACACAGAACTATACACACACACAGACAGACAGACACACAGAACTATACACACACACAGACAGACAGACACACAGAACTATACACACACACAGACAGACAGACACACAGAACTATACACACACACAGACAGACAGACACACAGAACTATACACACACACAGACAGACAGACACACAGAACTATACACACACACAGACAGACAGACACACAGAACTATACACACACACAGACAGACAGACACACAGAACTATACACACACACAGACAGACAGACACACAGAACTATACACACACACAGACAGACAGACACACAGAACTATACACACACACAGACAGACAGACACACAGAACTATACACACACACAGAACTATACACACACACAGAACTATACACACACACAGACAGACACACAGAACTATACACACACACAGACAGACAGACACACAGAACTATACACACACACAGACAGACAGACACACAGAACTATACACACACACAGACAGACAGACACACAGAACTATACACATACACAGACAGACAGACACACAGAACTATACACACACACACAGACAGACAGACACACAGAACTATACACACACACAGACAGACAGACACACAGAACTATACACACACACAGACAGACAGACACACAGAACTATACACACACACAGACAGACAGACACACAGAACTATACACACACAGACAGACAGACAGACACACAGAACTATACACACACAGACAGACAGACAGACACAACTATACACACACAGACAGACAGACACACAGAAATATACACACACAGACAGAAATATGCACAAACAGAAATATGCACAGACAGAAATATGCACAGACAGACAGACACACAGAAATATACACAGACAGACAGACAGACACACAGAAATATACACAGACAGACAGACAGAAATATACACAGACCGACACACAGAAATATACACAGACCGACACACAGAAATATACACAGACCGACACACAGAAATATACACAGACAGACAGATAGATAGACAGACAATGAATTGGATGGATGGAAGGATGGATGGTTCACCTCCTGCACAGCGTTTCTTCTTTCCAGTTTTAGGATGCTCCCACTGTGTCTTCATTTCCTCGTGACTGAGATCCGGGAAAAACACAAGAAAGAATATTTTCGTGTAAAGATTCTCTGCAGTGTAAGACTGCAAATAACTCCATGTCTGGAAAGCCTGCAGTATGCATCACGGTAGTAAACACCTTCACATCATTTCAGAAACCAATTCAGGCAGATTAACATTATGCTGACTTGCTTCACACACAACTCACTTGGCATAATAAACCCAGCCATCCTTTGTGGATCTTTCTTCCCAACCAGGAGGAAGTTCGTCCTCGCTATCAGTATCTTCCAGTCCCGAATATTTCAGGGCAGACATTACACCTTCTGTGGTTTGTTTGGGACTGTCTAAAAACTCAACTCAACTCGGAAAATCTGCCTGCAATTCTGCTCTTCTACTTCCGCAATAATCTGGGTGACGTAGAGCGCAAAGGGTTCTGGGATATGAAGGCAGCGCTGACAGTTACACTTCTAATGAATGTACTGTACAGTATTCAGCTGTGCTTGGCGCGTTTGCCTCTCAGCAAAAACATTCTGGTTTCGAGGCCCAGGCTCGACAGGGGCTTTTCTGTGCGTGTCCCCACTGTGGATGCGTCACTTTCGTGCATGTAGTCCAGTTTCCTCCCACAGTCCAAACACATTCACTTTAGGATAATTGGCTGTAGGATAGTGGTGGCCTGGTGGTAAAGGTGCTGGATCACTGATCCTAAGGTTGGGGGTTCAGGCTCCACCCCCCACAGTGCAGCTAACTTGGTTATCAAAGGTCGGCCATGTCTCTCACTGTCCATGGTGTGAGGTTGTAAAAGAACCATTGCCTACTTTCGACGAGAGTAGCTGCAAAGCCAGCATGTTTCCACCCTTCTGGCCTGGCCAGCTGTTCAGGGTGTACTCTGCCCTCATCTGCATAGACTGGCATGTTATAAGAGGTGTACCTGTCTTTTGCTAGTGTTGGCTGAGATAGGCTCCCAGCTTCCCATAGTAGAATTGAGCGTTTTAGCAAGTGAGCAAGTGTTCAGATATAATTTCTAACATTAAACAACGGCAGTATTAGAAACTTCTCAGAAAGTTGTATGGTTTAGAAACAGTGGCACTGGGGAAAAGACAGGAGGCAGAGCTGGAGGTAGCAGAGATGAAAATGTTGAGGTTCTCTTTGGGAGTAACGAGGATGGATAGGATCAGGAATGAGTACATCAGAGGGACAGCACATGTTAGATGTTTTGGAGACAAAGTCAGAGAGGCTAGATTGAGATGGTTTGGACATGTACAGAGGAGGGATGGGGAGTATATTGGTTGTAGGATGCTGAGGTTACAACTACCAGGCAGAAGGCCCAGAGGAAGACCAAAGAGAAGATTCATGGACGTGGTGAAGGAGGACATGAAGGTAGTTGGAGGAAGAGTAGAAGATGCAGAGGATAGGATGAGATGGAGGCAGATCATTTGCTGTGGCGACCCCTGAAGGGAACAGCCGAAAGGAAAAGAAGAAGTATAAGAAACTGTAACTAACTTTAGTAATAGTTTTATCCTCATCAGTACTGTGGTGAATAAAGGACTTAGCCCAGTACACCAGTGCCCGTTAAAACTCATCTGCAGTATATAAATGATCTCACCACAAGCAGATTCAGGGTTTAGACCTGGTGATAGACTGGGCCCTTCTCTACCAAGACTGCATACTCTCCTTGTGCCTTTATGGGTTTCATCAAGGTACACCACTCTCTTCCATGTATATATATATATATATATATATATATATATATATATATATATATATATATAAATAACAAAAGGACAGGACAAAGACTTTCTATTGAAACTCCATTTATCACTACAGATCTGTTTCGAGGGGTGGTGAAACCATCCTCTCTCTTCAGGTGATTATAGAAGAATGATTACAAAGTGCTGGGGGAGGTACTATGTCGATGAACATGGTGTCCTCTAGATGGGGTGGTGTTCATTATGTATTCGGGGGCGGGTTTTTTTAAATATCGATACATGCATACATGTGCAGACATTAGTTTTTCTCATGCCCGTGGACTCATATATGTACACACACACACATATATATATATATATATATATATATATATATACGTTCACGTGCGTAAGCACATACACAAGTACCTCCCCCAGCACTTTGTAATCATTCTTCTATAATCACCTGAAGAGAGAGGATGGTTTCACCACCCCTCGAAACAAATCTGTAGTGATAAATGGAGTTTCAATAGAAAGTCTTTGTCCTGTCCTTTTGTTATTTGCTCTACCAAAAAGTATTGAGCACTCTCCTACGGAAGGATCTACTCAGAAAATCCTCTCTATATATATATATATATATATATATATATATATATATATATATATATATATATATATATATATATAAAGTCATGTACGTATATTAACTCATTTGGCCACTCAGAGGTGTGAATGTGAGTGTGAAGGGTTGTTTATGTTGGCCCTTCAGTAGACTGAGTGTACCCTCCCTCTCACTCACAGGCAGCTAGGATTGGCTACAGCTTTTTCCATAACCCTGAGAGATAAGCAATACAGATACACTAGGATGACTCCAACTACATAAATTACAGCGCAAACCTCCACCAACATAATCCTTCTTGGTAGCGGTATCAAAAAACTAATCATTTGTTCCTTGGGCTATTTTCCACATTTCATCTACTAGTATATTAACTCATAACATTTTGCATCAAGATAATTAATAAAAACACAGTTAACAACATGAAAAAAGTAACAGCTAAAATTCAGAGCAAAATCATTGACTTCATTTATAATCAATCAATCAAAAAAGAAAGACAAATCACATATTAGGATTAGTTTATTGCAGCAATTCAATTGGTCAGTACAGGAGCAGTCTGCTGTTAGCAAAAAAAAAAAAAAAAAAGCTCATTTTCTTTATGATATCGTTCATATAGGAGTAGAAGTAACAAATACAGTCGTGCACTGAATTCATAACTAAATAAAATGTTTGTTTTTTTTTCATCTGAACCATTGCCATATAACTGACATATCCGTTAACCATTTAATAAATCAAGTTCATTCTAAACTCTCAACAGAAATAAATTTGATTTTTATGTTACAAACATGTGACTAGGTCTATGGATTTGAAAAAAAAAATTCTACTTTATAGCCACCTTTACATTCTCCGGTGTCTTTGGCCTTTTGTTAATTGAAGTTCATTCTCCTTCAAGCTTCAGTAAGCTGTACGAACACAATGCAATAGAGAAGGGGGTCACAGTGGTCTCAGTCTTCATGCATCCAGCATTTTATATGGTGTACCTTACACTTTGTACTTTTCTTTTGCCCGGTCACTTAGTACACAGATGTGCTGAAAAGAAAGACAAAGGAGACTCCAGAACTAAACAAACAAACATTTTAAAGGGAGTAGTCACACATTGGTGCAGATCAGGGAGACTTACGTTTAAATCCCTGAAATATTCATTGTAGTCCAGAGCATATCCCACCAGGAATTTATCAGGAACCTCAAAACCGAAATCTGAAATAAAGAAACGCAAGAAAATTCAAATACAGTACAGGAATGATTAGACTAGAATGAATCCATAGCACCCACCTGGAACAGACCTCTTTACCCTAGACAAGCCAACTGTTTACATTGTCAACCCACAATCAAATACAATCTTCTTCTTCTTCTTTTTCTTTCAGCTGTTCCCTTCAGGGGTCGCCACAGCAAATGATCTGCCGCCATCTCTCCCTATCCTCTGCATCTTCTACGCTTACTCCAACGACCTTCATGTTCGCCTTCACCGCATCCATAAATCTTCTCTTTGGTCTTCCTCTAGGCCTTCTGCCTGGTAGTTCCAACCTCAGCATCCTACGACCAATATACTCACTATCCCTCCTCTGTACATGTCCAAACCATCTAAATCTAGCCTCTCTGACTTTGTCTCCAAAACATCTAACATGTGCTGTCCCTCTGATGTACTCGTTTCTGATCCTATCCATCCTCGTTACTCCCAAAGAGAACCTCAACATTTTCATCTCTGCTACCTCCAGCTCTGCCTCCTGTCTTTTCCCCAGGGCCACTGTTTCTAAACCATACAACATCGCTGGCCTCAACACCGTCTTGTACACTTTTCCATTCATTCTTGCCGATACTCTCCTATCACACATCACACTGGACACTTTTCTCCATCCATTCCAACCTGCCTGCACACGCTTCTTCACCTCCACAATCAAATACAATATAATAATTTAATAGGTTAAAAAAAAAAAAAAAAAACACACACTTCCAACAGTCATCCTGTCCACAAATGGAGCCAAGTTCTCAAAGGCCAGCCATGAATCCCACTGTATGTGGTAAGAATCATTGAAGGAGCCATTGCTTACTTTCATCAAGAGTATCATTGCCACTAATGCGTTTCTACCATGTGATGACCTGGCGAGCTCTTCAGGGTGTACTCTGCCCATGCCTCGAGTCAGCTGAGATGTGTGCCAGCCTCCCCGCAACCCTAATTAGGATTACGCAGTTCAGAAAATGAATAAATGAATGATTGAACAAACGAACGAACAGCTGGATTGTCTAGCGTACCAGCCGAATGCTCTGGATTCACTCAAAACTAATCACAACTGCATTTGCAAGTTTGTGAATCGAAATGAAGATATGAATGAAGAATAATTTAAGGAATTCAACAAAAACAAACAAAAATTACACATGTATTGCATGAACTATTTAGGAATTACCACTATGTTTTACATGGTCCCTCTATTCATATGAAATAATCAAATGTAAGCAACCATGGAATGTTGAGGATGGAACTTAAAATGTGATTTAAGAGCAGAATTCAGTTTTGTCTTTAATTATTTCATTTCAACTCAACTATGACCGTGTACAGAGACAAAACTATGAACTAAAACATCTATGAGGTAATGCTCCTTCAGCACCCAGTGTGTGGGGGGGTAATTTTCAACAAGTGCAGGTATTTGATTGAATATTTCTTGGGACAAGTATCATTAAATTTAACTTTCTGTTGTACTGCATTATGTGAATGTATTTACGAGATAGAAGAGGGAGACAGCAAATGTGTGCTTAAACTTGTGGGAATAGAAGCATACATAGTACTGATCACTATAAAGCCCCACATGGTTCAAATGAAGCAAACAATATAAATTGGTCTAGTAATGAGGAAAAAGCACTTTTTATGAAAAATTGGCAAAAAAAAGTTCGCATGAATTTCCATAATTCATTCATTTTCTGTAACCAGCTAATCCTAATTAGGGTCGCAGGGAGGTTGGCGCCCATCCCAGCTGACTCCAGGTGAGCGCAGAGTACACGCTGGGCAGCTCGCCAGGCCAGAAGGGCAGAAACATTCTGACGGCTATGCAGCTACTCTTGTCGAAAGTCAGCAATGGTTCTTTTACAGCCTCTCACCTTAAATAGTAAGAGACATGGCCGACCTTTCATAAGCCAGTTAGCTGCACGGGGTGTGGGTGTGGGGAGGACAACCCATTTAGACTAGGGCTTGAACCCCCAACCTTAAGGTCAATGATCCAGCACCTTTACCACCAGGCCACCACTGCCCTGATTTACATAATTAACACATTTCAAAAAGTTGTGTAGAAGTTTGAAAGGCCACAATTGGCCCCATCAGATCACGCAAACGAACAATATTGGTTGGGAAATACAAGAGAGGAAGCATTTTGAAAATTGTCTTCGGATGCCAGATAGTTAGATGCCACATCGCCATGGCACGAGATCATCGAAACTATACGCATACAAACTAAAATGTTCCTGTCCAAATTATTTTTATTCATGCTGTGTGAATAAGCAGCAAGTAGCAGTTACTCCTTTGGTGAACCTCTGGAAACATAAATTACCCAGCCAAAAAAAAAAAAAGAGAAGTCAAACAGTCCTTGGAGAAAATTTCCTTGGAGAGCCTGTAGCCTTGATATCAGCGTGTAACCTCCATGCCACTGTTTCAAAAAAAAAATTAAGCAACATATCATTTATTTCCAGCCAGTGTTGGGTCAATTTCTCACCGTTGTCTTGGATTAATGAGGGAAGACGAAACCACTGCACCAAGTCTTCTAAAGCACATAACAAAAGTTTCAATAGGGTTAAGGTCAGGACTCTGGGGGGACCAATGCATATGTGAGGCGCTCCACCGAAAATAGGCGTTTGTCGCAAGTGACAAACGAAGCTTGTGAGACAAAGCGCGGCTTCTCCGGACTTCCGATCTTTCAAGTGAGCAAGTGATGGTCGAGTACTAAACAAGTATTCAACGCGCACTTGCTCAGCTGAAAGATCGGCAGTCCAGATAAGCCACGCTTTGTCTCACAAGCTCCGTGTGTCACCTGCGACAAGTGCCTACTTTCGGTGGAGCGCCTCACATATGTGAGAATGATTCCTCACGCTCCCTGGAACACTCTTTCATTTTAAGAGATACTATTTTATATCTATGGCTTCAAGGAGGAAAATGTCCACTTCTGTGATCACCTGATCATTCAGTACATTCAGTTCATCAGTTGACTTCATTTTATTGCCACATTAATTTTACTGAGCCTCAACCCAGCCAACTGGAGCAACAGAGTCATGGAGATTACATGCCGAGATGAAAGCACTCCGAGAAAATATTAGTGTATAATATTTTGGCCAGGCAGTGTATTATAGCATTAACAGGTCGTCGTGGAATCAGTCACTTGTTTGAGTTGATGTTAAAAATAAAAGTGATTCCCTCCAATTCAGGCTCATAGTTTATTTCTTATTACAATCCAACGTGGTGTATGTGCGTGTAATCAGTGTATGCGCAATGCTTATTCATGATGTTCTACTCATTTTAATATCAAAAGGTGATATGAACTTAAGATTTAAATTATGAATATTACACCATTCCTTTTTCTGCAATATTATAGCGTATAGCTCCAAATATCAGGTTTTTGGCATTTAGCAATCTATACCATGTGTTCTTCCATAGCTCTAATCACTCAGAATTGACATCTACCTTAAAAGTGCATCAACTGAAAGGTATTTCCCCAGAATATACAGAAATAATAATCTTGAAACTACACCCGATTAGTAAGCAACAGTGTTCAGTTATTATCAAAATGCCACAGAAGCATATTCAAATCTAACAGGTGGATTATTAAAAAAAATCAAAATCTAAGGGCAGAGAGACGGTAACAGCTGTAGTTTGAGGAAAAGCGCTTATCTGCCTTCAGCCCACTAAAAGCATTGCATAATCCATATTCTGGAAGCACAGATGTATGTCTGAGATCATGAGTAGCAGGATTAATCGACAAAGCTTAATAGAAATGTACTCACAATCAGGACGATATCCGGAGCTTCTTGGTGTCCTTTTCACAAGCAGACTAAAATTGATTGAACAGATGAATACATTTCTTATCAACAAACAGAAAGTACAAATATAGTCATACATAATTTGGTTGATGTACATCTGATTTTGTCCCCCCCCCCCCAGTAACTCGCTATCCAGCCAAGTAGATTGTTTGTGTGGTCTAAATAAAATAAAAATATCATTTACACCACAGGTTCCCATCCCTTATCCTGGAGTACACCCTGTACTGCACAGTTAATGCTCCAACACGCCAGGTTCAATTGAAATAATAAGTGATAATTAGATGACTAGATGAACTGGGGTCATTCAGCACTAGGCTAAAAGAAAATACATAAACTATTAATAGCTCCATCTTGTGGAGAATCTGGCACTTACAAAACACAGGGGATGATTTCCTTTCGGCTTTTTCCCCCTTTATCAGGGGTCACCACAGCGAATGATTTGCACGTTTTGATTTGGCATAGGTTTTTATGTCGGATGCCCTTCCTGACACAACCCTTTAGCAAGGGACAGAAACACGCTGACGGCTTTGCAGCTACTCTTTACGAAAGTGAGCAATGGTTCTTTTACATGCCTCTTTCCCATAATCAGTGAGAGACATGGCCGGCCTTTGATAACCCAGTTAGCTGCACTGGGCGGGGGGCAGTGACAACCCTGTGGAGAGTGGGACTCGAACCCCCAACCTTAGGATCAGCGACCCTGCGCCCTATACCACTAGACCACCACTGGCCCCATACTTACAAAACATAGGTATGGACTGAATTACCAAATACAGCCCTAAATACTGACCTGGTCTGAAACTGGGTGTACATTACATTGTGAGTAATGAGTACTGTATAATGGTAAGTATTTCTTGCCAACCATTCAGGCGTGTACGAGTTATACAGTACAGAGTGTTGTGGGGAAAATCAGAGTAATTTAATCATGAATACACAGAATAGAGTCTGTCTCAACCAGTTCCATTTTATAACCATTAAGTGACTCACATGGCTTAAAACAAATGACTTTAGCTGCATGTATTGTGCCCGGTTTAGTGCTTCACGAGGGAACATGTAAATTTTGGTTTATATAAAAATTCCTCTTTGGCACAGAGGTATACTCCACACATCAGAAACATCATGAACTAGCGCCCCCCCCAATGGGGGTATCGCAGCAGCCATTTCCTCACCGTTGTAATCAATTTTGCTGACCTTGGACTTGACCTATAGTGACTTTTTTTATAAACTTGTTTCAGCCTGTGGTTCAAAGATACTACCCAGAAATTTTGATGGTGATAAGTCAGTTCTTGAGATATAGGCATTGATTTATAGCCACAAAAAAAAAATAAAAAAGAATGCGAAAGCACAAACTGACAGAGAGGAAAACACTACCACTAATAGCTATGTCACTGTGGGTGGTAATAATAGTTGCTGTTACCTGGCCACTTTGACCAGCTTGGGTTGAGATTCACTTAATAACCTCAACAGAGTTTCCATAGTCTTCCCCGTCTCTATAACGTCCTGTAAAGCATGTAAAAAAATAAATAATAATAATAATGCATCTGAAATAAAGCATCTGGTAAATGAAATAGTCATACACTAATATTCTGTGTGAGATAGATACATATACGTGCACACACACTCATACATATACACACACACAAATAATTATTGGCACCCTTTAAGATATGTTAAAGGCCATAAGACTGTAGAAGCTACTCTCACATTGAAAATTGTACAAAAATGTAACCTTCGACTCAAGTGAATTTTAAGGGGGGGGGGGGGTGTCCCGACGAAGAACTTATTTTTCATAAAATCACTTGTTCTGCAATTATTGGCACCCAGCATTTCCCTTATCCACTCTACCACATGGGAAAGACAAAGGAACACACCATTCAAGTAAAGCAGGTGGGTGTCGACTTCACAAGTTAGACAATGGCTACAAGAAAACCGCCCCTCATCTACACCTGCCCAAATCTACTGTCACAGGAACCATCAAGAAGTTTAAAACAACTAGAACAGTGGTAAACAAGTCTGGACAAGGATGCAAGATTATTTTGCCACTACGCACAGTGAGGAGGATGGTAAGAGAAATAAAGAGTTCTCCAAAGCTCACTGTTGGAGAATTGGAACAAATGGCACGATCTTGGGTTCACAAAGTCTCCAAAACAACCATCAGGCACCATCTACATGCCAACAAGCTGTCTGGGAGAAATGAAGGGGAAAAAAAAAACTTTACAATCATATCGGCAAGTACCTGGAGTTTGCTAAGAGGTACTGGGACTTCAACTGGAAAACCTGTGCTTTTGTCATATGAAAACAAGATGGAGCTTTCTGGCAATAAAACACTCCAAGTGGGTCTGACGGAACACAAAATATGAGTATGCAGAAAAGCACCTCATGCCCACTGTAAAGTATGGGGAGGATTAGTGATGCTGTGAGCCTGTTTCTCTTCCAGAGGCCCTGGCAACCTTGTTAGGGTGCATGGCATCATCAACGCTTTGAAATAGCAGTCCATTTTAAATCAAAATGTCATGGCCTCTGCCCAAAAGCTGAAGATGATTCGTCACTGGGTCTTTCAGTAAGATAAAGACTTCAAACATGTGGCCAGATCTACACAGAAATAGTTCAGACTCAGAATCAAGCTCCTACCATGGCTATCTCAGTCCCCAGACGTCAACCCCACCGAAAACCTGTGGAGCGAAATGAAGGAGAGGGCAGAGGAGAGGACTCAGGTTGCTGGATAATTTAGAGAGAATGCAGGGAGGAAATAGTCCAAGGTCCCTCTTTCTGTATTCTCCCAACTTGTGAAGTACAGTACCGTATTCGACATAAGTACCCAGGCGCTTAAAAAATGGGGGGGGGCACTTATTAAAATGTTACCAGCGAAGTGGTATTTGTATTATTCATTTTGTGGTATCAATCAAACTACTTACATGAAAGCTGAAAAACAGACAACAGCATACATTTTTAAAAAAGACCCCTGACTTTTCCCTCCCTTTAAACATGGAAGTAAAATCGAGCCAATCAACACTGTAAACTTTAGCACATGGCACATTGAACCAATCAACACAAACATAAACAACATGGCCAGGAACTTCTTTAACTTTATGAAGTTAGTGAGCAGAAGCAACGGGTGAAAAATACTCAGCATTTTCTGATAGGTCCATATCTGGTTCATCGCTCCATTCATTCAGAGCATCCCATAGTTTTGCTGTAGCAGTTTTTAATGGTTCAGCGGTTGTTGGACATTTACCAAGAGAACACAGAAAAATATTTTCCTGTTTTTTAAGCAAGGCGGAACGATGACATGTGTTGTTACTGATGAACATTATAGACATTCCCCAGTGGCAGGGGGTCTTGAAATACAGTAGGCCCTTAACTATTCGCGGTTTTGTACTCAAGGTTTGAGTATTCGCGGACTGCCGAGCAACTCGTACGTGACTCAAATTCAGCCAATGGCTGTCCTCCTTCCTGCTGATTGACAGCCACGCCCCTTTTCCTCATTCATGCACAAGTTATCAATGAGCCTTTTTTAGTGCGTTTTAATTGCCAGTTAAGTTCTATGATGTCACTCAAACGACTGCTAAGCACCAGAAAAAGGTAATGAAGATGGATGTTTCTTCTGAAGAAATAAGACTTTCTACGGAAGAAACGACAGTTTCCTCTGAAGTGCCTGAAGAGGAATAATCGTCTGATCTGTTGTAAAACACTCCACTATTAAAGTCTTTTTCAATTGTTATTCCTGTACATGACCTAAGGTAATGTTTAAAATGTTTGTGTGTTATATTTTATTTACTGTGGTGTAGCATGTTTCTCATTTTGTTTTGTTTATCCAATTTATTACATTTCTTGTTCTTTTATGTCCTTTTTGTTATGGTCTGTGTTTTGGGAACTTTGATTTTGGCGCTGTGCCTCAAACTAACTGTTTACACTCCACTTCGGCTGAGGGGCGTGGCTGAGCTGCTGGGTGGCACACACCTGAATTCACTATTCTCATTTACTCCCAATAAACAAAAGCATGCTCACCTCTGCACCTGAGGATTAACTCACATCACATCACCGGTTCTTTACGCTCTCTAACTTTCTCACTGTAAAATTCCAGATCTGCCAACTTTTGAAAATCTCCATATGGGATTTTTCCCCGCAACCACCAAATTATACTGGTAGGCACCATGGCTATTATTTCTGAGCTATATAAGTGTATGGATTCTTCTTTGTTAATTTTATATATAATAATATAATTCTGTTTTGTACTCGCTCCGGCTGAGGGGCGTGGCTGAGCTGCTCAGATTTAATGCAGTTAATACGTGTATTCAGTAATCTCATGCCTAATGCAATACAATTCTCTAGTGGGCATTTTTGAGAACTCCAGTGCTGTATGTTTTTCAAAGAGTTGCATTGAAAGGTGTTTTTATATGTATGCTGTATAATGTTTATATTTTATTATCAATAAATATTACAGTACAAAATTAAAAAGCTTTTCTTAATCATTACTACATTTTACTACATTAATACTGTATTATGAGTTAGACTGTCTATAGAATGTGTTTAAGAAGCATATTTTAACGCATGTAATAGATACATAGTATTTTACTTCCAGCTGCTCATTCGTGCATGTGACGTGATACATGGGGTTTTACTTCCGGGTACAGAACACGCGGATTATCTCGATTCGCGGGAGGGCTCGGAACCGAACCCCCGCGAATGTCGAGGGCCAACTGTACCATGTAAACTCACTTTTACAGACAGTGAACGCCTCATTTTACAATTACAGAGACTGATTGAATAAAATTGGTAAGTTTGATCTTCGATTTTGCTACCAGTACACATGCGCGGTTATTAGACATAAGATCAAAAACATTAGGGGGATTGGCTTATAGGAGCAGGGCGCTTATTACGTCCATTACAGTACTTCTTAATGTGGGATTTTTTTCTCACTGAATGAATGCACTTGAATTAAAGGTTGGCTTTTCCTCTTTTTATTGTGGTCCAATAGAATTTAGAAAAAAAGTGAATTTATTCACCGTTCAAGAGCACATCTTAACCAAGGTTGCCAATAATTATGGAGGGCACACATGCGGCCAGGCAGTGTAACAAAAAAAATGGTTTAGTGTCAGAATGCAAAATATTCATTCATTCTAGTATCTTGCCATTACCACACATTTTATATACTTTCTAAAAATCAGAATGTATACGATATCAATTGTGACCATCACAGCAAAGTGAGTATCAAGTCATAAATTATTCACTTTGAGTTATTGGTACCATTTTTAATTGATGTAGTACTTTTTAAAATTACACCAAATTTTCCAACACATGTTTCTAGTTTTGGAGTAACTAACCAAAACCTGCCAGAAATTTTCAGCCTTTTCAGCGTTAAACTTTGGAGAAAATAAAGTTGAAAAAAGTATTTAACAATTTAACTTGATACCCAATTTGCTGTTTTACTGAAAATAGTAAACAATGCAACACTGAGACAATTCAAATATTTTGATTTGAATCAAAGTAAAAATAAAAGCTCACCTCAACCACAAGAACATTCTGTAATTATAGTGATACAAAGGCAGAAAGAGTGCTTTAGAATGCATTAAAAGGTAAAGAGACAATCATTACTGTATAGATATAAAGCCCATTTTTGACCTTTCCACGGAGAGCAGTCAAATCATCCCCACCAATAACCTTCACAAAGTTTGTTGAGCGTTCATTCTGGAAATGAAAATAAAAGAAACAGTACGATCAAACATTATTGATTGTTTTGGCCAAAGCAGTGCTTCTCAATTATTTTCTGTGGCGCCCCCTCTAGGAAAAAAAAAAAATTGCCCCCCCTGCAAGATTAATAGTATCATTTGTCTATAAAAAAAATTATTAGTACACCTCTGCATAACATTAAAAACAAAAATATATATATAGTTCAACTTACAATAAAGAAAAACTTCATTGTTTTTTAATCTGTAACAGAAAAGATTTAAAGTGCACCAATGTGCATGAAATAAAAAAATTAAAAAAACATCCTTATTTAAACTCATTCAACGTATTTATCTCTTAATATCTCAGTATCTCTCCACCTTTCTCTTTGTTCCTGTTAGAAATGTTTCCATGTTGTTTCTTGAGGGGTTGTTTACTGCGCTTCATATCGTTTGCTCGTGCGAAAAACCGCTACATCATAGCACGACAATGAGAGCGCCTCTGCCAACTAGTGGAGTGGCGGTGTAATTACACTTAATTCTTGCACACGAGTTCAGAAAGCATATCCCCCAGGATCATACGTGCTCCCCCGCCATCACCCAGCCAAGGGAGGCACGCCCCACTATTTGAGAAGCACTGGGCTAAAGCTAACACGTTTAAATCAATATAAAGAATCCATACAAGACATTGGAGCAGTGATCCCCAAACTATGGCTCGCGGGCCGGATACGGCTCACCTCCACATTTGGCCCGGCCCCTTGAACAATACCAGAGATGCATTATGATTACTTTTTTTTAGTCTGGCCACGCAATCAAGACTAATACACACCTAAAACATGACATTTAATTCCACCCTTCTGCAGTCTGTGCCCCTATCTGAACACCCCCAAAACAAGAATCCTAGACTGTCCCCTGTCAAATAGAACGGAATAATGGTGAAAATGTTATGGAAGAGAAAAATTGATTCGGAATGCAGGGTATTTAACCTGCAGCGAACAAACATTTTTTTTTTTTTTGTTCAACGCAAAGAAAATGTTGTTTGTATCATCTGTCAAGAGGCAGTGGCGGTATTCAAAGAATACAATCTGTGCCAACACTTTGAATCCCGTCACAAAGACGAGTATGATCGCTTGCAAGTAGACAAACTCTCAAACCTAAAAAAGTGGACCGTTAGCTCAGGAGAATACATTTGTACGCCAGGCTCGGCTGAACCAGTCGTCTGTTCGAGCAGATTTCACGTTGCTCAACTGATAGCAAGCAGCAATTTTTTTTTTTTAATTTCCTGACTTTTTTTTCTGTGAAGGTCCGAGAAAGGTTTACTAATATTTGGTTATGCATGGCTTACTGGAAAACAATAAATGTTTACGTTTGGGCAGCACTGCAATCGTCACACTTTCTGTTATAAACCGACCTCGGCCCCCCCATCAGAGAAGGGAAAAGTTATGTTCCCCTCGCAGGAAAAAGTGCATTAGAGCAGGGGTGCTCAATCCTGCTCCTGGAGATCTACCTTCCAGATGACTTTATCTCCAACCCTAATGTGGCCCATGTGACATGCAAGATCCAGTCAGCTCTGAAGACATTTCAAAGTCCCTTGATTGGATGATTGGATGGTTAGGTGGGCATGATTAGGGTTGGAGCGAATGCCTTCTGGAAGGTAGATCTCCAGGAGCAGGATTGAGCACCCCTGCATTAGAGTATTGGGGAAATGATCTGCTCAAGCACAATCAATATGATGGTGTGTTTGTGTGCATGATAAAAGCTGTGTGCACAATGCACCTGCAATATTGGTTATAATCCACACAATAGGTTAGCATTTTACACATCAATCCCATGCACAATTCAAAAAGTATTCGGTGTATAAGAATATGGGTGGAGGGTATTTAAGGCTGACACTCACGGAGTAGCTCTTTAGCCTAATGAAATCCACACTCAATGGCACAGACGTGTCACTGTTCTGATTCAGTGCCTTAATGTAATCCATCAGGTCTGTAAAGAATGTATACCCTCCTTTCAGTACGCACAGGGCCACGATGTGCTCTGCTCCCATATCACGAACAATATCTCTTGCCAAGCGCTCAGTCCTAGAGAGAAAAATATATGGAAATGGTATACGTGTTTAGCTTTGCTAATGGAACATCAGATTGGGACACCTGGTCGAAAATTTCAAGTTAAATAAAACAAGGGCTAAATCATGCCATTAGAGTCAAAACCAGTCCTCAAAATGATACACGGCTTTTATGGCCTAACTTTATGAACATTAAAATTGGAAAGCTTTAGTTTGCTCTAAATTTCCCCGAGTTCATGGGGTCCAAATGCACAAAAGGTTTTAGGAAATTTCCTAATTTTTGGACATATGAATGTGGAACAGATTGAAATTTGTGCATGTGCAACATCTTAAATTCCCAGATGCAGAGTGACCAATTTAGATGGTGCTTCTACATGGACACCTTCTTCTTCTTCTTCTTCTTTTCCTTTCGGCTGTTCCCTTCAGGGGTCACCACAGCGAATCATCTGCCGCCATCTCACGCTGTCCTCTGCATCTTCTTTTCTTACACCAACTACCTTCATGTCCTTCACCACATCCATGAATCTTCTCTTTGGTCTTCCTCTAGCCCAGTGGTTCTTAACCTGGGTTCGATCGAACCTTAGGGGTTCGGTGAGTCAGTCTCAAGGGTTCGGCAGAGGTCAAGACACACAACAGACTCATATTCATGACGACACGCCCCGCTTGGCTATCATTGGCTGCAGGTGATCATGCTACATTGCTTGGCCAATCTGTGCTGCAGGAAATTTGGTGTGCTCAGTAGTCGACTGATGACTGTTGTGATGGTGCGTCGTGTGATTTCTTTCTTAATGTTTTTATCCATACTATGTTGAGCAAAAAAAAAAGAAAGTGGTCGGACGAATATGTACAACATGGATGGAACATGATGCTAGTCAGCGTCCTATCTGCATGATTTGAGAACTAGGATCAACCCTTGCTGGCTGACGTATACGTACATGTATATGTGTATATAATATCAATAAATGCATATTCAATACTATAAATACTTATAATAATGATTAAACATGCAAAAATAATGCATAAGATGTAAATAAAACAAATACACACACATACAGACGCATGCATGGGTGCACACACAGATGCGCGTGCACGCACTCGGATGCGCACCTCACATAAAAATGTGTGTTGTTGTGATGGGTGGAGTTCATGCATTGTATTGGTTTTGTTCTTTGAACACAGTGATGTTAATGCACGGTTCATTTTGCTGCCCCAGTAAAAACATATACCTATGTCTTGAATTTGAAAAAAAAAAAAAAATCATATTTTATTTTTCAATAAAGGAGGGTTCGGTAAATAAACATATAAACCTGGTGGGGTTCAGTACCGCCAACAAGGTTAAGAACCACTGCTCTAGGCCTTCTGCCTGGTACTTCCAACCTTAGTATCCTACTACCAATATACTCACGATCCCTCCTCTGTACATGTCCAAACCATCTCAATCTAGCCTCTGTAACTTTGTCTCCAAACCAAAACTCACAAAAAAACTAGTGCTCTATTAGCAACACCATACTTGTAAGCGATACACTAAAACTAAAGCATAGTATGAGCTGAAATAAACTTAACAATCATTATATTAATAGAATGCACTAAAGGAATGCTGTGAGTTGGAAAAAAAAAGAGGTAGTCATGGAAATTTGTTTAACAAATTGGAAGAAATGCACAATTCAAATCACATGTTTAGCCTGTGGTCTGAGCTATGACACAGCTAACAAAGCTGGAAGGAGACAGATCTGTGCTGCTGTGAAGTTTTAGGCGCTCTCTTTATCCATGTCTAGAAAAAAAAGCAATCACTGTGAAACCTACGGAATTCTTAATCACTGAGCCTATTAAGTAACACCGGATCATAGTAAAACGTACCTGTCTTTTATGAGGCCATTTGGAATGAGCACACAGTCCAAGTCTTCTTCATAGTGTTGAGGTATACAAAGGAGGTGGAGTTCATACCCCTTGTCCTCATCATTTACCTGCAATGTTCAAAAAAAAGATGGAATCATCTCTGAGACCTTCACTCAGGAATCATTTAATGCAGGGTGTCCGCAGAGAGGAAGTTCACCAAGTGTAGTCCCGAACCCGACTTCTGTGTACTTTGTACAGGGTATTACACTGTATATCCCTGGTCATTGAGATGGTAGCCCGCTGGGATTAATACTTTAATATTAATTTTTACTCAGAAAAATGGATCTGGTGTGGGCCTTTGGTGGTACATAAGTAAACAATAACACCGGCATACAAATTTTATATTTCTGTTGTTTTTGATTGCAATAAATAGAGTTTTGATGATATTATATATCACAAATATAGATTATTTTTAGATTTCCCCAATTCTCTCTCTTTTTTTTAATTTAATTTTATTTTTTTGGAACATAAGCAAAGTTATAGATCAAATTTACTCTGGAGCAAAGGATGAAAAAACATGACTCCTAGATATACAAGTAGAGTACAGGGTTCAGGTTGTATTCAGTGTTTACTCAACGCCTCTTGGCTCATCTGTTGTACTCATTAAATGGACCATCGCTTGTCACTGTCCAGCAGTAACACAAGGATGGATGGGCTCCATTTTCTCGGATACGTTTTCTCCATTACAGTGATGTCCTGGTGAAATTGCTTATCATGGTTGTTGCTGACTGAATTCAGGTTTATTCCCAGATTTAATAAAAAAAATAAAGATTTATTCATTTCTGATTTAAAAATTCAGACTACACATACCTGGGCAAACTGGGGGTGGGGGGGGGTGGGGGGGGGATAGAAATAAAATGAGTAAGAAAATCAACCAAAGAATAACTGCAGGAGAGAAATGGATATGGATTGTCGGGGATAGTAATTTTTAAAAAGAAAAAGACAATATTATTATACTTGAAAAAAATGAAGACCCTGTATACAGTGATCATGCCTGCAATAACTTGCAGTGCAGAAACCTGGACAATCAGAACACCAAGGGGGTTGGTTCTCTTGAAATGGCCCAACGTAGCATGAAAAGATCAATACTAAACATTACCAGAATCGCCAGCCTTGTGGAGAGTGGGACTCGAACCCCCAACCTTAGGATCAGCGATCCAGAACCTTTTACCACCTGGTCATTACTGCCCTACTGTCCCAAGGGTCACTATGCACTTTTATTTAATTCCTATGAAACTCAGCAAGAATCTGAGTTGTATTTGTGTTTTTTAAGATCAACAAAAGAGTCAGTGCAGTTTCACTTGGTCAACTTGCCATCACATTCCATCACCTTCAAGACTAGCTGTACGAGTCTCCATTTCTGGCAGCTTTCAGCCGCCTTCTGACGCAGTCCTCTCCGACGTTTTGCTCCGTCACTTCCCCGAGCTCAACGCAGGCAGTGTGAATTCTTTCCTGAAGCTGTGACAGGTCATAGGGTTTCGAGGCATACACCTTGCGTTTGTTATGGCCTCACAGGGGGGAAAAAACCAAGAAGGTGTGAGGGCAATGGGAGTCCATTCTGGCGACCTTTATAGCTGATCCGTTGATCAAGAACCTTGATTTTCAGGAAATCTTTTAATAACCTGACCAGGTAGAGAAGGGCTCCGTCTTGTTGAAAAACAAATAAACAAACAAGACCTTAGCGGGGTCAGGCCTCACCTGAACTTCAGTTCAGTTCATTTTCTGTACCCACTTAATCCTAACTTGGGTCGCGGGGAGGCTGGCGCCCATCCCAGCCAACTTCGGGCGAGGGCAGAGTACACACTGGACAGCTCGCCAGGCCATCGCAGGGCGGAAAGACGCTGACGGCTTTGCAGCCTACTCTTGTCGAAAGTCAGCAATGGTTCTTTTACACGCCTCACACCATAGACAGTGAGAGACATGGCCGGCCTTTGATAACCCGGTTAGCTGCACTGGGGGGGACAGTGACAACCTTGTGCAGAGTGGGACTCGAACCCCCAACCTTTTGGATCAGCGATCCAGCGCCCTAAACCACTAGACCACCACTGCCCCTCACCTGAACTTGTGGAACAAAAAACTCCCACAGCATCTTTGGGTAATTTCCCCTGCATCCAAAGGCGGTGAAATGCTGCTGAGATTGAAGGAGCTCGTGTGGAGGTATACAGCATACAGCTCGTTTTTCATGGCGGTGGAACGTAATGGCCAGTTTAGCAAATAAAACTGCAATGAACTCCTTTGTTGATGTTAAAAATATGAATACACTCGGATTCTTGTGTAATTTTTAGGAATTAATTCAAAACGGATAATGACTTTTGTGACACCCTGTGTTTATTTCAGAAGTGTTCTGGCTGTGGACCAGTATGATCTGCACATTAAAAGGTAAAGTTTAGTGGGTACTAAATTGGAATCTGTGAAATTCTGCAGACAAAAACCTTCATTGATCAAAAGTTTTCAGCTTGGTCCCTCAGAAACTGATCTTCTGTTCGATCCTAATGCTTTGCAAGTCTTTGGTAATTTCTCCAGACTGTCTATTTCGACCAAGAAGCTCACGTAGTGACGTGCCTTGTTCATTACTTAAGCCAATAACCTCAGGTTTTTGTATCACTTTTGCGTGAATGCGAGCAAAATTACATAAAAAGAAGATTTTCATTATATACACTGCAGAGGACAGGGAGAGATGGAGGCAGATCATTTGCTGTGGCGACCCCTGAAGGGAACAGCCGAAAGGACAAGAAGAAGACACTCCACCAGATTTGGGCCTTTGTACAAGAAAGACTTCCATTTTTGAGGTCATACAGATCCAATTGAAACCATTTTTAAAGATTCTTTAACATTCTTTGTATGACAGATTTTAGGACATTTTGGTTCACACGGGGATTGCTGAGCTTGGTGCAGGCTTGCGTACACTGATTTCCTTTCTTCTTATAGCGGTACAATATGAGGTACATCTCTTTCATCTGGTCTATTAAATGACCCTTCAATTCATTTGCTGAACTACTGTATCCCACCAGGGTCAGGGCGGTTTTAGACCCTGGGTCAAAGAAGGCAGGGGGGAGGGGGGGGAGGGGTAGCACCCTGAACAGCTTACCAGTCCATTGTAAGACCAACATACAAGCCCTAGGTAAACAAAAGAGAAGTGATTGGAAGTAGAACCCCAAAGATACTGACATCACCAGCAGAACACTTCATTCTGTAGGATTAGAGGTTAAAAGTAAACAATGACGTCACAGCAACTTTCTCTTCCTCCCTCTGCAATGCCTTACATCCTGATTTAAAATCAGCAGCCAGGACAGGTACATATCAACCCAGACCAGTGCGAGGATCAACCCTCGCCTGCTCCCACAGTAAGAGTGCCTTTCATATCTGACATCACTGCCCCCCACGGAGTTCGAAAAACCCAGTCCCGCTCGTGCCGGCTCTCATCGAACCTCCTTTGGCTCCTCCACCGACACCACCACACAACGAGCCCACGAGTCCCAGCTCACCTGGATATAAGAGGCCATCCCTCGCGGCTCGTCCTTGTGTCGCCCCGCTATGCTGCTGTCGCGGAAGTCATGCTTCCCTCTGCGCGCGCTCCACTCGCTCCCTGCACTTTTCAAGCCGTGACGTCTGAATCCCGTTTGCTTAATAATCTGATTTGTAGTAAGAGCCTCAGGAGTGATTGTGGAAAGCCAAAAGGGACAGTGAATACTGCAGTATCTTACACGAAATACTAACACCCTCGATCACTCATCTAAACCGCGGGGAGGCTGGAAGCCTATCTCAGCCAATACTGGATGAAGGCGGGGTACACCCTTAAAAGCTTGCCAGACCGTTACTGGGCAACAGAAACATGACCATCTACACACACACACACACACACACACACACACAACACACACACATCTAGGGACAATCACAGCCAATTAGCGTGATATGTGCATGTTTTTGGACTGTGCGAGAAAACCAGAGAACCCGGAGGAAACCCACCCAAGCACGGGGAGAACGCGCACACTTTCACACAGGACACAGTAGACATCCTGCTGTGACGTAGATACCTCTGTGGTTAGTTTTACCATGACACCACTGTCCACCACTGTGAGATGTTTTCCATGAAGAAGGTTAGAGACCCCTGATGTATCTCATATCTCGTAGATGTAAGAAAAATATTCCTGTATTACTGAGTTACAGAAGGGTCAAATTCTTTGAACGTTAAAGTGTGACCTCATTGTTTTGATCACATGGTACACCCCGCACATTCTGATAGGCTAAAACAACAGTGACAGTGATAAACACTGCAGAGGACAAATTATACAAGGTCCACACTTATAATTTGCAGAACTGCTTACGCGTACTACGAGGGGCGCGTGGAGGATGGAACCTATCTTAGCCGATTCTGGGCAAAGGCAGGGTACACTTGAACAGCTTCCCAGACCACGACAGAGCCAACACAAACACTACAATTCACATGTATCTGGGGCAGTGGTTCTCAAATAGTGGGGTGCGCCCCCCCCTTCCCGTGGTGGTAGTGGGGGGGGACCCCAGGGAACATGCTTTGTTTTATTGCCGTATTAGAATAAAGTGTAATTCTACATCCACGACAGCAGGTGGCAGTGGCGTCCTCACTTTCAGTGTCCCCAGATGTAAAATAAGAAGTGAAGTTAATAACCCCACCATGGAAATTTTTAACAGGGACGGAAAGAGAGGTTGAGAGAGACGGAGACAGTGAGAGAAACGAAAGTCTCCCGGAAGTTAAGTCGAGGAGGTATGATGAAGCGGATGTAGCACTCGGATTCACTATGCTGCGGTGAGAAACGAGGAAAGACCGCTGTGTATACAGTGTCTGAAAACATTGTCAGCGGGGGGTGTTATGAACCCAAATAAATTCGAGCGTTGTTTAAACGTCACACCCTGATCACGTGATGAGCCGTGTGAGTTTTTTTCATCGAAAACGTGCCGAGTGTTGCCAACAACCATCCCGCTTTGCGAATGATACTCCAGCAAACCAGCGAGCTCTGTTAGCATCAGATAAGGTGGAGTACCAAACTGCTCAGTGTAGAAAACCCCACAGCACAGCAGAGGACCTGATCCGACCTGCAGCACACACGGTCTCCGTCATGCTGGATGACGTCACTGCTGCGGAAATAAGTCCAGGTCCCAGATCAGCATTGATCAGTTCAGTATTGAGCTTTAAACCCGGCTTCGAAAAGCTGTGCTCATTATAGACATTAATCTGGACTTAATCATTTTGATAATAATAATAAAATAATAATAATAATAATAGTAATAGTAGTAATAATAATACTGTACAGTGTTTTATTCATTTTTGTTTTGTAGGTTAAAGTGTTTTATATATTGTTCTCCTGAGTTAATATTGCTGATCAATTTTAATTTATTATTATTTATTTATTATATTTAATTTTATTTTCCTGTATAAAATGGTTCATATTGTTGGTCACAAATGTTGTCAGTTTAAATAAATATACTTTTTTTATTTCAGGCAAATTGATGCACTTTAAATCTTTTTGTTTAAAGACTAAAAAATTGTTCATAAAGTTATTTTTTGTTGGAAGTTGATCTATATTTCTTCATATTTTTTGTATTCCATAATGATAATAAGGATTTATTATGTTAATAAGGATACAGTGTATGCAGAGGATTACCTATAACAATTTTTAGACAAATAACACGACAGTATTTATATGGGGAGGGTGAAATGTTTTCCTGTTCCTCGGGGGACGCCACAGAAAATACAGCAATTGAGAAGCACTGATCTAGGGAATGAGGTCCTGCCCCAAGTGGAGGAGTTTAAGTATCTTGGGGTCTTGTTGACGAGTGAGGGAAGGATGGAGCGGGAGATCGACAGACGGATCACTGCAGCCTCTGCTGTTAAGCGGTGCCTGTACCGGTCCGTCGTGGTGAAGAAGGAGCTGAGCTGCAAGGCGAAGTTCTCAATTTACCAGTCGATCTACGTTCCAACCCTCACCTATGGTCACGAGCTTTGGGTAGTGACCGAAAGAACAAGATCATGGATACAAGCAGCTGAAATAAGCTTCCTTTGCCGGGTGGCGGGGTTCTCCCTTAGAGATAAGGTGAGAAGCTCCGCCATCCGTGGAGAGCTCGGAGTAGATCCGCTGCTCCTCCGCATTGAGAGGCCAGTTGAGATGGCTCGGGCATCTGGTCAGAATGCCCCCCGGACGCCTCCCTGGTGTGGTGTTTCGGGCACGTCCAACCGGGAAGAGACCCCGGGGTCGACCTAGAACACGCTGGAGGGACTATGTCTCGGCTTGTCTGGGACCGCCTCGGTGTCCCCCCGGGAGAGTTGGAAAAAGTGGCTGGGGAGAGGGACGTCTGGACCTCTTTACTTAGGTTGCTGCCCCCACGACCCGACCCTGGACTTAGCGGAAGATGATGATGATGATGATGATGATGATGATGATGATCTAGGGGCAATAATGAACAAACAATTAGCTTAAAATATATATCTTGAACTGGGGGAGGAAACTGGAGACCTCAGAGGAAAACCACACAAGCACAGGGATAGGTCATGACCAAACAGAACCTTCTTTCTGTGAGGCGGATGTGCTAACCAGATGTGTCCAACCAGTCAGAGACCAACAGTCACATTTTTTTACTGTGTTACCGCAAAGAGCCACATCATACACATGAGCACACATGAACATCACCCATCCCTTTCTCTCTCTCTCTCTCTCTCTCTCTCTCTCTCTCTCTCTCTCTCTCTCACACACACCTCTGCTCAGCCAGATTTATTGTACATTCACACACCAACATGATAAAATACATGTTTGAAGGTCAGAGTGCAACTGTGATTCATTAGCCGTGTCAATGTCCAGTATTCTGTGTTCAACAGTGTGGCGGGACAGTTGGACGTCCGATACCACACGTTTTAGTTTGTCGTTTTCAGGAGAAAAGATTTCAGCGTCACTGAGGGATTTTATAACGAACTCTCCTTCATTGTATGGCGTTTTGGCCCATGTAATGTTCCAAGCCAGTTGATACGATGCAAGCGTTACTGTCTCTGAGCGCTTCGTAAATTTTTGGAAAAACTGTATCTGCTTTTCTTCCTGACTTTTCAGAGTGAACCACTTGTGAAATTCAGTCCTTTTAGGAAATTCCTGGTGAAAGTTAGCATGCAGTGAGTTGAAGTGGCGCTGACATCAGAAGGCAGAATGGTTCTCCATTACATTCAAGAACAACAAAAAAACAAACTCTCCCACTTTGTTAAAAAACGTCCTTTGTTTATATTCATATTTTCATGTTGCTGTGCATTTTTCCCCCCTGCCATTTTCAGAGCAAATCTGACACAAATTGTTTACGGAAATGATCTCGCCCATACTGGGAAGCTTTACAGTATTTTCATCTCATACACATAAACATTTGACAAAAATACCATATTGAACTCAAGCGACACAAACACACACATTAAAAAAAAAATCAAACTTGGATATGAACATAAGAACCGCATGAACTAGGCAAAGGGCCACACATGGCTCGGAAGCTGCGTGTCGGCCACACCCGATAGTCGTATAGATAGATACTTGTGTAGTTATTAAATACATAAATGGATTCAAAATAACACCAGACTCGATGTTTTACAGAATATCCACTCTCGTACAGAGGCGATATTGATGGCATCAGGTGACTGACCATACTTATACATTCGTTGATTTGTTTTCTGAACCGGCAGAGTACATGCTGGATGGCTCTATACTCGTACATCAAAGCTTAACGTATGTCTATGCAATCAACCACGAGCACTGGGCACCAGATCACAAAGAATTTTATGTAATACTGGGGCACATGGTGGGTCATCAGACTGTCCAGCTGAAAGAAATGATGGGTCAGGCAACAAACACGTCTTTTTGTGAGATAACATTCATGAGCATCCATAGAGATTTAATGTGTAATCCAAAAAAACATTGTTTTATATTCACACTACTATTTACATCTGCTGTATTGTTGCTTCTGCCTACAAGCAGCTTGTGATTCCCACATTATGACATCATTGTTTTAAACAAATGGCATCTCCTAATGCATCAAGCAAACAAAACTAAAGTGAAAAAATGTCCAATGCATTATTAAAAGCTGGAAAGGATAGTGATGACTCATCAGTTGTAGAGAAAATGTGGTCTATTTAAAGGCTTGAAGTTGAATTATTAAAACTAACTCATGGCTGTATTTAACAGTTAATGTAAGAGCATGTCATGTGTCCAGTGTGATGAGAGTACAGTACATAGGATTGGGTCGAAATAGCTGAAAGAAAACTACTTGCTAGTGAAGCTAATGGTCTGAGCTCATCTGGGCAATTCTCTGGTGACTGTCTCAGACCAACCATAGCTGTGTATGTGATGACCTGAATGAATCAAATAAAAATCCCTGATGGTCAGCAACTAGGTCTGAGACAATCTGTGATCGATCACAACCGTCAGCAATAATAACAGCAGATATTTGGCTACAGTTGCAGATTAGTAGATTAAAGTAGCGTGTTTTCTTTAAGAAGCTCGTGGTATTTTGCTCTATCCATTTTTACAAGCACCCAAGCGCCTGCTGCAGAGAAACATCCAAACCAAGGGATGCGGCCGCCTCAATGCTTCACTGTAGGTATGGTGTTCTTTGTAGCGGTATCAGCTTTCTGTCACATGTACCATTTGGCATTAAAGCCGAATAATTACATTTGGTCTCACATGACCATAAACGCACCCTTTTCCATTACCGCAGAACCTTCTGGATGCATTTCGCCAAAACTCAATCGACTTGGTTTTTTTTGTCGTTGTTGTTTTCCTTGCTGCTCCCCCATACAAGTCACATTGTGACATTGTCAAATGCACACATTGACCACTGTTGCCAAAAACAAAAATCTGTCTTCTTCTTCTTCTTTTCCTTTCGGCTTTTTTCCCTTTCTCGGGAGTCGCCACAGCTAATCATCTGATTCGCACATTTGATTTGGCAGAGGTTTTTACGTCGGATGCCCTTCCTGTCACAACCCTTTAACAAGGGACAGAAACACGCTGACGGCTTTGCAGCTACTCTTTACGAAAGTCAGCAATGGTTCTTTTACATGAACCTCTCACCATAGACAGTGAGAGACATGGCCCGCCTTTGATAACCCAGTTAGCTGCACTGGGGGACCGTGACAACCTTGTGGGGACTCGAGCCCCCAACCTTAGGATCAGCGATCCTGCGCCCTATCCACTAGACCACCAATGCCCTTTTCAAAATCAAAATTCTGAAACTTGTAAATTTGACACAGGTCTCTTGGTAGCTTCCACACATTTCTATCTAGAGGGACAGCCTGACCCATGAAAAGGACCGAGTACTACCAAACACATTACACTTCATTATGAACTGTAATGTGCTCATAGAGATTGATAAATCTTGTGAACTACAGAACTTGTGTTCTGTACCCCCTGGAACCATATTAATTAGAAGTGGCTTTGGACAAAAAAATATTCCTGGTTTCAGTGAGTTCATCTTTCGCTAAGTCCAGGGTCAGATCGCGGGTGCAGCAACCTAAGCAAATAGGTCCAGACGTCCCTCTCCCCAGCCACCTCCTCCAACTTTTCCAGGGGGACACCAAGGCGGTCCCAGACAAGCCGAGAGACAGTCCCTCCAGCGTGTTCTAGGTCGACCCCGAGGTCTCTTCCCGGTTTGACATGCCCGAAACACCACACCAGGGAGGCATCCGGGAGGCATTCTGACCAGATTCCCGAGCCACCTCAACTGGCCCCTCTCAATGCGGAGGAGCAGCGGGTCTACTCTGAGCTCTCCATGGATGGTAGAGCTTCTAACTTTATCACTAAGGGAGAACCCCGTCACCCGGAGAAGGAAGCTCATTTCAGCCGCTTGTATCTATGATCTTGTTCTTTCGGTCACTACCCAAAGCTCGTGACCATAGGTGAGGGTAGGAACGTAGATCGACTGGTAAATTGAGAGCGTTGCCTTGCGGCTCAGCTCCTTCTTCACCTCGACTGTCGGCGAAACAGCAGAGGCTGCAGCGATTCGTCTGTCGATCTCTTGCTCCATCCTTCCCTCACTCATGAACAAGACCCCAAGATATTTAAACTCCTCCACTTGGGGCAGGACCTCATTCCCAATCCGGAGGGTGCGTACTACCCTTGACCAACTGACAACCATGGTCTTAGACTTGGAGGTACTGATCCTCATTTCAGCTGCGAATCGCTCCAATGAGAGCTGGAGGTCCCGACTTGATGAAGCCAAAAGGACAACATCATCCACAAAAAGCAGAGACGAGATCCGATGGCCGCCAAACCAGAACCCCTCAACGCCTCGACTGCGCCTAGAAATTCTGTCCATACAAATTATGAACAGAATCAGTGACAAAGGACAGCCTTGGCAGACTCCAACTCCCACTGGAAACGAATTCGACCTGTTATTGTCAATACGGACCAAACTCTGGCTCCGATGATACAGTGACCGAATGGCTCGTAGCAACAGAGCCGGAATGCCTTACTCGCAGAGCACGCCCTACAAGATTGTTCGAGGGGCACGGTCGAAAGCCTTCTCCAAATCCACAAAGCACATGTGGACAGATTGGGCAAACTCCCATGCCCCCTCCAGATTCCTGTGGAGCGTATAGAGTTGGTCAAAAGTGCTACGGCCAGGACGAAAACCACATTGTTCCTCTTGAATCCTCCTCTCTAGTACCCCTGCATAGACTTTCCCAGGTAGGCTGAGGAGTGTAATTCCCCGATAATTGGAACACACCCTTCGGTCCACCTTCTTAAAAATCGGAACCACCACCCCAGTGTGCCAATCCAGAGGTACAGCCCCCGATGACCACGCGATGTTGCAGAGACGTGTCAACCAAGACAGTCCTACAGCATCCAGGGCCCTGAGATATTCCGGGCAGATCTCATCCAACCCCGGAGCTCGACCACGGAGGAGCTTTTTGACAACCTCAGTGACCTCCACTCCACTGACTGGCAGACCCCCACCCAAATCCCCACAGTCTTCCTCTTCCACGGAGGGTGTTTTGGTGGGATTGTGGAGGTCCTCAAAGTATTCCCTCCACCTCTCGACGACATCCCGAGTCGAGGTAAGCAGCTCCTCACCTCCACTGTAAACAGTGTTTGTGGAGAACTGCTTCCCCCTCCTAAGGTGTCAGATAGCGGTCCAGAACCTTTTTGAAGCCAACTTCAACGATAATCACTCTCCAGGCCCTCACCGAACTCCTCCCACGCCCTAGATTTTGCATCTGCGACAGCCTCAGCTGCAGCATGTTTGGCCTGCCGGTACCCGTTTGCTACCTCGGAAGTCCCACAGGCTAATAAAACTCGATAGGCCTCCTTCTTCAGCTGGATGGCCCCCTTCACCGCAGGTGTCCACCACTGGGTTCGGGGATTTCAACCACGACAAGCACCGACAACCTTACGGCCACAGCTATGGGTTGCCGCCTCAGCAATGGAGGCACGAAACCTGGCCCATTTGGATTCCATGTCCCCCGCCTCCTCCGGGACGTGGTTGTAGCTCTGCCGGAGGTGGGAGTTAAAGGCCTCTCGGACAGGGGACTCTGCCAAACGTTCCCAGCAGACCCTGATTACATGTTTGGGCCTGCCAGGTCTGGAAGGCAGCCTCCCCCAACACCGAAGCCAACTCACCACCAGGTAGTGATCAGTAGACAGCTAAGCTCCTCTCTTCACCCAAGTGTCCAGAACATATGGTTGCAAGTCCGATGACACGACTACAAAGTCAATCATCGAATCGCGACCTCGGGTGTCCTGGTGCCAAGTGCACTTATGGGCACACTTATGTTCGAACATGGTGTTCGTGATAGAGAAACTGTGACGAGCACAGAAGTCCAACAACGAAACACCATTTGGGCTCAGACTGGGGAGGCTGTACCTACCAATCGCACCCTTCCAGGTCACACTATCATTGCCCACATGGGCATTGAAGTCTCCCAAGACGAGTGAGTCTCCTGAGGGAGCGTTCTCCAACACACAACCCAAAGACTCCAAAAAGGGTGGGTACTCTGAACTGTCATTTGGTGCATAAGCACAAATAACAGTCAGGACCCGTCCCCCCACCCGAAGACGGAGGGAAGCTACCCTTTCGTCAACCGGGGAGAACCCCAACATTTGGGCACCGAGACGGGGGGGCAACAAGAATACCCACATCAGCTCGCCGCCTCTCCCCATGAGCAACTCTAGAATAGAATAAGGTCCAGCCTCTCTCGAGATGGATGGTTCCAGAGCCCAAGCTATGCGTTGTGAGCCCGACTATATCTAGTCGGTATCTCTCTACCTCATGCACCAGATCAGGCTCCTTCCCCAACAGAGAGGTGCCATTCCATATCCCCAGGGTCAGGGTAAGTAGCTGAGGATCTGTCCGACAGAGCCCATGCCTTCGGCTGCCACCCAACTCACACTGCACCCGAACCCTAAAACTCCTCCCATGGGTGATGGGTCCATGGGAGGGCGGACCCATGTCTCCTTTTCGGGCTAGGCCTGGCCAGCCCAACTACTAGGCGCTCGCTTTCGAGCCCCTCTCCTGGGCCTGGCTCCAGGAGGGAACCCCGGTGACCCACGTCCGGGCAAGGGAGACTGCTTCCTTTGATGTCTCTTAGGTGTCATAGGGGTCTTCTGAATTGCACTTCGTCTTGACCTTCACCCAGGACCTGTTTGCCTTGGTTGACCTTACCAGGGGCATTATGCCCCCGACAACATAGCTCCGAGGATCATTAGGTCACGCAAACCCCTCCACCACGATAAGGTGGCGATTCAGGGAGGGGGTTTCAGTGAGTTAATAAACAAATATTTCTTGCGATCAGTTAGCTAATCCAAAAGACACAAACAATTTCAGATCTATTTTTATTTCTTACAGATAGCAGCACGTTTTACAGAAATAGAACTGCAAGAGTATACAAATTTAGGAGTGTACTGATTGAAAGCAAAAGACAAATATAGTTATGTTAACTGTTACATCACATGGACTGAAAAGTAAACCGTTATCCTTGTGACTTCTAGAGTAAATAATATTCACAGCAAACAAACCATAGTAAAAATGGATATGAATAAAATTACTTCTAAAAACTCGAGACAAAACAAACCGCTGCTGAATGATGAAAGCACTCCAATCTTGCTGTCAAAACCATTTCACAGACATTGAACTGACAATCAAAAGTATGTTGTTTTTTTCTGCTCTGTACCTTGTTCTAGCAAATCATAAGAGACAACCAAGAGTCCAAATAAAGTGGTGGAGCTGCATAGCAGTTTCATGACAGTAAGCTTAAATACATTTCTGCATTTAAATCAGATGTACTAACAAAACAAGTTAAACATGGAATTAGAATAAATGTGTATTTTTTTTTAAATATTTGAAAGTGGAACTAAACACCCATGAGTTTATTTAGGTAAAAAGGTATTTTTTAAGTAACGGGGTGGTTTTTAAAAAGGCACAGAGTACTTCCAATAAAAATAGCACAATTCAACACAACATAGAACGTATGCATAACATACTAATCATTTTATGTAGTTCTTAGAATGATGGACTGTGCAAAAATGTTTTGTTTTGGATTTGTTTCTGCTCATCATCTCATGATATAACCTTTTGACCTAATATAAAAAAAAACAATAAAAAAAAAAACCACCTAATTAAATTTTTTAAAATAATTTATCAAAAATGTTTTGCTGCCCTATTCTAAAAATATTTTTTATTGGTCCTTAATTTGATGTAGTGTGAAACCTATGTCTCTACACCACGAGGTAAAAACACTTCCTTTCCCTCTGAAATCAGAGTTATTTAGTTTCAAAGCATCTGCCTGTATAAAAGCCTCATATTTTTCAGGTCTAATTCGAATACGTATTTGCATTTGATATGATACAGAAGATCTAATTGCACAGTGATGGGACAGGAAGGAAAAAAAAGCATCTGAAGATGTATAGAAGGGACACAAAATTCAATATTTTGAATGTACACAGTACATTTAGTAATTTCAGACTTACAAAAATACTGTATGTATGGCTCACTTAAGGTATGATTAAAAAAAAAAAAGAAAAAACATTTTACTACACAGACAACACAAGAGTTTAAAAAAACAAAACAAACAAAAAAAAAACGCATACTGAAGAAATGACACTGACACTACTACAGTGTTCTTTTTACAGTTTGCAGCAAGTGTTAAATACATAATTGGATTATGGTTTGATCAATAAGGGACAAAAAGGGAAGGTGACCAAAAAAAAATAATATATAATGCCAATTTTTTTCTGAAGAAGTTTAATATACAATAAAGAACATTTTATCCATATGTGAACATTGTCAAAGCAAAAGGTGCTTCTGGAAATAAGTTTGAATATATTTACTTGTTATTCATAAGGGGTAACTGTAAACTTTCATTATTGTGGGGAAGCTGCCATCTAACAAAGTGAAAATCATAAAATTATAAGCTTCCTAGTAAGGAAAAAAATAAAAAAAAGAAATTAGATATGACATATGACATAGTGTAAGCCTGGACTAAAAATAATAAAAACATTGACCACAAGCATTAAAACAAAAGCATTTTGTAATATCAGTCCAAATGTTGATATAACAATGGTTATGTAAATTATGTAAACAAGATAGCACCACTATGCCAACAACTTTACCGACTCAGACATAAATAAATGAAATGGTGCACAACCAACCTTTCACATTAACAGAACTTTCCAGTAGCTAGTGCCCAATTGAACGCTACACCGAACGTGATTAATATAAAAACAGAATAAAACTCATGTGACATAGTACAAATATCAACACACTATTTGCTTCTATCAAACACAAAATGCAGGGAGACACAGACAGAATACACACTATGTCATGGGCATGCATATCGATAGCTTGGTGGAATATCCTGAAACTGACACAAAGACCTAATATTCTAAACAGAACACTTTTGAGAGATTTTAACCAATGCCAATGAATTACGAACATTTTAATTTGAGGTCCAACATTAACACCTTGCTAGTCGTTACTAAATTCTATACTATATACTGAGTTGTAGGGCAGTCCACCAGGCTAGCTTATGTATGTATCTGACACATCATTAACATGTAACAACGATATATGTCTATGACAGGAATGACTAAAGATGGACTGCATCTTTATAAAATTTATTAGATGACAAAAATATCGTTTATACAAATATGTACAGTGAGTGTTATACAATGTATGGATTGAGACTAATGAGGATGTTATATACAGTCATCGTTTTATTAAAAAAACAAAACAAAACAAAACACGGTAACCATGGCTTATTATATACGTTAATATGAAAATGGAGTAAATATGACTGAGCTGGTACAAAATAGAGGATCTTTTCGGAAAGACTATAAAAAGAGGCAAATATGAATACAAATGGTTTGAAAGCTAAAAAGCATGTGACTCACTTCAAAAACTCAAAGTGCTAAACACACCATCTAAAAATTCACAATGAATTAGTCCAATGTATTACATTAGATTGACAACAGTTATGTTAGATATGTTGTCAGCTTCTGTTAGACAGATGAAAGATGATAATGTATAACAAGAAACGGAATTTGTCAACATGACATATACCGCTGAAATGTGAGACGCCGTGACAGATCACAACACTGACTTGCCAAAACACTTAATTGGCCCCAATTATGTAGTTCCATCATCATACCCACCTGTAACAGCCTACATAAACCATTAAACATATATTAAAGGCTTTAAAATTTTAGATTCTTCAAGTTAACCAAGTCACTCTTGTGTCTGTGAGCTCAAAACTGAGCTGAAGCCTTACTAGGGTGACATTGAAATGCATGTTACTGTTCTAAGAAGTCCCTAGGAAGCGTCTTCCCTTGTTCCTCAAACTGGTTAAGTAGTTCATCAAGCTTCTCGCTGAGGTTGTTGGGCTCGTCTAGTAAACTCTGAATCTGTGCACTGCTCTGAAGCTGGTTCTGGTTATGATCTGATCTAGGGTGTCCCATGCTGACAAGTTGGTCTGGCAGTGCAGGACCAGGAGGGGTTAATATCGAACCACATTCTGGTAAACAGAACATAAATAGGCTCGGTGAAATTTTTGAAAATACCCTCATTACATCAATTACTTTAAAGTGTATTTTATACATTTTACTAAATGGAGGCATCATCATAAACATGGACTTACCAGTGGGGATTTCAAAGATAAATAGACCTGCTTGTCCTGGCTGCCCAGTCTGGTTAAGGGTTCCCCCTAAAGCTGTCTGAAAGAGCGAATCAGGAGCCTGTTGACTGGATGTGGCTGTGGAGCTCTGCAAACCTCCAATCGCCACTCCACCCTGCCCACTATACATGGCAGTCGCTGCAGCAGTCTGAGGTAACTCTTGAGGGCCTACACCACTTTGGAGTGCCGAGATGGCTGCCTGTGGCAAAAAAATATTAACAGTGCCCTGGTCTGTGGAGGGGACAGAGGCACAGTTGCTAGGAGTTGGAACAACCTGCATTGGCTGCTGCTCCTGAAAGAGACCGGGCTGGGTTGTAGGCATTCCAGCAGAGGAGTGACCCACAACAGAGGTCTGATCCTGAAAAGACATAGGCTCTGTTGAATCTTGCTGGGGCACATTCACCACACCGGCTTGGGGGAAAAGAATCTGTGGACTTTGTGTTGTCTGTGATGAAGATACTGTTGACTGGCTTGTGGAGTTTTCGGATGTAATGTTACCAGGGCTTGGGACTACCTGCATGGGTTGTTGGTCCTGAAAGATATTTTGTGGCAGGGGGTTGCCACCGATTGGACCCTGATTCTGGGTACTAAATAGTAGAGTCTGAGGGAGGTCTTGAGGATTAACCGGAGTGGCACAAAACAGTAAACCTGGCTGTGGTTGCTGCTGGCCCTGACTTTGAGATATTGTAGATAGATTCTGAAATAGGGAAGCTTGCTGCTGTGTTGATATCTGCTGAGATGGTGCGGTGTGCTGCTCCATTGGAGCGGATATCTGGTTTTGTCCCTGAAAAAGTGATACTGGTTGGGTTGATGATGTTTCCATCGGAGTGAGAAAAGTTATTTGTTGCTGCTGTTGATTTTGAGAATTATTTGATGTTATTTGGCTATGCAGTACACCCTGAGAAATGTACAGGGTAGCTGAGGGAGCCTGTTGCTCAGAAGACAAATTGGTGCTTGTCAGCACTGCCACTGTATTGGGAAATAAAGCAGGTTGGACCTGGGCAGCTTTAGAAGTGCCAAAGAGCCCGGTCTGTGGTTTCTGTGTGTCAGTAATTGGTGTGTGACTCTGAAACAGCTGCTGAGGGGGTGAGACTTGGGGGGCTGGTTGCTGAAGAAAACTAGATGTCTGAATAGTTAGTAGTCCTCCAGCCTGTTGAAAAAGTGTTGGCTGCTGTGGCTGTGAGGCTGAATTCTGGAGAAAGCCATCAGATGGCTGTGACAGGGACCCATCTATCTGTGTGGTGGTTTGATGCTCGGCCATTTGTTCCTGTGGTACTACAGGGAAACTTGGTGTGCATTGCATGGGGATATGTGGTTGTAAGAGTTCTGACTGTAACTGTTGCTGCAAGTTTTCCAACACCTCCTGATGTTGTTGTTCTTGTTGAAGTTTCTCAAGATTTTGCTGATGCTGCTGTTGCTGCTGCAGATTATTGAGTACCTTCTGATGCTGAATATTTACCAAAGAGTTTTGCTGCTGAATGTCTCCAAGAACCTTTTGGTGCTGTAGATTTTCCAGAACTTTCTGATGTGACTGTTGTTGCAGATTCCCAAGCGTTTGTTGTTGAAAGTTCTCCAAGACCTTTTGTTGCTCTTGCAGATTTTGCAAAACTGTTTGTTGATGTTGCAAATCAACAAGAGCTTTCTGATGCTGTTTCTGCAGATTCTGCAAAATATTATGTTCTTGTTGCTGTTTCTGCTGATTGATCAGTGTGTTCTCATTGCCTCCCAGCCTTAAACTGTTCATGTTTTCCTGGACATGTTGCTGTAGGTTTTCAGGAGTTGGATTTGCATCATAAAGAACAGAATTAAGTTGCTGTTGTTCTTGCAACTCCCTCACAGCTCTTTCTAGTTGTGATACTTCATCCTGAGGTAAAATGGTCGGGACCTGGGGTTGCTGAGAAGGGGGTGGCCTGGATTCAATCCCCACTACCACCATTCCAGTGCCATCTGGACTATTGTCTTCTGGAGACAAGGTCTCAGGTGTTTCCCTCAGGAACTGCTGAGGGACCTGGGGGGGCACAGGCTGAAGAACCGTGGTGTCTTCTGACAATGACACCTGAAAGGATGCTGCAGGAGATATGTCCTGTTTCTGAATCGGTGTAAGGGGCTCTGGAGGTACAAACATATTGGGTACTGACTGTTGAGAGTCAACAGATGGCAGAGGCACAGGGCTAGGAAAGGATTTGCTGCCAGTCGGAAGGATGGTGGTAATTTCCAAAATCTGTTGATCTGAATTAAGGACCTCTGCAGGCTAGATAAAATACCAAAATTAAAGTTTCATTTTTTAAATGATCAATTACTTCATAAAATAAATAGTAAAAGGTCATTTATAGTTCACCTTAAAAATGTTAGATGTCGGGTTTGTAGAAATTTCCATTGGGGTTACTTCCTCCCTTTTGACTATGGATATCATCGGTCCCATCAAGGTACTGTTGAGATTATTGGTTCCAGTTTGCATTGCTGTAAACAAAGGAGTTGAAATAAAGGTGAACACCATAAACAAAGCAGCAAATGTTTGAGTAATTGAAAGCACGTGTAGATTGACCATGTTTCTGAATTTCATACCATTTATCTGCTCTTCAAAAGTGCATGGCTTGGCTGTTACTGACAATTCTGACTTCACAGGAACATCTACTTTTTCTGCAGGACAAAGCAAAGTGTTACTGTCATTAATAATTCAAGGTATCAACTGTAAAAGAGATATCAAACAACCTGCTCAAAATGGCTTTGAGTGAAATTATCCAGCATAGACAGATAATTTATTAACCCCAGAGGGAAATTTGCAAAACAAAAGCATATCAACACAAGTAGCATTTATTATATAGATCTGTAACGCAGATATAACTTGGTCAATGAGTCACAAACATAAAAGATTGCAGTGTAAAAAGAAAAAAAGACAGACAGAGGTGTGGGCAAATCCCATGTATGATTCATCCAATGTAAATAACACATCATTCAATATCCCTGAATACGCTGCTGTGTTCACACGGATTCTGATTTAAAATCACCAGTAATCTAATTATAGCTAATATGTTTCCTTCTAGAATGAAATTCCTTTGTAATAAATGTCTGTCTATGATTCAGATTCTCTTATTACACTGTTGTCACACCTGGCTGTGGAGTATAGGTGAAAGGTTGTAGTTCATGCGTTCGTCCTGCATTTGTTACCACAGAAATTCCAACTGATACTGGTGAAATCACGGTCAAGTCATGATAAGGAGGCACTTTCACCACTAGGTGATTCTGTTTGAAAAAGAAAAGGAAAAGTAGGTTGAATGGTTGGTCTGCAAAATACATAATAATAATAATAATAATAATAATAATAATAATAGTTGCACCTACTTGATGGAAAAGTTCCATGTCTATTTCTGCTTCAGCCTGCCATGAGCCATCATCTGAGACAAAATCAATAATTGTTTTGAGTTTAGTATTATTTCAAGACAAACTAAATATTAATAGCACAAGAGCTGACTAAGTTAGGTACAAAAACATTTCATATCAGAAATTACACCAGATACCTGAGGCAATTTCTTGAAATATAACTTTGGTTCCCTTAAGGAAGTTCTTGCCAATCATGAAGACCTCCTCTCCTCCAATCACAGAGCAGGAATGAAGACTCTTTTTGAGAATTTCAGGCACTCCAGCAGGTTGAGCTGTACAGTAAAACAAAATATAACAGCTGGTATCCGAGACATGAGTATTATTCAGAAAGGGATTTCCATCAATCAGTCATAACATTAAAACACACACATACATGTGTATGCTGTAATGTTTTGTGTGTGTGTGTGTGTGTGTGTATATATATATATATATATAATATACATACACACACACACACACACACACACACACACATACGTAAATACATACATACATATAAGGCAAAATCCTTCGGGCTTTTTACACCCGAGCCATAGTGGCTCATCAGGCCAGTGTTTATCCCCAGTTTCCATAGTGTGAAGCGACTGGGAGTGCAACTCCTCCTGGATGGGACCCTAGTCCATCGCAGGTTACCTTTCCAGTATATTTTACTGGTACCCATTTATGCTGTTGGGTGAACAGAAGCACATTTGTGCTCAAGACCTTGCCCAGGGATCTTAGCACAGTGGGGGTCCAAGTGGGATTTGAACACACAACCTCCTGATCATGAGCACAGCACCCTAACCACTACATCACCGGCCCCATTATATATATGTTCATCAGTAACAAAACAATTGACCGTTCCCCCGTGCTTTAAAAAACAGGAAAAATATTTTGCTGTGTTCTCTTGGTAAATGTCCAACAAGATGAAACATTAGAAACTGCTAGAGCAAAACTATTGGATGCTCTGAATGAATGGAGCGATGAGCCAGATAAGGACCTATCAGAAAGTGTAATTCTCCTGCTCACTAACTTCATACATGTGCTAAAGTTGACTTTTATGTTGATTGGCTCGATTTTACATCGAAGGAAAATATTTAAAGGAACAGCACCGGGAAGGAAAATTTAAAGAGTCTTTTTTTGGCTTGTTTTTAATGCTGTTTTCTGATTTTCAGCTTTCATGTAAGTAGTTTGGTTGATACCACAAAATGAATAATACAAATACCAGTAAAACTCTTTTATTGTTCTGTTATTATTCATGTTTTCCACCTCTATGGTAATAAGCACTTATCGTTCCACTCCGATGGTAATCATTTTAATAAGCGCCCACCCGCTCCAATTTTTCAGGTGCCCTCGGCGCTTATCATGTCGAATACATGTGAGGCGCTCCACTGAATGTAGGCGCTTGTCGTAAGTGACGTATGGTGCTTGAGAGACAAAGCGCCTCCACAAAATTTCAAACTTGAATATCTCCATGTCCAAGTTTATTTGTGAATCAATGCATCAAAATCTTTAGTGCATACCTGGGGGATATCATCATATCAAAATATCTACATATGGTGAACACTGTTTTTGAAATCATTTAAATACTTCCCAGTTTACACCTTTTTCATGCTTAATTTTGTGACAAGAGAAAGAACTCATTATTTTCACTTTCGGCTGAGCCTCTGCCAAGGTCTCCACAAGTCCAATCAGAGCACAGATACACGCACTACGAACCATGGAATTTGCATGTGCATGGCAAAATTGGAAAATAAGCACCAGACTTTAAAATGGGATCAATGATCTCTGTGACTTCCTGTCCATGTTACACAGTGCATCTTGTGCTCCCACCAATCACTGATATATTGGCATTTATTGACTTTAGATAATAAAGAAAACTTCAACATGTCAAGCACTAACAATTAGCATAGTGCAACTAATTACATAATTATTATTTAATGCTATATTATATATATATATATTATATATATTATATTTTATATTATATTATATTATATTCTATTATATTATACATATATATATATATATATATATATATATATATATATATATATATATATATATATATATATACACACACACACACACACACACACACACACACACACATATATATATATATATTAGTGAATATAATTTGGTAGCTGGAACACAAACTGTTAATATACTCACTACATAGAATTGGTGAAGAAAGGGTCTGGAGGATGAGGACAGAGCCATCTGGTCTGGGGATGTTAACTCTGAATGCTAAACGAGCCCGGGTACTTTTCTTTTTAGAGCCAGCAACTCCTATTCGGGCTTCAACATCTGCATTCCTCAATTTCAATATACCAACACAGTCCACACTGCACAGGTAAAAATGAACCCTGGTTTAGTTCCAGTACTGCAGAATTCTAAAAAAAAAATTATTCTGGAAGAAAACAAGTGCAGAACTTCCAGTCATATGGAAATCAAGACAATTCTTACGCTAAAGTCATGGAGTTGCCCGGCTCAAGGTTCACTTCAATAACCGTAGTCCCTTCAATATCCACCTCTTTGCAGGCTGTTGTGTTACGCCCAGTCACTCTGCATGCTTGATAGAAGCCATGAGGTTTTACACGTCCAGCATCATTAGCCACAAACACCTGGAGTATGACTGGTTCGTTCACACCTTCTAACTAGAAGACAACAGTTGATCCATGAACACCCGCCTTCATTTTCAGCTTAAATTCAAGGTGCTTGTGTTCTACCATTAAAAAAATTGCTGAATTTCAAATAAATACAATAAAGTTATGTCTTACTTTGACTGTGGGGAAGCCTTGCTGTGTGCGATCTTTAACAGATCCCCTGCTGCCCTCTGTAAGGTATCGTGCTCGGTGTTGTGTCTCAGGCTGTACCAGAATCTTTAGTTCTTTCCCTTCACTCTTTTGTGGATACTGTGTTGAAAGAATTCCACCTTTTTGACTTCCAGCCCCCTCCAGGGTGCTACAGACAAAGAATATACACAGCATAATTTAACAAATCTAAAAACTATGTGACGCTTACCTGGATGCACCAATATAATCAATTCCCACAGTTTACACACTCTACATCAATGGTCTCCAACCCCCGGGCCACGGACTGGTACCGGCCCATGGATGAATTGGTATCGGGCTACGCAAGAAATAATTAATTATTTCTTTTTTATTTATTATCTGAGTCTGAACGATCTTTTATTTTTGAAAAAATCTTATTTTGAAAAATGACCAGATTGTCTCGGTTACATGTCGGTCATTTGAGCGCCCACATGTAACCCACAAGGGGTCGGTGTGTGAACAGAGGCATGTTGGATATCAAATATAAGCAGGTCTTTTGGGTGAGACTGAGCCTTCATTTTCTCAGCTGGTGCATGATCATGTGTAAACAGTCTACTAAGCATCTCATCCCACAAGCCAGACTTCTATCTTTTGCTAACTTTGATACTTTTCATACCTAAATGTGGCCAAAGGCCACCAACTTTCATACACAGAAAATTACGCAGAGCTCAGATTATCTCATTCACTCACAGACACAGGGGGAAGTAGTGAGATGAAAAATGCCAACAATTAAAATTATTTTTCATTTAGATCATTGGATGAATTGGCATGAAATGACCCCAGAGTTGTGTGACTGTTATCATAACTTCTTACCCGTCCACTGAAATACTTGAAATTTTTTAGGCTACAACTTTTAAAACACTTTGAGCTTGAAGAACTCGATGTGTTGTTTTAGTTAATGGTGCGACAGCACGTATAGCTCAAGAATCAGTGGAAGTGCTGAAAGCAATTTTGTTGTGTCCTTACCTCACCCCTGTTTTTGTTTTTTACTATGGGATGATTGAGTGTATACTCAACCCCAAACACTTGAAGCCCTTAGGGTTGCTATTTACCAGGAGATGGCCACTGTGCCACCTGACATGACCCATCAAGCTATGACAGGCATCAAAAATAACATCTAAGGATATATACAGTAGATAATCACTGCCGCCATTTGGATTAAATAATAATCTATATGATAGAAAATTTCATGTGTGCAAATAACTTGATTATCCTTCTTTTTTTTTTAAATTTCATCTACCTTTGAAATGTGTGTGTCTGTGTGTGTGGGGGGGGGGGTTGCGGGGGTTTGGTCACTCTGTATTTAAGGTACAGAAAATGCTCTACATTTTTTTTTTTTCAATCACTCGGACCACTTTCCCCCAAAATAAAGACAAATTTTGTTTACCTTATAAACTGAAAACTGATGCACAAATGTGTGTGCATGTGGGTGAGTTGGGGGATTTATTCTGAAGCTTGTGGCCGAAAAAGCATACAAGAGATGTACAAGGCCCACAGAGCATCTGACACTTGAAGTTTCTATTATTATTCTGAGAAAATTGCAACAAACTGCTGATCAGGTAAACTGGAACAAATGCTTGCTCATGATTCTGTATTTAGATTCAGATGACTGTTCAGCCAAATTTGACCTTTTGCTAACAGTTTAATGGTAATAACTTTCTTAGCACATGACCCATAAGTGTTTGTGGTATAACTGAACGTCTCTAGCACACTGATTTGAAGACGGCGACTTTGAGAATGTCACTCATAGTTCATAATCAAAATGACCTAAAATCTTTTTTTTACAAGATGGCAAGACACATGATCCAAGATTGTTTAAGGGGAGATATGCTTTTTTCCACTAACCCTAAAAATATTTCTCGTATTTCATGGTCATGTTTGATGACGGCAAAGTGTGAAATAGCAAGTTTCACACGTGTTAAATTTCCTCTCTGGGCTGAACTGGAGGAAGCCACAAGGTTTTAGTACACTTTTTCTGTTTGCGGTAAACAAGTGCATCATAGGGTTCTGGGCTTTCTCATTAGCTGGCCTTATCCCCACATGAACACACACAGCAGTATCACCAACCATCGCAGTCTTCTACCCAGTGCACTTAGCATGGAATTTTGAAGCTGTCAAAAGGTGACCGATTACAACACAATAGGTTGCGAAAAGGCCATAAATGGGAAGAGGAAGCCAAACAGGCTATTCAAGAGGAGGTGGGGAAGCAGTTTGTAGAACTGATTAGTTTTTCTGATTTGGAATCATACTTTGGTGTTCCACTGGTGTCTGAAATAAAAGAGGTCTGAAAATGGGTAGACCTTTAAACCCGTTTCTAGATTGGAACCAATTTATTTCAGTACTTTTGGTCAGGTTATTTGTACACCTGCAGAAAGACAATTTCACTTAATTTTCAAATTAATTGCAGTGTTTACTTCATGGATTTTAATCTTTTTTACAGTGACTTTCTGGTCTTAATTAAATTTCAGTTCAGCTGGTGCAGTTCTGCGGCCTGTTTTATTTGTAATCAATGTTATAGTTAAAGTGTTATGTGATTTGAAAAAAGTTGCAAAACATATACAAGTCGGTTATTAAATGTCTCTAAAACAAACTTGAGAGAGAGAGAGCGAGAGAGAGAGAGAGAGAGAGACTAACCTCCCTTTGAGACTGCCCTTTCCTTCAGAGCCGAGTTGTGAAAGTACAAAATGTGGAGCTTTAGCGCTGTCAGCATCAAACACATCCATGGTCGAATCATCCCTTGCAACAGGCTTTGGGCCTGGCCTCTGACGGGGTGTACGCTTACGAGATTTCCGAGGAACCTCTGTGTTGTCGTTGTATGAAGTGCTGCTCAGCATGCTAAAGTTTGAAACAGAGTCTTCCATCCATATGCTGCCACTCTGCTCAGAATCTGGGTTGAGTGCTACCTCATCCTGGCAAGACATACGACTGTCGTCAAGCAGGTCTTCTGGAGGTGGAGAGATGTTAAGTACAGTTCGGCGCTTTGAGGGTGTCATCTGGCTCTGGTGGGCTGCTGCTCCGACACCATCATTCCCAGCAGTCCCACTAATACCAGCAGCTGAACCAGGCTCCGCTCCCAGCACCTCAGCAGGGAGACAGTGGAGCCTGGAAGACTGCTCTGGAGCTGAAGCAGCACAGTGCATGCTGGGACAGGAAGAAGCACTGTTGTGTCCTCCAGGGGAGGATGAAACAACACCGGTGGTGGCTGCATCTGTAGTGTGCACAATGCAGAGCGTTAATAATATTCATTATGACAAAACTGGCTAGCAGTCCCGATCAAGCAGTGCAATTTGTGCATGATTTTGCCCTCACCCTTCAGGCCAATTTTTCCAAATTAAAACATAGCAATAATATCAGGCCAATCATTTATAGATTCCATGTCTTATTTCCTTTCCTTTCTAGCCATCAGTCAATACATGTGTTCAAAGAAATTCCTTACTCTATCATTACTGTAATTCTATGCAATTCTATCACAAATTACAATCTATGGCCTAAAAATGTTAAAAATATGAAATCCTGTGCCATGTAAACATGCGTAAGGTATACAAAGCATGAATAATTATTATCGCATAACTAACCGCTGAACTAATCTACACAGCCTATCAAAACACATGGGCTCCAATTATAATTTTCAGGTGTCAGCTAATGCATGCCAATTGGAGGATTTGGTTGGGACTGAGCATAGCCATGGAGACAGAATAAACAAGCTTCTGACCTACGAAGCAGAGAACTGCAGACCATTTTATAAGCAGACTCTCCCTGTTTCAGAGGGAACGCCCTGGAATAAAAACGACAAATGACAGCAAAAGAGCAGTAAGTGCTGGTCAAAGGTCAGCCAATGTCAATATCAGCAAATTTTGGTCAATTATTCATTTTGTGCAAAAATCAATGCTGGTGTTAACCAGAGCACAATGGTACCAAAAACAAATTTTTGGTAAAAGGAAACAGAAAATGCACAGAGCCAGCATTAAATCCTGAAGGTCCCAGAAATACTCGCAATTTTAACTCTGATTTATCACATTGTATTTTGTTGACCTCAAAATGTATAGCCCCAAAACAGTTCCTTATATGCACAGCCCCATTTTATGCTTAGTTTCCTGTCAAGCCAGAAAGTAGCTGAGCTTGAAGAAAATTTGTAAAAATATAATCCTCCACCACTTTACTCACTAATTCTTAAACTGAAGAATTATCATTCTTAGCAAAAGGGAGATGAACAGAAGAAAAGGCCTTAATTAGTTTCTCAAGCAAAATGCTAAATAATGCTAAACTCCACATACTTTCTCTTAATGATTTCTTGAAGTTAAAATAAAAAAATGGCAAGTGCTAGTACAGTCAGCTGGAGTTACCTTAACTAGAACTTGCATTTGGTGGGCACTTGCCAGAAAGTGGTCTGGGCAAAAACCAGGAAACAACTCTTACTCAGTTAGAGCAAAAGCAGGAAATTATTTAAACAATTTAGTAGTTTTATTAGAGTGACAGAACTGAGTCTGGTTACGGAACTGAAGTGATAGAACTGATAAGATTTCCACCACAAGAACCTGTGAAAAGAAACAGACCTCCGAAAAAAGTAAAAAGGTATGCAGATGGACATTAAGAATATCATTTAGAAATGTTAACAAATGCAATGTTATGAACTTGAAGGGATGGACTGGCAAAATAAATCAAGACCAAAACAGAACTCTAAGTGAAAATGAGGTCCTCTGCATGCATGTTAAAATCTTGCATAAAAGTGAGTACAAGGCAGCAGTGGAATAAATCAAGATTGTTTAAGGAGGGAGAAAATTTGACAAGTCACTTTTTCAGGGAAACGAAAGAGATAGGATGGTTGTAGGAAAATTAGAAGGGAAAATATCTTACCTGAGGCCACAGCAACAGAGGGAAGAGGGCCTGCCTCTCCACCACTCTTCTGGCTCATGGTGTGGCTGTCCTGTGAGGCGAGAGGAAGCTGAAGTTCTTTAGGCAGTAGGTCATACACTGACTCTGAAATATGCAAAATATGAATGTGAGCAAGTCAGGAAGAATGTCAGGAATTGCATTTGTGTGTTTTCCGCATCAGGTTTCCAATTTCGCAGCTCTATACTGCATTCAAAGTCATTTTCAGAAAGACAGAATATAAAATCATCAAATTAATAATTAAACTAACAAGACAGTTGATACAAATGAACACGAAAGCCAGGAAGTGAAAGTTGGTTAAAAAAAAGCCGAAAGAAAAATCAATGACAACCCTTTCTGCTTTGGCTGCAGACCGCAACTGGGAGACATGTGGGAGGCCGATTTATTTATTTTCCTCCAGGAGCAAAGTTAATTCAGTGTTTAAACGAGCCACACTACTCTTGTAGCACCAGCCTGCGACACCTGTTAATAGAGATATCTATCAGGGGCAGTGCCTAAATGTATATATTCTAACCTAGAAAGCTGAAACAGAGGACCAAACAATGCAAAACTATTCTCAGACATTTTCCTATTTGTTCTAATTTTTCATTTGAACCAAACTAAGCAACAAAAAAATCAATTCTAGAATTGGTCAAACCATGGAACCACTCAGTACATTGTGCTGTACAATCATAAAACTCCTTTATGAAGCCCTTGTCCAATCGGCTAAATGCAGTTCAACCGAGCTTTACTGAATTCTAGCTGTCTCTCAGTGAGCCAAAAGCACTTTCGCAGAAGACCTTTGAACTATATGCAAGAACTAATTATGTGAATGTCTTACAAGTGAGCTAGGGAGCAAGTACCTGAGGAGTTGTTTCTGTAAATGGTCAGTACTGACTGGAAATGTTAAAGTCTGTCCTTACACCAAAGCATTGCAATCACCCACATCAAGCACAGATATAATCCAACCCTTCCAACAGTATCCTTACCTTACTAACCAATTATCTGATCAGCATGCTGTTGCTTACTTTCCACTTAACATGAATTACATGCACACTGCACACATCCTATGTCGCATTGCATAACAATGCAGGATGAAGTGACACCACTTCAGAAGTCAGGGAGGGAAAATGCTTCTATAACCCAACAAGGATCACCCCGAGTCCAAGACATGTAATCGTCATTAGGCCACAGAAAAAGCAAGTGGAACATAAGGAACTAAAGGCTCCTGTAACATTGGTGACTGGTAATATTAATATGTTCATGAGTCCACCATTGGAGAAAACACTAAACAACGGTGGTGTAGATTGCAGAGTTCCACACTGATGTTTCTTTATAGTATGTTACTGGTCATACATACAAGTCAGAAAACTATTGGGGAAGAAACTGCAACTAAATCAGAACTAAAGAAAGCTTTAGTGTTTCATAAGAGAAGTTATGAGTGAAGAAGGAACACTGTTGTAATCCAGGCTAAGAACTATATTGCATCTGAAAAACATGCTTGTGATAGAAGCATCATGGTTTGGGTCTACCTTGCTGAATCTGGGCCAAGACACTTTGCAATCATTGATGCAAAATTTTATTTTGAGTTGCAAAGGAAAATACATCTCTCTGTCAGAAGTATTTCCACCAAACGGAGACTAGTCAAGTGTAATAGCTGCTTCATGTGAAATACCATAAGGTTGTAAATAACAGGCATGTGATTTGACCATCACTAAAATATCTGAAAATCATCCAGGGTCTGGGGGGAGCCAAGCTCCTCCCTCCCAAAGCTCCTCCCCCCAAAGCTCCTAGGTTTTAAGCATTTCAGAAGGGTTAAAAGGCTATTTCATGACACTGAAAGAGCTCTAGAAAGTTTCATTTCTAATCTACATATGCATACTGTACCTCAACTTGTGTGTTTATCATGTGGGATTCCAACACTAATCAAAGTGTCACATTCACAAATCAAATAGTCACTCTTATAGATATGTCCTGCCTCACAACACTATTATCAACAGTCATTGTCTTTAAACACAATCTGGAAACAAACTATACACATGACATGCTCTACATGACATACGTTTTTTTTAATTAATGTTTCTTTGTCTTTAGTGCTTTAGCATGGCACTTTCTTGCTTCCTTTTGTGCAGCCTGAAATGTCCTTCTGGAGGCTGCCTTAGAAAGTTTGTTGTCCTTCTGGATGCTGGGGAGTTTCGGTTGAGGTTGATTCATAGTTTTACATTTCCAATATTAATGAGCTACTTACACGGGCACACACTCCCGCTGCTGTTTAGAAACACTGAATGTCTGTCTTCCTTTCGGCTTTTTCTCTTTTACTCGGGAGTCGCCACAGCAAATCATCTGATTCGCACATTTGATTTGGCAGAAGTTTTTACGTCGGATACCCTTCCTGTCACAACCCTTTTTTGCAAGGGACAGAAACACGCTGACGACTTTGCAGCCTACTCTTTAAGAAAGTCAGCAATGGTTCTTTTACATGCCTCTCACCATAGACAGTGAGAGACATGGCCCGCCTTTGATAACCCAGTTAGCTGCACTGGGGAGACAGTGACAACCTTGTGGAGAGTGGGACTCGAACCCCCAACCTTTTGGATCAGCGATCCAGCACCCTATACCACTAGACCACCACTGCCCCTTTAGAAACACTGAATAACAATGCCTATTTACATAAGTTAATTACAAAAAAACTGGTGAGTTATTGCGGCAATAATTTATTTATTCTAACGGCAGAAAAATGGTTCAGTGACCATAGAGTCGGCTCATTTGATTCAGTTCACGGAATAAACACTTGAACGTCCTACGCCTAAAACATGCATGCATTCACAATAATTTGAAAAATATAATCGGAAACTAGACAACAAAACTCTCAAACATACCTCAAAATTAACTACTCGATCGGTGACAGAAACTGGTTGTTTCACTGGGTCTTTTCTTTGCACGGCAGTTTCTGATCGAATGGAAAACAAAGGGTTAAGTCCGTAGGGTTCTGGAATCTTCGCTTGAACACCAAATGTTCCGGCAATTGAATGCTATGGTTCCCTTTTCCATCCATTCCCACCTAAACTTGTTTTTCACGACTTTGTCTATCTCGTTGATTTGAGCAGAATCTTTTCTCTGGCTCACCGACATGCTTTCGATAGCTCAACAGATCGGAAGTGGCGCGAATGTCTACGAACATATTTCAACATCAGCGATTGCTATTAGAAAGCCATCAGCCAATCAGCAATAACGTTTCAAGAGAGGTCATTTTATGTAAAACTCGGAACGGAATAAAAGTGGAAAAGGTTATTTTGACATATTTTTTTTTTTAACTGGGCCAATGAAAAAAATCGGAATTCCGTGTAATTCGCAGAAAAATCACATGCCTGAAATAACTTCCGATAAAGGAGGTCATAAACTCAAAGTATTGATTTATTAATACAAATAACAAAACTTACCATTCTAAATAGGCAAACACACAGATTTTGATGGTCAAATGTGTCCACTTTAGACTGGGGCTGTATGGGGTTCAAGTATCTAGGGCTGCTGGACTTTACGGAATGGTGTAGTAGACTGTAGGTACTGGGGTTGTGATGTCATGAGGATATGTAGGTGTTCGCAATGTGCAAACCATACGTATTCACAGCCATTAATAGGAGCATAATCATCAATGTATTATCCAAATGATACCTAAATGGGTACTTATGGGTCAGAACTCCATGGTCTTTTAAAGTTTATAATTAAAAGAACAGTTCTTGTAATTACCCAGTTGCACTACTAATTTATTCACTTATTCCTTCCTACTTCATCAGTAACTGCTTTTTCCTGATCAGTGTCAAAGCCCGGAGCATTTCCCAGGAATACTGGGAATCGTAAATGGGCCTGCTGGATGCATAGCCACTCACACCTAGCATCAGGAATGCATCTTAAGTGGCCACCTGTGATCAGATTTTATTCATCACATTTGGTCATGTAATAAATGTGTTATGTACAGCTACACACCACTTTATACATTTTAAATCACATCTCTGCTCACAACAAATAACAGATGAGACAACAAATAACAAAAAGCTGTTGCTGTTATGGCATCATTATTCATTGACAGTAACAGGGAGTGGATGGAACTGCACCACTGGGTTTGAATGGAGAACAGTGAAGCCAGATTGGGGCTGTATTTTCTGGTAAGCTTATGTTTGACCATTTGTCAATTGCATAGCATAATCTCAATTTTGACAGCAACAGCTAACTGCCTTACAGTCTGTGACAGCTGAGTCTGAAAAATTCTTCAGGCCTAATTTCTGCATTTGAATGTCACTTTGGTGTTTGTTTTTTGCAATTCCAACACATTCCAGACTTTTGGTACAGTTCATTTGAATACATATTTTACAATTTCCAGGAGAGCTTCTTATCCAATCTAAACAGTCGTGATGTTGCACGTTGTCAGTATCATTTCTAGCATGGCTTCAACAAAATGTTCATTACATGGCCATAAAGTGAGTTATGGGGTTATGGAACCAGTCATATTTGCAATTTACAATAAATGAAAAAATGATGTCGAGACTTTTGTATTCAAGATCACCTCAAGGACTGCATTGCTACATCACTGGCGTGGTGCACTTGAAATCGAAATCACGCAGGACGCAAGTTAAACGGCAGGTGTGAACTGGGCATGACAGCAGCCAGTCCACCTTCCTGCATATTTTTGGCAGGTGCATGGAAACTAGAGCACCCAGACGTAAATGATACGGGGAGGAATGATACGGGGTGGGGTGGGGGGGTGGTAATGACCTCAAACTCACAAGCACAAGCTCAGGACACAGCACTGTGCCTTCCAATAGTATGATGCCAAATTATGCGATGCCCATCTGCTCTTTTTGAAGTATAAATATACCCTGTACGATTCATTGTTTTTCCTAAATACACATAAATTATGTCCAAGAAAGACCAGCCTTCAAAATATTTGTTGATGGTACCACGGTTGATTGGGCCAAAACTGTATATAAAAACCCCGCCTGAGCATTCACAGATGCAAAAAATAAAAATACAGTGGTATGAAAAAGTATCTGAACCTTTTGGAATTTCTCACATTTATGCATCATCAAAATCACCATCAAATATGATCTGATCTTTGTCAAAATCACACAAATGAAAAAAACAGTGTCTGCTTTAACTAAAACCACCCAAACATTTATAGGTTTTCATATTTTAATGAGGACAGCAAGCAAACAATGACAGAAGGGGGAGGAATAAGTAACTGAACTCTCTGCCTAAGGAGACTTGAGCAATTGAAATCAATTTTTACCAAACAATTTAAGTCAGGTGTGTGCCCAATCACTGATGAGTGGCTTAAAGCTGCCCTGCCCACTATAAAACACACACCTGGTAAGAATTATCTTGATGCATTGTCTGATGTGCACCACGGCTCGCTCAAAAGAGCTGTCTGAAGAACTGCGATCAAGATTTGTTGATTTGTATAAAGCTGGGAAAGGATACAAAACCATCTGTAAAAGTCTGAATGTTCATCAATCGACAGTCAGAGAAGTTGTCTAGAAATGGAGAGAGTTTGGCACTGTTGCTTCTTTCCCAAGGAGTGGCCGTCCACCAAAGATGACGCCAAGGGTTCAGCACAGAATACTCGGAGAGGTAAAAAAAAACAACAACAACCCTAGAACAGGGGTGGTGAACGGCCAAAATGAATGCGGCTCTTTGCTTCTTATCATATTTTGTATATACTGTGGCTCTTTGCCTCGTTTCATGTTTATCTTATTTTTATTCTCTCTTAAAACACACTCAAATTCATCAGGGCTCATTAAAAACAAATAATAAATTATATTTAGAAAATAATTTGGCAGATTGGATTTTTTTTTATGCTGCTTCTGACATAAGGGACCGCCAATCATCTCCGCAGGTTACGTCTAATGCCGGGAAATTAAGTAAACATTTAATACGCATGCAGGCTGTTACCCTCGTCGTCAAAATGGCAAAATGCAAAGCTAAACGAAAATATGAAGATGAACACAGGACATTTTTGGAAGAATGGGAAGATGCTTTCTTCTTTATTGAACGGAATGGGAAATCGCTGTGTTTAATATGCAATACTACGATATCACATTTCAAGGCTTCAAATCTTCAGCGTCATTTTAGCACTCTCCATGCTAATATTGACAAGGAATTACCCAAAGGTACTGAACTATGCAAGCACAAATTGACTCCAACAAGAAAACTCCAACAAGGTAACAAAATATGAGGTAGTTTGGAAAAAACACCGGACTGAGCATGTTTGTGTTAATATTTTAATACTCCATAAATTTATATTATACATCCCCTATCAGTGTTTCTGGAGTGAGTTCAGTAGTTGTGTGTATACTTGTGTGTTAGAGTGAGAGAGAGAAGGAGAGAGAGACAGGTGCCACAGCAACCTTCAGGGTAGTTGATGTGTTAACTCTGGCTAAGTTGCATTTGATGTGCGTGTTGAGGGTGGACACTTACCTTGAAATGAACACGTTGTTTTGTAAGGGGAAGAAAGTGTTATGGTGCATAATATGGTTCTAATTGTGTGTTTTTGTGTGTGCGTCTGTCTGCGTGGTGTGGCTCTTTGACTCTCACAGTTTAAAATTTTGGCTCTTTGTGTCTAACTTGTTCGCCACCCCTGCCCTAGAGTGTCTGCTAAAGACTGCCAGAAATCACTGGCACAGTCCAGTATCTCTGTGCACACATCAACTATATGTAAAACAATGGCCAAGAATGGTGTTCATGGGAGGACTCCACGGAGGAAGCCACTGCTGTCTACAAAAAAAAACATTGTTGCTAGTTTAATGTTCCCAAAAAGGCACTTGGACACTCCACAGAAGTTTTGGCAAAATATTTTGTGGACTGATGAAACCAAAGTTGAATTGTTTGGGAGGAACACACAACGCCATGTGTGGAGGAAAAAATGGAACAGCTCACCAACATCAACACCTCATCTCCACCGTGAAGCATGGTGGAGGGTGTATCATGGTTTGGGGCCGTTTTGCTGCCTCGAGGCCTGGACAACTTGCAATCATTAATGGAAAAATGAATTCAAAAGTTTATCAGGATGTTTTGCAGGAAAACCTGAGGCCGTCTGTCAGACAATTGAAGCTAAAAAGAGGATGGATGCTGCAACAAGACAATGATCCAAACCACAGAAGTAAATTAACTTCAAAATGGTTTCTGAAGAACAAAATACACGTTCTGGAGTGGCCAAGTCAAAGTCCAGACTTGAACCCCATTGAGATGCTGTGGCATGACCTCAAGACAGCGATTCATGCCAGACATCCCAGGAATCTGACTGAACTACAGCAGTTTTGTAAAGAAGATTAGTCCTGATCGATGTGCCAGACTGATCTGCAGCTACAGGAAGCGTCTGGTTGAAGTTATTTCTGGCAAAGGGGGGCCACAACATATTAAATGTGATGGTTCAGTTACTTATTCCTCCCCCTTCTGTCATTGTTTGCATGCCATCCTCATTAAAATATGAAAACCTATAAATGTTTGGGTGGTTTTAGTTAAAGCAGACACTGTTTTTTTTATGTGTGATTTTGACAAAGATTAGATCACATTTGATGGTGATTTTATGCAGAAATGTGAGAAATTCCAAAAGGTTCAGATACTTTTTCATACCACTGTACACTGGCCAATTGTGTTGAAAAAACGCATGTGTCCCCTATCATACAGTGTACTTAAAAGTGATCAAAGCACAATCTGTATCAACCGCGCCTTGTGATAGGTCAATTTCACCAGTTCAGTGAAACAGTGATTCTCATTGGCCAGTACTGTAACAACAAAGGCGGAAAGCATGATGGAATGGGACAATGATGGGGCAAAAAAAAAAACTGTTCTCTTTCACTATTAAAGGTCCCGACGTGAAAATGATAAATAAATTACAGTAGGCCCTTGACTATTCATGGTTTTGCACCCACGGTTTGAGGATTCGCTGACTACCAAGCAACCGGCACGTGATTCAAATTCAGCCAATTGCTGTCCTCCTTTCTCCTGATTGGTTGAGCTGATGTCCCATCCCTTTTTCCTCATTCGTGCACAAGTTATCAATGAGCTTCTTTTTTTGTGTGTTCTAATCACCAGTTAAGCTTTGATACCACTCAAACGCTGTGCGTCTTCTCTGGCTAAGCGATAGAAAACGCTGGATGTCTCTGCTGAAGAAATAAGACTTTCTCCTGAGAAACGACGGTTTTCTCTGAACTGCTGTATTAAAAATCTTTTTCAATTATTATTCCAGTACAGTACCGATGGGGCAGTGGTGGTCTATTGGTATAGGGCGCTGGATCGCTGATCCAAAGGTTGGGGGTTCGAGTCCCACTCTCCACAAGGTTGTCACTGCCCCCCCCCCCAGTGCAGCTAACTGGGTTATCAAAGGCGAGCCATGTCTCTCACTGTCTATGGCGAGAGGCATTCAAAGGAACCATTGCTGACTTTCGTAAAGAGTAGGCTGCAAAGTCGTCAGCGTGTTTATGTCCATTGCTAAAAAGGGTTGTGACAGGAAGGGCATCCTACGTAAAAACCTCTGCCAAATCAAACGTGCGAATCAGATGATTCGCTACGGCAACTCCCGAGTAAAAGGTAAAAAGCCGAAAGGAAGACAGACATTTCAGTACAGTACCTATGTTCATGTTTAAGCGTGAGATTCTATGTTCTGTAGCATGTTTCACAAACAATACCAAAAGGATAAACTTTTTCATGTCCTTTTACATTAAAGTTGGAGTGATGACTCCAAGATGGCGCTGCCCAGAGGGCAACGTCGAGGAGTTCTCAGAGTCAAATTGTTTCTTTGTTCGCTTAATTTGTTGTTTTGTTTGTTCATGTTTTGCACTATGCTCGTCTACGACCGGTCGACTGTACTACAGCGATAAGATCGAGAATTTAGACAGACACTATATAATTCAGACTTCAGAATTCAGAACACATCACTATAGTCAGACAGATTTGTTCCATGACTCCCTAACAAATTAAAATTACAAGTTTTTTAAAATCACAAATTGGGTTAAAATTGTTTGTTCATCCTATCAATGTACTATTTGCAACAAGCCATGTTTCACAGAAACACAGTCCATGATAGATCCATCTGCGCTCAATCTGAGCATGAAGGCCGTCCATCTTGTTTCCAGCAGGTTAGAGACACAATGATATTTATTGATAAATGTTCCCAAATAAATCAGAATCACACTAATGACAGCTGGTATCATTTATTTTCTGAACCATTGCAGATTTAACTATGGGTGATGGGTGCTAATTTTGGCCTCTATTCACACCAGCTATCCTGAAGTCCTGCCAAAATGACAATACTGACACAGAAGCATGAAAGAATCCTTTGTGTTCATTTTTTTTTTTAATCATATTATGGCAAACAAAGAATTTTTAAAGCCTGTTCTAATCCAGGCAAAAGCATTCACCAAAATATGCATCTGTGAGTGGTTAGGGTATCATTCTAAGCCCCCTGGACAAAGTTTCAACCACAAGTGTGCCAAATGGGTAGGTGTAAATGGGATAAAACAGGCCATTTGAAATAAAATGTGATGTCGCTTGAAGAACATTGAGGAGACTTAAACAAATGGGACTCATCATAGGGTAGATTGTTATTGCTAAAAAGCTTAAATTACAAGTCTTCTAACTGTTGACCTTCATTTCAAAATACATAAAAAGGCCCATATTAAAAGAGTAATCAAGAAGTTATAATATACAGTGGAGCCTCGGAATCAGACCGTTCTAGAGTTCGAACAAATCGGAATCCGAACAAAAAATCTGTTTTTTTTCGTCCCAGAAACTGAACAAAAACCGGAAGTTGAACTGGAGAACCGCACGAGAAAAAACTAGACCAAAAGAGAAGAAAAATGTGCGACTTCCGGAAGTTGTTGATACTATGTATCACCCTGATAAAGCGCGCTGTTCTGGGGAAGTCCAGAAGTTGTTGATACTATGTATCACCCTGATAAAGCTGTCTTGAAGTCTGGAAGTTTTTCATATAGTACTATGTACGTATCACCCTCATAAAGCTAGTGCTAAAGCGCTAAAGCGAGTGCTAAAGCGCTAAAGCGAAGCTAAAGCACTAACAGCACTGTGAATACCTTTAACGATGAGGTCATGAACCACTTCCGTAAGGTTTTGAAAAGAAGGCAGAAACAAGCCACGTTCGAAATGTTCTTCAAGAAAAGAAAAGAACATTCTGAAGAAGTCATCCATGCAAAGCGGTAGCAAGAGAAAAAAACATCTTTGGCTCATTTACCTGAAGCTGTTATGGAAGGGAATCCGCCTCCTCTCTCCCTCTGTTATGGAAGGGGATATGCTCACCACCACAAAGGTTAAAATTCTTATCTTTATTGTTCTTATGCTTTAACTGCAATGTGGTGTTTATTTTAGTGTGTTATGGTTTCTCACAAAAGAGTTGCGCATTGAAATGCACGTTGGAGAGGGGCGTGGCTGTCACACGCAGGTGGAGTGCTAAACACAGACACCTAATTCCACTTAATCACGGGCTATAAAGACCAGAAGCGCTCTTCCCAGTGCTAGAAAACTGTCCCTCTTCCCCGTGATTTCTCTGGCTCTCAGCTCCATGCTCCACCAGTTCCCAATTTAGTTTGATTTCCGTGTTTCTCCGCATCTCTAACCATGACTACGATTTCCCCGTGCTCTAGTGCCTTACCTGTGAACAATTAAGTGCACCCAAAACACAGAATTAGGTGTGGGTGTTTAGCATTCCACCCGCGTGTGAGAGCCACGGCCATCTCCAATGCGCAGTTCAACACGCAACTCTTTTGTGAGAGACCATAACACACTAAAATAAAAACCACAGTGCAGTTACAGAGTCTCTCACAACACAGACCATAACATAGTGGACTGTACAAAATAATTTTTTCACTTAATTTGCGGAATTATGGTACGAGTTACGGTACTGTTAACTTCTGTTCAAAAGACGACGGAACGGATTAAGACCATTTACATAATTTGTAATGGGAAAAGCGGATTCGGAATTCGAACAGCCGTCTAGAATGGATTAAGTTCGAGTACCGAGGCTCCAGTGTAGTAATATGGACCAATCAATATTTTTTGTGCACTGCCACTCAATTTAGCAGGAAGAATAATTTGAAGTAAACTAACATATATTTATAATTAATAAGAGACCAGTACAATTCTGTCTGTCTGTCTTCCTTTCGGCTTTTTCCCTTTTACTCGGGAGTCGCCACAGTGAATCATCTGATTCGCACGTTTGATTTGGCAGAGGCTTTTACGTCGGATGCCCTTCCTGTCACAACCCTTTTTAGCAAGGGACAGAAACACGCTGACGACTTTGCAGCCTACTCTTTACGAAAGTCAGCAATGGTTCTTTTACATGCCTGTCACCATAGACAGTGAGAGACATGGCCTGCCTTTGATAACCTAGTTAGCTGCAATGGGGGGGACAGTGACAACCTTGTGGAGAGTGGGACTCGAACCCCCAATCTTTGGATCAGCGATCCAGCACTCTATACCACTAGACCACCACTTGCCCACAATATGAGACCAGTACAATATTGAATCAAAAATAATTATACTTATTATAAATATGTATATATTCAATTTATAAGTATTTTTGTTGGGTTACGCTAGGCGGCCGAGGCTATGAGCAAGAACATGCCATTTTACAACATTTCATTAATAATGGGTAATTTGGGCCGGTCCATTTTACCCCAAATCTAGTGGCCCATATTATCCTTTCCACAATGTTTGAGAATTTTCAAAATTTGCCAAAAAATACTTCACTCATCTCATTTTCCTCTGTTTCAGTCCAATACTCACGCATACAGCTCCGAATTGTGTCAACAAAATAACCTGGTAAAGTAAACCAAACCTTTGTGTAAGCTGCACTAAGTAGAAAGGAAAGAGGAAATATCAATAATTACTCAACTTTCCTGAAGTGCCAAACCAAGGGCTACCCGATGACATCCTATCGTGTCATGGGACTAAAGCATGATTCTCATAGTGTGCTCTAATTATTGTATCTGGAGGTGGACCAGAATTAGCCCAGTGACTCCACCAGTAAAAATACCCAGATGGCACTATCGTCTCATCCAGGAAGTCTTAGTCGCTTCCCGCTACAGAAACTGGGATAAGCACTAGCTCTGATGAAGCTTACAAGCTTATCATAATTTTTACCTTTTCTGTACTTACTAATTTACACACATGGTCCATCCAGTGACTCAGAATGCATACAAACTGGGATAACTCCATCTGATAAGAACACTCTTGAGTAATACATGGCTACAGCAGCACAAACCGGTTTAATAAATTGGTGAAAGACAGAGGGTCATTTTATAGATGCAAACAGGTGCGTCCTTAACTCGGATAGAGGGCCGTGCTTTGCTTGTTAAAGCTCGGAACACAGGTATGGAAACAGATAAGATATGTGGATACACATATTAAGCATTAGAGTTCAATACAGGTTCGTGTACCACGTGGAAGTGTTGGTAAACATAGACAAGTAATTTTTGCAGAAATTCTCCAGTTTGATCCTGAGACTAGTTACTGTCTCTGAGTTTCTCATAGTGTTCACTCTGTTATAGACTGGAGTTTTTTCTGGGTTCTCTGGATTCCTTCCACTTTCCAAAAGCATGTCATGAGGCATCTTGGCTACTCTACATTGCTCATGGTTGTGAATGAATGTGTGTGAATCACTCACTTCCTGTTCTGCATCCATGATACTCTGCCCACTTTCATTATTTATATTGCAATGGGGTTTTTTTTAACAGAGAAATAAAATTGCCTGAGTGAACAGGTTCTGCGGGGAGCTTGCAAACATCCATTAGAGCAATTAGAATTAGCTATTCAGCCTAATGTGCACATATTTAGATTGTTGGAGGAAACCAGAACTCCCAGAAGAAATCCATGCATGGGGGTAATTCCTCAGAGAAATGACACCACTAACACCTTGTTGCAAGGCAGGGATTGGTAACCACGACACCAACATGCACCCCAGTACATGTGTATAAGTACCATGCAATACAGGCAATATGACCTTGGAATAGAGTCAGTCGAGTTACCTGAAATTCGCTGTTTCAACACAGTAATGTTGCTGTTTGTTGTACGGTATCATATTCTATAAATTTAACAAATTTCCTTCATTTTGCCAATTTTTAGAAGAATAAATTTTGAAATGCACCTTGAAGGGTTTTCTTTTCCACATGCCTTCAAAAAAAAACAAAAAAAAAAAAAAACGCCACCAGTTCGTCAGTGTGAGTTACAAGTGTCAAATCCTTTACACACCACATACAACACAGACATGTGTAAAAATGTGTACGAGATGTTCACATTGCCATAACTGTCTGATAGAGTTGTCTAGTAGTGGTAACAAGAATTATGAACAGTTAAAACAGTACAAAGTTTTGAAACACAGGGAGGAACAACGCAGACTCACAAATCAAGCATGAAAGCCGACAGATGCATATCACCTGTGAGCACACACTCACAGAACACCCAGGAAGCATATGTGTACAGGGATATATACAGTGATCTCTCGCTACTTCGAGCTTCAATTTTTGCGGCTTCAGTGCATCACGGGTTTTTCAAAAATATTCATCGAAAAAATTTTAAAAATAAAGAAATTGAGAATAGGGGGAAAGTTAAGGCCAATTATGCAAAATTATATCCAATTATGCAAAAATGATTCAAAAAAGGCCAATTATACAAAAAACAAACAAACAAACAAAACTACTTACATTTTGTCACAGCAGAGATGGCTATTCAGTAGAATTGGCAATTCTCCTAGTAAAGATGCCAATCACTATCTCCCCTAGGAGAGATGCCAATCACAATTTCTACTAGGAGATTTGAGAGATTTCCTTTCGGTTTTTCCCCTTTTCTCAGGGGTCGCAACAGCGAATGATTCGCACGTTTGATTTGGCATAGGTTTTTACGTCGGATGCCCTTCCTAACACAACCCTTTATCAAGGGACATAAACCCGCTGACGGCTTTGCAGCTACTCTTTTACGAAAGTCAGCAATGGTTCTTTTAAGTGCCTCACACCATCGACAGTGAGAGACACTGAAGGGGACAGTGATAACCTTGTGGAGAGTGGGTCTTGAACCCCCAACCTTAGGATCAGCGATCCAGCACCCTATAACCACGAGACCACCACTGCCCCCAATAGCAATCTCTACAAGGAAAATTACCAATTCTACTAGTGGAGATTGCAATTGGCATCTCCCCTAGGACAATTTCCAATTCTCCTAGAACAATTGTGTTCTTAAATGGGTGCTACGAACATTAAAACTAGAGCGGGGCGGGTTTCAGCCCCCGCGGGCACAAATTTAAAGTCAGAATTTTTAGTTTGCGGGGCGGATCAATTTGAAACTTATGTCGGCGGGGTGGGTTGAGAATGATGCCAGTTTTGCTAGTGTTTTGCTTTGTCGGATAAAATATGCTAATTTTTTGAGATAGGGATTTTTGGTTTTTCTTTACTTTTTTGCCAAAATTATCAATATTAAAACAATAAAAGGCTTGAACTACTTCAGTTGCTGTGCAATGAATCTAAAATATATGAAAGTTCAATTTTTATCGGTACATTACAGAAAATAATTAACTTTATCACAATATGTTAATTTTTTGAGAAGGACTAGTATTTGATACATTAACATAACAGGAATTTTCAAGATCTAAGTCTATGATGTGTAATGATAATTTACATATATAATTTGGCATCGCCGATTTTTATGGTAAATTAACAGGTAAATAAAAGGTAATATAGTAGTCAATAGGGTCTATGAATTCGAATAAAGAACACTTTAATTATAAACTTACTGCCTTAATCTAACGTTTGCTTCCCTCCGGATCCTTCAGCTCGGTGGGAAAGGTAAATAGCGTGAACGCGGCAGACATTGTACTGCAAACTAGCTTTTTCCAACTCTCAAGATGATACATGCCATTCCCACAGTTCACTACGGTACAATGTGCACCTGGCATGTCGATAATTTGAGGCTTAAGGCAGACTTTAAGCGGCAGTTGTTGGGATGTGTTTCCATATAACAGCAAGTGGCTGCAATAAAGTTTGGTATCAGTGACCCTTGGATCAGCTGTTGGGTCACGTTCCCCGCACATGTGCATTCGTAATGAGAATTGTGTCTATTAGGAACTCACTGTGGGGTGGGGTGCGGGCGAGGTCTTATTTTGTTCATGTTATTAAATTGTACATAGTTTATGTCATGGTCTGTCGTGCTTTGCTGGTTTCACGGGGCAATTTCAATCCTCTAAATTTTCCTATCCGTAACAAGTGGGGGCTCGTCCGATAGAATCCATTAGGCATATGTAACAGCCACAAATCTAATTTGCGGGACGGGCGCGGGCTTGTGATCTTGGCCCTGTGCAGGGCTCTAATTAAAACAGACTGCAGACAAGCAAATTGATGTTATATAATTAGAAAACCGTAATTGCAACCTGCAAGCAAGATTTACATTTAAAAATGTGAACTGTATAACTGTTTAATATTGTGTTCTTATATGGGTGCTATGAACATTATAAAATCATGTGATGAAAATTGTGATGTGAGAAATATGACGTGTTGAAGAAACTAAAGGCACTATATTTTAACAAAACATCTGGTCTTGTCATTTATATTGTCCATGATTACTGAATTCTGTAAATGTGATATGTTAAATAAAATTATTGTTACTAGGGATGCTTTTCATATTTTAAGTTCCCTTTCATACAGATTTCAATTGCCATCTCTCCTAGGAGAATTTGTAACTCTCCTAGGTGAGATAGCAACTGAGAATGTATTTGGTTCGGATTTCAATCTCCCCTAGGGGAGATGCCAATCGCTACCAGTAGAATTGGCAATTCTCCTAGTGGAGATTGCGATTGGCATCTCTTCTGAGAGAATTGATAATTCTACAGAATTGCCATCTCTACTGTGACATATATGCACATAAACAGGGATTCCATGCTACTTTGCACTTCAATTAATGCGGATTCAGTGCATCGAGTTTTTTTTTATTTAAAAATAATAAATATTCATCGAATTAAAAAATAAGGATATTGTGTGAGAATAAGTGGAAAGGTTAAGGAGAATGTCACAAAAACAAGGCCAATTATGCAAAAAAAAAACAAAAACAAAAAAACTCAAAATCTCCAATTGAAACTGGATACATTTTTGCATCTGTGTGCGTGTATGTGCAGCCACGCCCCCCTCTGCCAAAGCCTAGTATTAAGTGTACCCCCAGGATAATGTTTAATCATATTTCATACTTATATTTATTATCTATCTTTCTGTAGATTTTATTCCATTTCTATTTCTACTTGTTCTTCAATTTCATTTCACTTTCGACCTTGAACAGCTTTGTTGGTTATCTCCGAATGTTTGCAAAATGAATGTTGGAAAGTAGGACAGCATCTGTATTTATATTTTATTTATATCTTATGTTATTTTAATTGTTATTATAAGTATTTATAGCATTGGATATGTATTTATTGGAATTATATACACACATACATGTACGTCAGTCAGGGGTGGGGAGGTGATCCTACTTCACGGATTTCAATGGTCGCGTGGGGCTCTCTGTCCCAATTAAAGTGAGGGAAAGTGATCCCTGTGTGTGTATGTGCATATATATATATATATATATATATATATATATATATATATATATGATTCTTTTACATGCCTCTCACCATAGACAGTGAGAGACATGGCCAGCTTTTGATTACCCCAGTTAGCTGCACTGGGGGGACAGTGACAACCTTGTGGAGAGTGGGACTTGAACCCCCAACTTTGGGATCCGCGATCCAGCGCCCTGTATCACTAGGTCACCACTGTCCATATATATGAGCCACTCCTCCGAAAGTAGGCTCTTGGGTCCAAAAATTAAAAATGAGATTTTTACAGTCAGATAGAGGAGGCCCAAAGCTGCAAAATGCAACAAAAAGTTTGTCAATACCTTGAAAACGGACCGAGCTATGCCATTTCTTGTGTCAGCATTACACTCAAAAATTTCAAAAGACGTTTTAGAGAAAAATGAGCACAAAGATTGCACTTCTTCCAAGATCATTAGTCCTTAGCAACCAAACATTTTTATGTACTTCAGCCATATAAACTTTTAGAAAACATGTCTCGGAAGAGTTTTAGGAAGAGATGATAAGAGAAATCATCCTCATTTTAATCTGACATGCCCTTTTTAAACCCATCAGTCACCATGGTAAGCCCAAAAATTTAACAAAAAAACCCGACTTTTTTTTTTTTTATTATTTCTGTTTATTCCAATAAGATCAGTCTGTATCTTTTTGACCATTATATAAAGGTTCAAATGCCTTCAAATGATACCGATTGAAAAAAAACACTGTTGGGTTCAAATAATCACACTGAAATTAAGAAAACCATATAACAAAACTCTCTGATCTCTTTATACAAGTAAGCTTCATCAAGCATTATCATCTTCATCTATATCCTGCTCAGGAGATAAAATCACATCATCTTCACAAACGCCAGTCATTACACTTTTATTAACAGATGCCTCTTCTTCATCAACATCAAACTCAAAATCTTCAACACAGCTAGCATCATCATCTTCAGTTTGTTTGGATGTAAAAGGTATGACACATTTAAATATTTTTCAGGTCTTGACCAATTTTTTACAAAACTAAACAACCCACGATCCAGCATGTCCAGTCCAGACAAGATTACACACAAATCAAATGATAAAAAAAATTCCATAATCGAATTTTGCAAGCAGAGAAAAATACCAATACTCATACAATACTCATTAAGTTTCTAAAGTACATAATACTGAGAATATGGGATTTTCTTTGACTGAATTGCAATGGAATTATGTCTTTTTCCTTAATATTCCATCAGACCTGAGGTATCACACACACACACACACACACACAGAGAGACAGACTGTAAGCAGTGGGTGATTTGTGCATATATCGCACCATTTGCCCCACTCCCTTAATATAATGTATTTTCTTCAATTCAAATTGCACTAGTTCATCTGGATGCTGCTTATTTAACCATTTGCACGTTGTGTGTGTGTGTGTGTGTGTGTGTGTATGTGACAGGGAGAGAGAGAGAGAGACAGAGAGAGATAATCTTCTTCAAAGCCGAATTCCAGCGTCGAATTTAACATCTATACTAATGCTGCGAGACATCACAGATGACATTTCATTCTCCTTTTCCAGAAATTATGTGTATTCACAATCTTATAAATAAACATACTTACTGTTATTGAAAAGAAAGTCGGACATAAGTTCCACATGCGGTATACTAGAGTCAGGAAGTAAACAGGAAGTTAACGTGTGACGGGCACTGAGCATGTGCAATGTGAGCATGTGACTGAGTTCACCAATCAGGGTGCTCGTTTCAGACTTCCTTAGCGACTAGCCTGCATTGTTTACGTGCATATCATCGTTATAACCTTTTTTTTATTCACTGAAACGGCATTTTAATATTAAAACTGTATCCAAAATGGAGAGACAACTTCACGACCGTTCTTCTGGTGTAGGGATTATAGTGTCTCTTGTACCGAACTCGGTGAATAATTGCAAAGAAAACCGGTAAGTTTGCTACTGTTTTAATCTAGTTTTATGAGGGTACTCGTCAGAAAAATGCAAATAAAAGACATTTTTAGTGAGTTTTAGTCCATTTCACTTCAGCAAGTGATAGTTGAACACTTGTTTTAATGGTTTATGAAAAAATCAGAATTTCGATAAAAAAAATGACCATCTTTACTTTTTTGGCCATTTTCTCGAAAGTAGTCCGTGCGACAAGCGCCTACATTCAGTGGAGTGCCTCACATATATGAGCAGCAGCATGTTTTAGGAGTTTTTTGAGTGTGCTCATTGCAACTTTATTTTTTGGCTCAGGCTTTTAACCTTGCATAAACATTTGTAAGATTATAACTCTGCTAAGAAGACATGGTCAACACACGCATGCGCGCACACACACACACACACACACACACACACACACATACACACTTGATATATTTTATTACATACTGAATTGGTTCCATTACCATCTTACTATGCCTGGTAGTGTACCAATCTCAAAAACCTTTTACCAAGCTAACCCTTTCCTGGCCACATTAAAGTTATTCATGAAGATGAGTGCGTAAAAGAAATGCTCCATCCAGTTGTATCCATTCCCTCAATGTGCTGTTAGATTCAGCATGTTTTTATTACCACGGACACACTACTAAAATGGGATACTTTTCTTCGACAGAGCAAAGTATCTGAAACACACTGTTCATGAATTACTTACATGAGAATAAACAAACATGTCAAATAATTAGCTAATCTAATACACAACTCAAAGCTATTCCCCCAAGGCCATTCTGACTTATCACATGGATCAAATATCTGTACTGAATTACAGACCTTCAGAAAAGGCTCGAAAGCTACGATTTCATCCTATACATTGATCCACCTCCTTTTGAAACAAAGTCTGAGAGACAGCAGGCTCAAGTGTTTGACTGATCTACGTAACTGCCACACCCCCACTAAATCTAAACAAACCTTGTGAACTAGTTGAATCTAAAACCATGAAGAATGTAGTGAATGCAGTTTTACAGTATCACTGTTTTTGGACTTACAGTGTATACGCCTCTGCTGACTGTCAGCAGCACTGAAGGTGATGGACAATGGCAGGGTCATCAACACGAGTCATCTAATGTGTCTGAAGGTGTATCAAATTATAATACTCACTCTTACTGATGGAGAAAGGTTGTATTAAAACACAGTGTTGATCACATCAGAGGCAATAAATGCATTGCATAAGCAAGAGTGCTATTATACTGAATATAGCACAGACAAATCACAGATAAAGACATAAAATGCAACAAAAGCTATAAAAGTGGTCCAATGCATCATGGGTGCAGATTGAAATGAAGAAAAATGAATCTCAGTCATGGTGATATTCTTTACAAAAGCATGACCGTGGGCTATTGCTTTACACTACTTATATAGACAAAGGATTTTATCATAACATGGACAAATACTTTGAATAATTATTCACGCAACTCTCTATCCACCCATGGGTTCTTCCATCTCATGGTTACTGCGTTACCGAGTAAAAAAAACTCACCAAAGAAAGGGTATGCAGTATGGACAAAATCTGTCATAGTATAAATAATTTGATTTCACTGTAACAGAATATCACAGTGTAGTATTTTTCCCACTCATTTAACTAATAGCTTAAAATAACCATACTCAGCGGATTTAATTATTTTCTTCTTTTATTTGGAAATTACACACCAAAGGTCAATGGTGCTGACCCACCTGCTGAACCCTGGATATTTAATGGTTTTAATCAGGATCACATCCTTACATATGAGTGTAGTGTGTGTGTTCCATCATCTAGATTTCCTCTCTCTCAAAATACTATTTACAAAAGAACAAACCCATTTTCTTATAAAAAAAAAATTAAGAATGCAGCAGATAAAAAGGTACATCATTTGATCACAAATAAATATTGAGCGATCTAAAATTACACAGATAAAATATAAATAATGCTTCAAGTAGACCTAACAATACTAAAACGTTTTTGTGATGCAATATTTTAAAAAGTGATGATTAGAACTTTAATTTGAACTAAATTATTATTAGAAAATAAGCACTATGCATTAATCTGGTGGGGATGATAATCAAATTAACAGGTTACAATTGCTGAAACTGTTAGTTCATTCTTTAATTTTCTGAACTGTATAATCCAAAGCGGGGAGGTTGACATCCATTTCAGCTGACTCTGGGTGAGGGCTGTAGTATTATTGTTAGTATTATATTAAAAATGACTAGTTATCCAAATGTTAATCAGTAAAAAACCTATTTGCTGCTAATCAGTTCATTCACAAAAGCATGTCTGCACATAGACATTGTAAACTGTGCTTGGACTGTCCACATACGACCACCATGCACTCAATATGCACTCAACATAAGTTACGCTATAGAAACATATACCAGAACCTCTGCACAACATGTGTGGGGGGCCATGAAGAACATCACTATTTTTAGATAAGTGCAGGTTGTAACTGGCATTTCTTCACACACGAAAATAACTTTGCAGCAGAAATCTGTGCACGTGTACCATTGTGTACAGCAAATGTACAGCACACTTTAATTTCCTTGTGTTCCTGTGTAGTATATGCCAACATCTTCAGGACCATTCGGTGATATCCACCTTGTCTTTAGCAAATAACATTAGATGTGAATTAATGCTCTCATGCCAAACAGTCAAAGACATTAAAACGCACTTTCACTTCAGTTTATGAAGCAGCAGGAGCTTTGCACTGTTATGATAACTGATAGGGATTAATTGACAGGAAGTCAGTGAGGTAAAGTCGTTGTGGTTGTTTTAAGAAAATAATCTCAATATAAAGACTTGTGGTATCAAACAAGATCATTCATATTGATTTGGTTGAACTGGGTTCATAGATTAAAATTCTTAGGCATATAATAACCTCATTCTATAAACACTGTTCAGTCTAACAACATTTAAAAATTTTCAATTTCCTCCAGACTGGAACAAAAACTCTGGGGATTTTTAAAATTTGCACCCTAGAGGCTATTTTAACAAATGCAGATAAGTATTTTGTGTATTCATGGCAAGTTTATGCAGGTTTCTGGCAACAGATTTTGGGTAAAACATAGGTTTTAGAACAGAACATACATGAGAGATAACATGCAACTTCACAAGAGAAAGCAGAACACTTACTATTTGGCAGAGAACAATAGAGTGAATACACCCATTTTCTCCCTAATTTAGTTGTATCCAATTCCCACCCTTCAAGTATTACCCTCCCCATCATACGATCACCATCGACCAGGGAGACGCAAAAGCAAGCACATGCCCCTTCCGTGACATGTAACACTAGCCACTCACCTCCTTTCTTACTGCGGCGCACGTGTATTTGAGGGCGGTCTAACACACTCGGCAGGAAAATGCGATCTGCCTCATCATATGAATGAGCTCACAGACGCCTATGATTGGCTGGAAATCGCTGCGAGTGACAGGGAAGTGAGTGTATGCCATCCATTCTCCCATGAGAGCTCGACCAAAGAGCTCCCATGGACTTGTGGTCCTGGATGGCTGTGGCATGAACCTGGATTCGAACTCACAATCTGTGAATACACTTGAAAGAGGCCCATTCACTTCTCAGGCATATTAGATAAAGATGAAACACAGTGCTAATTCTTGGTTATAAAATGAAATCGGCCACTGCACCGATCGCAATCTTGAGGTGTGCGAAAGCGCATAACACGTGATCTCAAAATTGCGCTTTCAACAGATGCTTGTTGCACTGCTAAGTCACCACATGTATATACAAGATTGTTCTTTCAGTCACGGTTCCTGATCATGTTACAGTTGTTGTACAACACAGAACCAACACAAGAAGTAAAACAGGTGAGCAAGCAATAACAAGGCAGCCATGGCTTAGTGGATAAGTGGGATACTGATCCGAATGTCAGAGGTTCAATCCCCACTATCAAAAATGCTGTGCCCTTATCCCTCAACTGCTCAGTTGAATAATAAAAAAAAATGATCACCAGAAGTCACAACTGCCAAATGCTTTCATGTAAACCAAAATTTCACCAGGGAACGTTTGTATTCAGCTAATTTTTTTATAAGTACAGTACATTTCTGGCCTCAGCTATAAAAAGACCTATGGAAAGGGCTCTTGGAGAATATGATCAGTGGTGCATGTACACTTTTTATTAGTGCATAGGCAGTAATGGTGGGTCTGTGGTTAAGGCTCCAGGTTATTGATTGGAAGGTTGGTGGTTCAGGCCCCAGTACCACCAAGCTGCCATTGTTGGACCCCTGAGCAATAATATCCTTAGTCTTCAACTGCTCAGCTGTAAATATAATATGTAATAACAATGTAATAATCAGCTTATGTAGTGGGGCTGAGGATATGCCACACAGCTATAGAGGGTCATTCATCTACAGAGCAGTACAGGAATGTGTCACTATATATATATTTTTTTTTACACGTCTTAAAATACATTTAAATACAGATACTAGTTGTTTTGGATATGTAACTGTACTGCCTAAATCTATTAAACACCAGTTGTGGTTTGAATGCAAGTACACCATTAACCCTCCAATAACCAGACTAGCAGGGCTCCTTCAGCACTGGGTTATGTCAGGCTCTGCTGCTGAAACAAATAAATCAATCAGCTGAGTGCTTATTTATACTCAGATATATTAATATGCATAATAACAACAACAACAACAACAACAATAATAATAATAATAACACTGTAATAAGCACGCGCTTCTCTTTCAAGGTTAAAAAGGAAACACAAGTCCTTGGCCTGGGTAAAGGACGGTACATCTGGAGAGAAGCTTTAACCAAAACAAATTGCACTAAGTATAAGAAAACAAACACATCGCCGCCATCAGGCCAGCCACACACACCCACACACCCACACCCACACCCACTCAAACTGGCTACAGTGAGCTAGGGAGCTAACTAGCTGCCCATCGAGGTTAAACATTATTACCATAGTAACGCATTCCTGAAAATGTTGAATGTATGTAATCTAAATAACACCCAGGACCGCATTCTTACCTTTGGAATATAGAGATTTAGGTGAATTGAGGTCGATATCCGTGCTTAGAAGAGCTATGAAATCAGAGGGCATACTAACTTAGCGAGGTTAGCACAGTAGTTAGCTCGGTGCCTCCTTAGAGCAGAGGGCTAGCAGCTTCTCCCACTCCTCTCAGCAGATAACTCAATGGGTAAATGGTTGTGGAGGCCAAGCTAGGCAAGCGAAGATACTGTTTCAGGTATAAATATAATTCTTAAGTCCATTAAAACCGAATTAGGGAATCTGTATGCATTGAGTACGCCGAAACAAGCGCTTCGCAATTTCTCTTTACCCATCTGACTAGCTAGTTAGCCATCAGAGCCATTCACCGTTTTCTCAATGACTCCGCCCCCTTCGCGCGCATGCGCACTGACATGAGCTGTCGGCAACATAGGTCACGTTGGAAACGCAGCTCAATGCCTTTTATCTTTTTTTTTTCTTTTTTATAATATATGCAGTCCACGTGTTTCCTGTGCATAAAGATGGGACATAGGTACACATTTTAAAAGTTATTTTAAATTTGTAAAACAAAGCTGAAGGAGGACAACGTCAAACTGCGGACAGTATTTGAAACTCATACATTCTTGGTCTTTAGATTTGAAGTCATTAGATAATAAATACTGACAGTTTTATTTCAAAAAATATATTTTTACCTTTTCTTAAAATCAACGTTTGCATATGGCTTCATACATCTATAAAGGTTCAAATATAACATCACACATAACCACTGGAAAAAAACAACAACAATAATAACTACTAACCAACACAGAAGAACCCCCAGTTCAGCTAACTGGGTTATCAAAGGCCGGCCATGTCTCTCATTGTCTATGGTAAAAGATTCATGGAAAAGAATCATTGCTGACTTTCGACAAGAGTAGGCTGCAAAGCTGTCAGCGTGTTTCCGCCCTGCGATGGCCTGGCAAGCTGTCCAGGATGTACTCTGCCCTCGCCCGGAGTCGGCTGGGATGGGCGCCAGCCTCCCTGTGACCCTAATTAGGATTACGCAGTTACAGAAAATGAACTGATGAACTGAACAATACAGAATAAAACTGCAATAATAATAATGATGATGATGATGATGATGATGATGATGATGATGATGGTGATAAATCCAGATCTGAAAAAATAGTTTTTATTTGTTTTTACACAATGTTTGCTTTCTCTGCTCTTTTTTTTCTATTTTGTTTTATTGCTTTTTGTCATTTCTTAATAAGTAAATGTCCCTGGCTCTTTAGTTAATGATGAAATACACCCACACCTGTACCCCTGCTCACTCACACAAGTGTATATATAATCATTTATTCATGTCAGTAACACAAGGACATCAAATCATGCAGTTACAGGTCAAGCCTCCAGTTAATGTTCATGTCAAACATGAGTACCATTAACTATCAGCTGGTTTGAGTATCTCAGAAGTTGCAGATTTCCTGGAAATTTCAAATGCAATAGTCTAACCTTGAAGTCTTGTCACTTCTCAGCACGACTTCTAATCCTCACCGCCTGAATACATTTGTTCTTAACCAAGTAAATATAATACACACTGTAATTGGAAGAAAATATGATATGCTTATATGAGGAAGCAAGCACATTGTCTGCAGACTGAAACAACTTGCAGATTACAGATATCAGAAGAGAATAACCAGAATGATCTGAGCTTGTGAGAAGACTGTAGTAAACAAATTAAGTACACATTATATTCGTGTTGAGAAAATAAAATATATTTCAGTACACTAGACATCAAATTTCGAGGTGGATAGGCTATAATGGTGGAGGTCCACATCAGGTTCCAATCCTGTCAGATAAGAATAAGAATCTGAAGCGAGCATGAGCTCAGATTCACCGAAATTGAATAGACAGGAAAAAAAGGCAAGACATTTCTCCCCCTTTATCTTCTGCTGTGCAGTTTTGGATGAAACTGTGTGAATTATTATAGCCCGAGATTTTTGTTATTGATTGATGGGATTGGGGCCCAAAACATTGTTCTATTCTTATAATCCATCCACCTAAAAGATTGCTGTTTTGTGCATGATGCAATGATTTTCCACTCACTTCAAATGTAAAGTGATTATATTTTGTTATGAGTTACTAGACTTCCTGGAAGCTTCACTCAACCAAGCCATTTCCTCTGACTTTTCTTATCAGTAAGGTACAGTATCTCGGTGCTTTCTGTGCTATTTGTTCTTCCCACCATTCTGTGTAAATCTAGAGATTGTTTCATCAGTATATCTGTTGAATGATTAAACTCATGGACACGACACTTTTTCTTTAATCTGTATTATTTATATGAATATTAACTTTTACTTCTTTTCCTTTCGGCTTTTTCCCTTTCTCAGGGGTCGCCACAGCAAATCATCGCATGTTTGATTTGGCATAGGTTTTTGTTTTTACGTCGGATGCCCGTCCTGACACAACCCTTTAGCAAGGGACAGAAACATGCTGACGGCATTGCAGCTACTCTTCACGAAAGTCAGCAATGGTTCTTTTACACCATAGACAGTGAGAGACATTGACGGCCTTTGATAACCCAGTTTGCTGCACTGGGGGGGGGGCAGTGACAACCTTGTGGCGAGTGGGACTCGAACCCCCAACCTCAGGCTCCGCAATCCAGCAGCCTTTACCTCCAGGCCACCACGGCCCAATGAATACTGAATATGAATATTAAGTGACCTGTATAATATGATGTGATGTGCTGCGGTCATGTGGGTGAATGATTGAATGACTGCATAAATGTACAGTTTTACAAGGAGCATGTATCTTAATTATACTGTACTTCATCTCATTGCTTGAATAAGGAACATTCATTCATCCATTCATTTTCTGAACCGCTTAATCTTAATGAGGGTTGCAGGGAGGCCGGAGCCCATCTCAGCTGATTCTGGGCAGGGCAGAGTACGCCCTGGACAGCTCACCAGGCCATCGCAGGGCAGAAACACGCTGACGGCTATGCAGGCTAATCTTGACGAAAGTCAGCAATGGCTCTTTTATATGAATATCATAACAAGCAGTAAGAGACAGGACCGGCCTTTGATAACCCAGTTAGCTGCACTGGGGGAGCATTTCATTTCTTATTTATTCTTCTGCAGTCATATCCTGGCTAGGGTTGTGCTGGATCTAAAACTAGTCCTGGGAACACTGGGACCAAGTTAAAAATACACCCTGTTGGGAACTCCGGTCCATCACTGGACATCATGAAGACACACATTCTCATACTCATTCACACCTAGTGGGAAATTTTAACTTGCTCGCTCATTTATTATGAGTAATCACTTTATCTTTATTAGAGTTTCCTGGATTTCCCATGCTGGAAATTATCTGGGAGTAGATTGAGCACCAGGCACAAGCACAAGCACAAACACACACACACACGTTTTGGAGGTGGGAGGAAACCCACATGGACACAAGGAGAATATACACAGACAGCCCATGAGCTCAGGAAGTAATTTAGAGCCCCAGAGCCATGAAAAGGCAACACCACCCAATGCACAAACCATGTAATCAGTAGTAAATTTCACATGCCATAACATTCATTCATTTATTTTCTGAAGCGTTTAATCCTACTAGGAATGCGGGAAGGCTGAAGCTTATCTCAGCTCACATTGCGCAAAGATAATGTACACCCCAAACAACTTGCAAATCCACCACAGGGCCGACACACACAATCGTTGACACTTAAATCAACACCGACGAGTAATTTAGAACAGCTAATTAGCCTGATGTGGGGCAGTGGTGGTCTAGTGGATAGGGCGCAGGATCAGCTGATCCTAAGGTTAGGGGTTCGAGTCCCCACAAGGTTGTCACTGTCCCCCCCAGTGCAGCTAACTGGGTTATCAAAGACAGGCCATGTCTCTCACTGTCTATGGTGAGAGGTTCATGTAAAAGAACCATTGCTGACTTTCGTAAAGAGTAGCTGCAAAGTCGTCAGCGTGTTTCTGTCCCTTACTAAAGGGTTGTGACAGGAAGGGCATCCGACGTAAAAACCTACGCCAAATCAAATGTGCGAATCAGATGATTCGCTGTGGGGACTTCCGAGAAAGGGAAAAAGCCGAAAGGATGAAAGAAAGGAAAATTAGCCTAAAGTGCATGTCTCGAGCCTGAGCAAAGAAACCGGCGTACCCAGAGGAAACCAACACAGCCATGGGGAGAACCTACAAATTCCACACCGAAACGCCTAAGCCTGGGACTCAAAACCAGGACCTTCAGGTTTTAATTTGTTTTACATTTTCAGTGTGAGATAAATCTACAACCCTCACTACAGGGGGTTCCAATAAACATGGCAGTATATAATTATAGTTTACAACCATGGTGAGCAGAAAAGCATCTCAAAATGCACAAAACATCTCACCTCGAGAGTAATACGTTTTTGACAGCAGAAGACAACATTAGATTCCACTCCATTCTTATTCTTAGCTGACGGGAGTGAAAGCTGAAGCGGCCTTCTGCTGTTGAAGCCAATTCCCCCACTAAAGTTTGTTATGTTGTACTACAGTATATTCCGAGTTCCTTTTCCGCTCACTACAGTTTTAAAGACACTATTTTAGTTCCTATTCTGTCAGCTCAAACTAGTCTTGTTTCTCTCCTTTCATCTCTCTCATTTAAAAGATATTTCAGTCTGCAGACCCTCGAACCTTTTAATTTTGATTTTTTTTTTTTTTGCCAACATTTTGACTTACATCTGGCACCCATCAGTGGGCATCATGGTGGTGCAGAGGTTAGCACACCATTCTCCATACCTGGGTTCGAGTCCCAGGCTTAGTAGATGTTTCTGCTTGGAGTTTTTAATGTTCTTCCTGTGTTTGTGAGTTTTCTCTGGGTTCACTAGTTTCCTCCATCAGATCAAAGACATGCATATTAGGCATGTTTAGTAAGGGGCAGAAACACACTGATGGCTTTGCAGCTACTCTTGTCAGCAATGGTTCTTTTACATGAACCTCTCACCATAGACAGTGAGAGACATGGCCGGCCTTTGATAACCCAGTTAGCTGCACTGAGGGGGACAGTGACGACTTTGTGGAGAGTGGGACTCAAACCCTCAACCTTTGGATCAGCGATCCAGTGCCCTTTACCACGAGGCCACTACTGCCACAATTCACAGTTCCATATTACGGTCGACAAACTGTTCAAAGTGTACATTGCCTTCACCCAGAATTGGCTGGTATAGACTCCTGCTTCCCTGTGATCCTTAAAGTATTAAGCAGTTCAGCAAATGAATAAAAGAATGTTGAATGTAAGCATAAAACTGAAGTACTTGATGTGTACTGTACAGTGTGTGCAATATTTTTTTTCGTTTTGCGATTGCTATATGATTAGCTGCTTATAAATACACAAATAAATAGTACAATTGTTGAGAATGAAGCGCCTGATACGTCTGAGGAATATAGTAGGGTATTGAAGATAGATAAAACTTGTTTTCTGACAAAAACAAAACCTTCTGAAAAGAGAAGGGGAAGTATCTTCTCTCATCTGATTATTCATGAGATTGACCCACTGTTGGACCCCCTGGCTCCATTTGAGAAATCATGCATATGTTGGCCGACTTTCATCAAGAGTAGGCTGCATTGCCATCAGCATGTTTCTGCTTTGCGATAGCCTGGCGTGCTGTCCAGGGCGTACTCTGCCCTCACCCAGAGTCAGCTGAGATGGGCATCAGCCTCCCGCCGACCCTAGTTAGGATTAAGAGGTTCGGAAAATGAATTAATTAATGTTATGTCACATAAAATAAAGGGTCAATACTTATACATTTATTACCAGAGTAAATTACTTATTACTCGTCCTACCTGAAATAACTAAACAGCTCCTTATTTATATCCAAAATCATTATTTTTGGTCTCCCAGTGGATCCTACCATCATTTTTCCTTTAAGTGTGCTCTTCATAATATACTGTAACAGATGGTGATTGCAATTCTTTTTGCTATTGTGCTGTGCATGCTGCACAGACAAGGGGGATGTGGATGGCACTGCATGTATAAAGAGAGAGAGAGAGAGAGAGAGAGAGAGCATGACGGAGGAGGCTACGCCTCACAGTCCCCCTCCCATCACTGTCTGCAGCACCAGACAGCATTGCACCGGCTGCTGTGTAGGCTGAATGGAGGCTCAGGCAGACTCCAGTGCTGCAGGTAAGAGACACCCTTTTGTCCTGACAACAGCTGGGCATGTGGCTGTGCAGACACAATAAATGGAAGAGCATCACTGTACTCAAAAAACTGTTTTGCATTTTGTTTCTGGAAAAGGAAATGCTGTTTTTTTATTATTTGTGTCTTGCACATAAAGCAGACATGTAGAGAAACTCAGCATTCAAAATGCTTAGGTTCAGTAGCATGGACAGCTGGTCTTCATGCTTATGGTTTGATTCTGAAAAGCAATTGTGTATTAAAGATAAATGGTTACAGTGGATTTTATGATCATCATCAACATTATAAAATATCTCAGGGCTTCCTAATACAGTACTGTACTTGACATTATTATTAAGACTAACATGATATTGAGCAAAATAAATAAAATGTCAAAATATAATAATGTTTATACATTTGTTATATGGTTATAATAATATATAGATATGATTTTTTTTCGACCAGAATAAAATCATTAATGGGTGACTCTGCTGTATCTACTGTGTGTGTGTGTGTGTGTGTGTGTGTGTGTGTGTGGGTTGTGTGAAGGGGGTAATATATTATAATGAGAGATTTGGGGTAGGGAAAGGATGTTCCGCACACTGCAGAGGAATGAAACCATCACAGTAAAAAAAAAAAAAAACAAAAACCTGTATGTTAAAATATTTGGTGCTTCTGAAGTGTGTCTATTTCTTCTATTACCCCGAAAAAGAAATAACGGAGTCCCTAGTAACAAATGGATCTATTACCCCATTAGAGCAGTGAAGGTTTTAATGAAACAAAACACTTGTCTGTTGTGGTATCATCACGAAAGCACTCAATAGAGAACGGTCAATTGCATCACCTCAATGTAAAACTGAGGTATATCATGTTTCTTAACTCTGGCAACCATCTCTTCAATCCAAGTGCAGATATACACTATGGGAATTTAACTGGCAGTGCTCCGAGCCATCAACAAATGGTTCCATTCTTCTCGATTTTCCTTTTTATCTCCTACAGAGCCCAACAGACAAAAAGATTTTCAGAAACTTCTCAAGTCATCCAGCTCTGCTAGTCTCACTACTGAGGCATCTCACAATGCTGCTGCAGGAGAGCACGTCGGAACCCCTGGGCACCACTGCAGCCAGGTCCTGACCGCAGAGAGACGACGTAAGTGGGAGTGTCCAGCACAGGCCACTGTGATCACTGCCAGCATTGTAATGACAGAAGCTTGATCATCCTAATATAGCCCTAGTATGAATGTCTCACTGGAATGCCCATGTTGATCTTATAAAAACAGGATCAATATTTCACGAGAGGTTGAATAGTTATTTATTTTTTGATGATTGTTATCCAAGTTGCTATAACTACTCGTGGTTTCTTACTGTTGTCTCACATCATCCCTCAGAGCCATTGAGCAGTGTCTCTTCTCTAGAGGTCCACTTTGATTTGCTGGACCTGACGGAACTGACTGACATGTCTGATCAAGAGCTGGGAGAAGTGTTTGCTGATTCAGATGAAGAAAATCACAATGAACTTCCAACGAGTGAGTAACACGAACACCTTACAAGGGCTACCGTTTTATGAAGGACATTTAGATGGTTAGCAATGTTATTATTCAATTGAATGGGTTTGCAGTCAGCATGTTTCCAAGTTTAACTTTTGGAGTGGAATCTTAGCATGACTTTGCAGTTCCTCTTTACCAAAGTCAGCAAGGGTTCTTTTACATGAACCTCTCAACATAGACAGTGAGAGACATGGCCGGCCTTTGATAACCCAGTTAGTTGCACTGGGGATGGGGGATGGGGGGGGGGGGGTGACAACCTTGTGGAGAGTGGGACTCGAACCCCCAACCTTAGGATCAGCGATCCAGCGCCCTATACCACCAGGCCACCACTGCCCTGAATATTAACAAATACAATAATAAAAAAAAACATCTTATGATTATGGAATTTGTTATGAACTTCTGCCACTTATACTTACTACCTCTGTGTATATCTTTATGTGAGATACACACACACACACACACACACACACACACTATTTTTAGAACCTGTGAGACTGCACCTTACATGCATGTCTTGCTGCTATGACAACCAAATTGCCCTCAGGGGATTAATATGTATTCCATCTATAACACAAAGATTTGTGTTGGGCAATGATTCTACTCAATGCTAATGAAAACCTGTTAGTGAAAATGTATTTAATTAATTTTGTTTTCTTCTTCCCAAAATTGTTCATTTCCCATCTACACACTTGAGATTTTGAATAGTTTAGCGAATCTTTTGTTTCACGTATTGCATCAGAAAGCATGAGACAGAAGACAGAGTTAGGGTTGAGATCATGAATTGACTCATAAGTTTGGCTGAAGTTTGCACGTATACTAGTATGTGATCATTTCATTTTTATACATTGAAAAAAAAAAAAATCCCCAAAGGAGTCTGGATTTGGGTTCGAACAAACTCTTATTTATTTATTTATGTGAGAATTGTAAATTAAATGAATATTACTAATCACTCAAGAAGTCATACCGAGTAAAATACGTCTGCATAATAAATACAAATCAAAGTTTAATCCATTCAACAGCAATGAAAATAATGTTTTTACACTCCAAAAGGTTTTAGGGCCACGGGCCACCCCCCCTTTTTTTTTTAAGTGAAGTGGGATGTCAAAAATAAATTAGAAGAAAGAAATAATAATATGATGTACTTCAAATCATGGGATGACAGCACAGTTTACAGATTTAAACCCCATTCAGCCGGTTTGGGGTAGAACGGACAGAAGGGTGAAGGAAAAGCATCTAACAAGTGCAACACATTTGTAGGAACATCTGAAACAGTGTTGGGAAGAACTTTCAGACCTCCCCATGCTTTAGTGGTTAGGGTGCTGCGCTCATGATCGGGAGGTTGTGAGTTCAAATCCCACTGAGACCCTCACTGGTCTAAGATCCCTGGGCAAGGTCTCAACCACAAGTGTGCCTCTGTTCACCCAGCAGTATAAATGGGTACCAGTAAAAATATACTGGGAAGGTAACCTGCGCTGGACTGTCCCATCCAGGAGGAGTTCAACTCCTAGTTGCTTCACGCTTACAGAAACCAGGGATAAGCACCGGCCCGATGAGCCACGAGGCTCAGGTGTAAAAACCCAACAGACTTCACCTTTACCTCCCCATGCTTTAACTGGAATTTGGAAAATGGTTTCTGAATGGCTCAAAAAAAATTTAATTAAATAAATAAAATTTAAATTATGTAGTTCATTCATTTTCTGAACTTCTTAAATCCTAATTAGGGTTGTGGTGAGGCTGGAGCCCATCTCAGCCAACTCCTGGAGAGGGCAGGGTACACCCTGGACAGCTCGCCAGGCCAACACACATACAACCAACAATTCACGCTCAAACTCACAGCTAGAGCTGATTTGGAACAGCCAATTAGCCGACTGTGCATATTTTTGAACTGTGGAGGAAACTCATGCAAGTGTGGGGAGTGCTCGCAAACTCCACATAGAAACATCCAGGCTCGGAATTAAACCCAGGCCTTCTTGCCATGAGGCGGACGTGCTAACCACCACTGTGTCGCCCTATTGTGTAGTTCATGAACTAATTAATAATGAGAATAGATGAAATAAAGATGTTCGAGTCAGGGAAAAGCGAAACTGTGCTTAGTATGCCCCTGACATTGCTACCGAGAGGAAAAAAAACCCAGAAACCATCAAATCTCTGTAGGTCTCTGTCCTAAATTGAAATGCCTGGGAAGATTCATAAGCTCTGACATCATATCCAGCTCATGGAAACTAATCAAAGAGTAAAATCAAAATGTGTTGTGTTGCTTTGTTCATCCTTCAGATCATCAGCCACCATTGCCTCGTTTCCCTCATGGAGGCTACGTTCGATCGCCCTCCTGGACCCGGGGGTGCAAAGGCGAGCAACAACCCAGAGACAGGAAGCATCACAGCGACTCCGAGAACACTGAGCCTTTGCTAAAGATTGAGCGTTCTCAATCACAGCAGCCCTGAGCCACAACCATGTGGGCTCAGAGAGGACATGCCATCCTTGCCTGGGGATGAAGATTCCTTCCCAAGGAAGCGATGAGGGTTCTCTGAAAATGCACAGAGTCCCCTGCTCTTGATACAGTGATCTTTCCGCCTAAATGAGGCAAGCTGGGCCAACTGATCACATCGAATGATGAGACGAGTGGGCTCTTCAGGAATTGCAAAATTTCTCCACTAACCAGCAATCAATGGGAAGTGTTTCAATAATTAACCAGGTTTGATGTGATGAACTGACAGCATGACTTCATGAAGCTTTCTGGTACATTATGCATCGTCAAGGATCATTTCGATGAAGAACTGACCTAAGGAGCTGCCAGGAATGTTTTAGAGAGAGAAGCATCCAAAATAATAGCAGTTCTCCAAGTAGGACCAAAAAAGAAAGAAAACAAAAACAACAACAAAATAAAGACACTCACTTCACCTGAATTATTGTCAGACAGATTCACTCCCATATTATTTTGAAGAAAGTGGAGATTTATTTAAAATTAAGAAGAACAAATGAGTTTTATGCCAAAAACATCAAAACAATTTAATTTTTCATCCAAATCAGGGTGTCAGATTCATTTTAATTGAGGGCCAGATTCCTAAATTTTGATCATCGAGGGATGAATTATCACTCAGCATCTACACAAAAAGGGCATCCATGAAATCTGCATTGCCATAGTATTTGTTTACGCATTTGTCCTCTTTTCCTTGATTCGCCCTTTTCTGACAATGCTTCACAGTGATGACTTACAATGGCTTACAATCTTTCTTAAGTCATGAATGGCTGGCTGTTACTTGATACAGGTTGGCTCCACCTAGTGGCTGTATGAGGAATTACATTTCATGGTAATAGTTGATGCAAAGAATGTATGATAATCATATACAGTACTTGATGAATTGACAGCTCTCGCTTGTCACATAAAACTGAAAAAAGCTGGAGGGCTGGATTTGGCCTGCAGGCCTTGATTTTGACACCTGTGATCTAAATACCCACTTTTATTCCTTTCAATGTTTTACCTGAGTCCTAATTCAAAATTCAAGATTAAATGATCAATGTGCCATTCAACTGTGTGAAACGTTTTCACTC
>CM045742.1:19117500-19177500 GCA_024760905.1 Plotosus lineatus
GACTGTGGGTACTCGACACTGGACTTCAGGCATTTTGGCATTTCCTTGTCCCCAGTCTTCCTCCAGACTCTGGCACCTTGATTGCCGAATGACATGCAAAATTTGCTTTCATCCGAAAAAGGGACTTTGGACCACTGAGCAACAGTCCAGTTCTACTCAACTCGGCACCCTTGTGCACTTGAAAGACCGGAAGTCTGTATAACCCACAGCAAGTACACTACTTTCGGTATTGAGCGCCTCAGATATTGTAAGCGTTGACTGGCTGTTTAAAGCTTCATATTAAGTGACTTGGCATAAATAAGTGACTTATTTGAAATTAATGTTGATATTATTTGATATATTTGATATTGTTTTACAATGTTGTTTATAATAATTGATTTAGGGGTGTTTTATGAGATACGGTAATGGTATTTATGGATGTTTAGTACAGTATGAGCGTCACACGTCACCTTTCAACTTACGTTTGGCCGTACGGAACCAATTAAAAACACAAGACGGGGAGCGTCTGTACTATCGGAAAATAATATTTTGATAAAGACTTTTAATCACATTTCAATGACATTAAAAGCAGATGAAGTGGTCACCCATTATTGGCATCTGGGAATTAGTATCGCCATAGTTGTGTCTATACCTGAAATCACAGTTTTAAAACAATCATCGTTTTAAAGCTTGAAAAACTACCACAAATGACTTCAGACTTTTTTTGTGCTGAGTATTGTTTCACTGAATGATCCAGTTTTATTTCTGTATTGACTCCGGATGTCAGGAATACACCACCATGAACAAATCATCAAAGCACAGACTCTGTGTATTAACAGTAAAACATATACTTATAACATTTAAAATTTATTTCCAAACTGGCCCATACTCTGTTGTCCAGCATTGAAAACAAGAATCTTCCAAATGATCAGAGAATTTGCCTGAAGGGAAGGAAGCCGAAGGTGTAATAAATCAATCTGACTGTGGCCTAGTTGTACAAAGAGTAAAGCTGTGGCTTGGACCATAAACAGGACAACACGAGGACAAAACAGCACTGTAAGAGAAGCATATCTGATAGGAGCAGCAGGCTCATCACAGCAAGGCAATGATAGGATGAAGAACCTCCACAGACTTCTTAAGTAACCTGAACTCAGGATTGAAACCAGGACTCTGATGTTGTGCGGTAACAAGGTTCATGGCACAAAATAATTTTGCCGAAACTACTGGGCCATCTCGCAAGTCACCAGAAGGTGTGTGACTGTTGAATTTGGGATTGGTCTCAAGACCTATCCACGGGACTGAGAATCTAAACAGGAGGTATTTAAAGCAGAAAAGGTCAGGAGATAGCACTTACAGCCTACTGTATTTGGAATCACATTCAAGTTCAAGGAGGAAAATGTAGACATTTTAATATTTATTTAAAATCTTAAAGTGACTGTACATAAGTGTTTACAGTACAGATTTTTGGAAACCATATTTTTAAAGATTTTCTAAAGCAACCATTTTTCTAGAAACTGATGACATAAAAAATAAAACATGAGTAACCATACAGTGCAATCCTGGGCACAAAAACATGCCAAACCCCAAATTTAAAATGGACATTTTTGGAGCAGAGCTTTACACTCCAGGACTTGCACAGTAGCATAATCTATGGTACTTGTAGATGTCGGTCACATCTGGTTCTGACTAATGCATCTCAGAGTGGTGAATGCTGATAAATATAGTTAATTTTGGCTTTCGTCAGGGTTGCACATCAGTTCAGTGTCGGTTTTTTCGCGGTTGCAAACAGTTTTCCTTCACACATCGAAATTATGACTACATCTACAAACTTTCCTTTTGAAGTTAATTGTTCTGCAAACAGTTGAAAACATCTGCAAAACAGTTGAACCTTGTCAAAAAAGTGCTTTTGGTTTGCCAAATGGTGAAAACTAGCAACTGGTTTGCTCACCTTTTTAATTAGGTTGGCCCCATCAATGGGGTAAAGGTGCTTCATTTTCAATATTCACCTGAAATTTTAACCAGGAATTCACAAAAATGTCCCAGACAGGTGCGAATTGTTAGAAACACCCGTAATAAGTTTTGCTAATACTTGCCAACTATCTTTTGCAAACACGCGAATATTGCCGATTGTTCTGAATGTTACTCATGACAGGAATGAACCCTGGATTGTCACCAACATTCATCAGAAAAGGCAGCAAATCCAACCTTGTTCAGGTTTTAATCTTCCCAAAATACTCACTTCAGGAGATCTCTTATCCGTTGTGGCTGATAAACAAATAAAAAAATAATAAGGGAAAAAAATATTTGGGACAAGTCTGAGATTAGATTTCAGATTGAACATTTAAATCTTATGCCTTTATCTTTGCATACAAGAATATTATATACAGTAAGTGACCCCCCCAAAATAAAAAGAATGGTGGTACAGATGTTCGTGATTCTTTAGATTCTTAATACTACTTTTCTGATGTCGTTAGCTCCATTTAAACCTTAACTTTTTCCAACTCTGGGGTATATGGAATTTGAACTCTGTGTCAGGCACTTGGATAGATTTGTGTTTTGGCAGAAAAAAAATCTACTTCATGAAATAAGTACAATAGGTATGTCTGTCAAATAAGCCGTCTGCAAATGACACAAATTCAAATACAGCATCATCTCTTGTCCGCTTTCATGAAAAGGATTTTAAAAAATTCACACTTTAACCAAATCAGTCCGTCATCTCCCTCCACACACTCCTGAAATTAAAGAACACTGTCTGAGGTCATGCAGCAACCAGTACCTGAAATATTGTACAGAGCGCAACACAAGACTTCCACGATCTGTGCCTTCATTCCTCCTTCCACTGCTGATGAATAACACATTTCAAATCTCATTAAAAGTCTCTTACAAACTCTTACAAACAGTCATCTCAAGGTCAGGAGGTCTCAGCAGCCCAGAAACAGCACCTCAGTGTGAGTATCAGATGGCAGCAGCCTGAACAGAGAGAAGAAATTCAGGCTCTTGTTCAGGTTTTAATCTGCCGTGTTCTATTGGGAGGTTTCCATCACATCCTGATTCTTCTCCCTTTCCTTGTTCCAGTCCTTTAAACCTTCAGGTAGGTTTGTGTCCTCCTCAAAGCTTCCTGTCCCATCCACAAACTCCTCATACGTGGATTTCTCTTTGAACGGTCTGGGACCAAGCAGCTCCACCATGTCAGCTTTGTCCAGAACTTCTTTTTTGAGAAGATGCTGTCCCACCTGTGCGCGCATGCACACACACACACACAAACACGAATATGTTACACAAATAAAAACTCTCACGGTACACCCCCCCCCCCACTTTGTTCCCCATTAATGTCTTCTAATTGATGCTAATGAGAGGGTCCTACCTTCTCAACCAGGGAACGTTTCTCAGTGATGAGCTGGAGTGTTCTTTGATATGCTACATTCACCAGGTCTCGGACCTCCTGATCAATTAGTTCTGCCGTGGCCTCACTGTAGGGCTTCTCGAGCACCACGTCACCCTCTCGTGGCAGATCAAACGACACCTGCCCCACCTTTTCACTCATTCCAAACTGCACAATCTAAAATATAAACAAATAAACAGTGATGAAAAGGGTCAAGCAGAATCAACGGCAAAAAGATCTCAAATGCCATGAACTGCTTTCCAGAAGTTGCCTATACCTGTGCATAGGCTGACTGTGTGACTTTCTTCAGGTCATCTTGAGCGCCTGTAGTAATTCTGCCAAAGAATATCTGCTCGGCCACACGACCACCCAACATCATGCACATCCTGTCGAACAGCTGCTCCCGTGTGTAGAGGTACTGTTCTTTCGGGAGGTACTGTGCGTAGCCCAAACCTTTCCCACGTGGAATAATAGAAACCTGACACACACACACACCAATTATGAGAAAAATATCTAATCAACTTTCCAGACTGAATGGACGCTCCACAATGCTCTTTTAAATACATCTCCATACTTCAACTTGCATGTTCACCAGTAATTGCTTCAAAACAAATTCCAACCTGATGCCTATTAAATGTGTTTATGCTTATTTGATCCACACCCACTGGATATGAGCAAAGCTGCGTTCTGATTGGCTATGATACGATTAGAATATGAGCTCATGTACCGTGAGTGGAAAAAAAGAAAAAAATTCCCCGAGTGATTTGCAGAACATACTCGATTTAAAAAAAAAAAATCTCTTAATACTAAAAGGGCAACAAAATTTTAAATTAAAGTATTTGATTGAAATCAAAGATAGGGCTGATGTCCCCAAACACATTTTCTTTTGCACTGGCACTGGACAGCACCCACAACTTCCTTTTCCTAAGAACACTGTTCTTCTAAAGCATTTGCTGTTGCTCGGCTACTAACCAACTGTGACATGGTTGTTTAATTTAAATGAATTTAATTTTACTTTACAGAACACTTTAAGCAAACTTTTCACAGAGTTGATTTTCACATCACATAAGCATAACACAGTCTTCCTTGCGTGACAAACACACCTTGAACATCAAGGATGTGTGTGTGTGTGTGTGTGTGTGGGGGGTGATTTTGTATAAAAAATTCAAACAAACCAGAAAAATGCTCAAAACTTCAACCAGTGGATGTGGATTTACTTAAAATGGATATTCCACTCAATTTTTACATACACCGCAAACAAACACACACACCCCTCACTTTCCGCGGTTAATTGGGACCGAGATCCCCATGCAACTATTGAAATCCGCGAAGTAGGATCTCCCCCCGACTGACGTATACATACATGCATATAATATCAATAAATACATATTCAATGCTATAAATGCTTATAATAACAAACATGTAAAAAATAACATAAGATGTAAATAAAATCTAAATACAGACGCTCCCCAACTTACCAACATTCGAAATGTAATTGAAGAACAAGTAGAAATGGAATGAAAAATCTATAAGATATATTACGAATACAAGTATGAAATATGATTAAACATTATCCTGAGGTACACTTAATATAGGGGCGTGGCTGACACGTGCTTTCCACCGGTGGTCTGAACTCTTGCCAAAAGCTTTAAAGAAGAAACAAATTGACTCCAGTATTATAATGAACTGTATGAGTGAAACTCCCTGTAAATCTGATCAGATCCGTTGTGCTGTGCTTGAGGATCCAGGAGCTTAAACACGGGACATATTGATAATGTACAGATGATTATGGGGAGAAAGAGATCGTATACAGTACAAACTCGTACAGATTACTTATACAGTACAAGGTTTAAACATAAGTTCCCCTCTAAAGAATACCCTGTAACGACTTACAAACAAATTAATCGGCTGTTTGGAACTTGTTAGTAAGCTGGAGAGCATTTGTACACACGCATACAGATGGTATTGCATGACAAGCAGACGATATGCACATATATACATGCACGAACACGCGCAGATGCGTGCGCACACAGATCCAACAATGTATCCAGTTTTGATCTTCGATTTTGGGTTGGTTTTTTGGTTTTGTGTTTGTTTAGGGTTTTTTTTTTTTTTTTTTTTTTTTTTGCATAATTGGCCTTGATTTTGTGAGATTTTCCATAACTTTTCCCCCCCATTCTTCCTTAATTTCCTTATTTTTTAATTCGATGAATATTCTTTTTATATACACATATACCTTTTATATATATATATATATATATATATATATATATATATATATATATATATATATATATATATACATATATATATACACACACACACACACACACATATATATATATATATATCTATCTTCTTCTTTTACTTTCGGCTGCTCCCTTCAGGGGTCGCCACAGCAAATCATCCGCCTCCACCTCACCCTGTCCTCCGCATCTTCTTTTCTGACTCCAACAACCTTCATGTCTTCCTTCACCACATCCATAAATCTCTTCTTCGGTCTTCCTCGAGGCCTTCTGCCTGGTAGTTCCAACCTCAGCATCCTACTGCCAATATACTCACTATCCCTCCTCTGTACATGTCCAAACCATCTCAATCTAGCCTCTCTGACTTTGTCTCCAAAACATCTTACGTGGGCTGTCCCTCCGATATACTCATTTCTGATCCTATCCATCCTCGTTACTCCCAGGGAGAACCTCAACATTTTCATCTCCGCTACCTCCAGCTCTGCCTCCTGCCTTTTCCTCAGCGCCACTGTTTCTAAGCCATACAACATCGCTGGCCTCACCACCATCTTGTACACTTTTCCCTTCATTCTTGCTGACACTCTCCTATCGCACATCACACCGGATACTTTTCTCCAACCATTCCAGCCTGCCTGCACACGCTTCTTCACCTCTTTTCCACACTCTCCATTGCTCTGGATTGTTGAGCCTAAGAACTTAAAATCCTCCACCTTCGTTATCTCTGCTCCCTGTAACATCACCGTTCCTCCTGGGTCCTTCTCATTCACACACATGTATTCTGATTTTCTGAGGCTAACCTTCATTCCTCTCCTTTCCAGGGCATACCTCCACCTCTCGAGATTTTCCTGCACTTGTCCTCTCTCTCTCTCTCTATATATATATATATATATATATATATATATATATATATATATATATATACACACACACACACACACACATATATATACACACACACACACACACACACACACATACCTATATATATAAAAACACACACATATATATATATATATACATACATACATACATATATATATATATATATGGGCAGTGGTGGTCTAGTGGGATAGGGCGCTGGATCGCTGATCCAAAGGTTCGGGGTTCGAGTCCCACTCTCCACAAGGTTGTCAATGTCCCCCCCAGTGCAGCTAACTGGGTTATCAAAGGCGGGCCATGTCTCTCACTGTCTATGGTGAGAGGCATGTAAAAGAACCATTGCTGACTTTCGTAAAGAGTAGGCTGCAAAGTCGTCAGCGTGTTTCTGTCCCTTGCTAAAAAGGTTTGTGACAGGAAGGGCATCCGCCGTAAAAACCTCTGCCAAATCAAACGTGCGAATCAGATGATTCGCTGTGGCGACTCCCAAGTAAAAGGGAAAAAAGCCGAAAAGAAGACAGACATACATACATACATACATACACACACACACACACACACACATATATATATATAGTATATAAATAAATACAGTCGGCCCCCTACTTACAAAATTAACCTGTTCCAGCGCTGGCTTCGTAACGCAGGGTTTCGTAAGTAGGGGCGCATTTTACATGTAAAATGCCTGATTCGTTCCAAGGCTCCCAAGACTACCCCATAAACCCTTTAAAAATGATAAAAGTACACTCATTTTGTACGAAATGTGTTACAACTAAAAGAAAATTATTTATTAAACCATTTAAACATTTTATTAACATATGAAACCATTTTATTAACTAAACCATTGTTAAACATTTTTTATTCACACACACACACACACACACACACACAACACTCACTCTCTCTCTCTCACACACACATAGACAAAAAAACCTCTCTCTCTCTGTCTCTCTTGTGTGTTTTGCCGAATGCGGGCTCCGCCCACACATAGTCGATGGAGCATTTGAGTAATGTAGTTAAAGCAGAATTAAATTGGCCAAGAAATGTATTTTGACACCCCTGTTTTAACGGTGGGGCAGTGGTGGTCTAGTGATATAGGGCGCTGGATCGCTGATCCAAAGGTTGGGGGTTCACATCCCACTCTCCACAAGGTTGTCACTGTCCCCCCCCCCCAGTGCAGCTAACTGGGTTATCAAAGGCGAGCCATGTCTCTCACTGTCTATGGTGAGAGGCATGTAAAAGAACCATTGCTGACTTTCGTCAAGAGTAGCTGCAAAGTCGTCAGCATGTTTCTGTCCCTTGCTAAAAAGGGTTGTGACAGGAAGGGCATCCGACGTAAAAACCTCTGCCAAATCAAACGTGCGAATCAGACGATTCACTGTGGCGACTTCTGAGTAAAAGGGAAAAAGCCAAAAGGAAGACATTTAAAGCAGAATTCCAGTACCTGTTTGAAAGATCAGAGGTCCTGATTCAATATTAACTTGCTTGCGAGATTGGAGGTGTTGTCCCATGGAGCACTTTCATGCCTCCATCTGCTTCAATATTATGCCAAAAATAATCACCTCAGTCACTGTATTTCCGCTTTAAGGTCTCCTTCTGCTTCAATATCCCCCCGATTGTAGAGGGGTTTCGGCTATATTCCTTTTGCTCAACCACATCTCACTTTTGTATTTTTTTTAATTATCTCCCACTTCACTTCGATCGACAACGGAGCCCGCTTCTTCTTTTCTGTGTCACCGTGAATCACGTTCTTGGGCTCCATGATAGATAACGAAATATAACGCAAATGATCAATCTCAAAACAAGCCAACAGTCCTGTTCAACTCTCCTTCACGTGTGTGACAAACAGGAAGTATGGGTACAGTTCAGGTCCCTCCTGGCCAGCGGGGCGGGATGTTGGGAGACAGCTAATGAGAGAGCAATATGGGGCAGTGGTGGTCGAATGGATAGGGTGCAGGATCACTGATTCTAAGGTTGGGGGTTCGAGTCCCCACAGGGTTGTCACTGTCCCCCCAGTGCAGCTAACTGGGTTATCAAAGGCGGGCCATGTCTCTCACTGTCTATGGTGTGAGGCATGCAAAAGAACCATTGCTAACTTTTGTAAAGAGTGGGCTGCAAAGCCGACAGCGTGTTTCTGTCCCTTGCTAAAAGGTTGTGACAGGAAGGGCATCCGACGTAAAAACCTATGCCAAATCAAAATGTCCAAAAATATATATATTATTAGTTGTTGGCCCTGTTGATTTCAAAAGATCATGGGGGTGGGGGTTGTGCTGTGGGTCTTCAGTCAGCAAGCTGCAGCTTTAGGCATGCCAATAGAGTCCGATACGGGATCTGCAGATCCTGTCGCAGTCGCTGCAGATGAAGTCCTCGCAGTGTGGTGGGGGTGGGGCCAGTCGCCGCTGACTGCGGAGTCTCTTCTCCCCCCAGCGAATGTCTCTTCTCTCCTCTGCTGTCTTGATGACATCCTGGGTGGTGGTCCGCCAGTTGCAGCCTTTTGGTAGCGCTTGCAGACATCCTTGAACCTGAGAGCTGGGTGTCCCTTTGGCCCGTTTCCAGTAACCAGCTCCCAGTACAGTATGTCTTTGGGGATGCGGCTGTCATCCATTCGGGTGATGTGGCCAAGCCATCGCAAGCCTCTCTGGGTCAGGATGGCAAACATACTGGGCACATCTGTTCTAGTCAGGATGTCGATGTTGAAGACATGGTCCTGCCAAGTAACACCCAGTAGTCTGCAAAGGCAGCGTTGGTGGAAGGCGTTCAAAAAAAGATTCCAAAAAGGGTTGAAGCGAGGACACAACCCTGCTTCACACAATTCTTGATCGGAAAAGAGTCTGAGGATAAACTGGACAATGCCATTCATGTCCTGGTGGAACGACTTGATCATGTTAAAAAGCTTGTGGGGACATTCAATTCTTCTGGAGGGCAAACAGTCCATCCCTGCTGACCAAGTCAAAAGCCTTGGTCAGGTGATGAAGGCCAAATGAGGCCGTCTGTCAAGACAGTTGAAGCTAAAAAGAGGATGGATGCTGCAACAAGACAATGATCCAAAACACAGAAGTAAATCAACTTCAGAATTTTTTCTGAAGAACAAAATACACGTTCTGGAGTGGCCAAGTCAAAGTCCAGACTTGAACCCCATTGAGATGCTGTGGCATGACTTCGAGACAGCAATTCATACCAGACATCCCAGGAATCTGACTGAACTACAGCAGTTTTGTAAAGAAGAATGGGACAAGATTAGTTCTGATCGATGTGCCAGACTGATCTGCAGCTACAGGAAGCGTCTGGTTGAAGTTATTGCTGCCAAAGGGGGATCCACAAAATATTAAATGTGATGGTTCAGTTACTTAATCCTCCCCCTTCTGTCATTGTTTGCATGCTATCCTCATTAAAATATGAAAACCTATAAATGTTTGGGTGGTTTTAGTTAAAGCGGACACTGTTTTTTCATCTGTGTGATTTTGACAAAGATCAGATCACATCTGATGGTGATTTTAAGCAGAAATGTGAGAAATTCCAAAAGGTTCAGATACTTTTTCATACCACTGTATGGTTGACCTGGCTGCCCTGAATCCACACTGTGCCTGTGGATACACATGTTCGGCAAGTAGTTGGAGCCTGTTGAGGACAACACGGGCAAAGGCTTTGTTAACTATGCTTAGGAGTGAGATGCCATGATAGTTGTTGCAATCACTTCACTCTACAAGAACAAGGGGAGTGAAGTGATTGCAACAACTATCGTGGCATCACGTGCGTCTTGGGGAACAGCCCCTTCCCCCAGGCACTGTAGTAGGAGCTCATGGAGGTGTTTCAAGAGCGAGCTCTCCTTTGCGGCTTTGACTATTTCAGGTGGGATGTCACTGCCTGGAGCCTTGCCGCTTGAGATGGAGTCTATCGCCTTGCTGAGCTCCTCAATGGTGGGTGGAGCATCAAGCTCATCCACAACAGACAGTGGAGGAATGTTCTCAAGGGCTGTGTTGTGCATTATTTCTTGCAGTGCGCAGTGCAGCAAGCATTTTTTGCACAAAGAGCTCCTTCTTGTGAGCGATTAGGGCTGCACATTTGATGGCGATAGCAGGTTCCATTTCAGCTGCTCCTGCTTCAAACCAATTCGCACTCCTCCCCACCTTCTTCCCAAAGGTGCCTATAGCGGTCTCAAACATAGCCTTGCGGATGTGGTTCCACCTTGCAGTAGCAGTCAGTGGGGCAGTCCGTCAGGGCTACATTTATGGCTTCAGTATAACGTTGCAGTGCCTGAACTGCGGGAGTCACAGCTGTGTTGACGCAGGGCCGGGGTTTCTGCTTGGAGCGGATGACATGTTTGAGTCAGAGACGTACCTTGGTGGCGGCCAGGGAATTTGTTGGTGTCACAGTAAGCGCTGTGGAAACTGCATCTGACCAGCACTTAGTTCAGCAGGGATCTCCTGGTGATGATGAAGTCCAGCTGATGCCAATGGCAAGACCTTGGGTGTCTCCAGGACACTCAGTGGCAGGAATTGGTGGAGAAGAATCTGTTGGTCAAACAGAGGTCATGAAAGGAGCAGAGTTCAAAAAAGGTGTTGGCCGTTCTCACTGAGCTTATCAATGCCAAAGCAGCCAATGCAGTGGGGTCAGGAGTCGTGATCTGTCCCTATCCGTGCGTTAACGTCATTGAGCAGAAACAGGTGCTACTTGGCAGGGATCTGCTGGATCCTGGCTTCAAGCGTATCGTAGAATGCATCCTTCACTTCAACTGGAGACCAAAGCGTTGGAGCATAGGCACTAATGATGGTAGCTGGTCCAGGGGAGATTGTGAGATGGCGAGAGAAGACTAGAGGAGTGCCGGAGGATGGCGGTTAAACAAAAGACAAAAAGGAGTTTCGCACAGCGATTCCAACATCATATAGGCCATGCTCGTCAGGCTCCTGTCCCTGCCAGAAAAACATATAGTCCTTCTCCTTCAGGTTGCCACTGCCCGGGAGTTGCGTCTCTTGCAATGCACTCATCCAGACTCAGCACTGGCTGCTTTGGTTTCTTGTTATTGCCAAGTGCAGTGTTTACAGTTGGTGCTTCAGCTTTTGGCCTACACTTCAAGCATCCATTGAAGTAAGCGGACTGTGGCAGGCCAGCACCTTACTGGCTGGGGGCTGCCCAGCTAAAGGCGGGTGGTAGCTGGCCAGTGGGACTCGATGATCCCTCCCACCGTGGGGAGATAGCCCTAGGCACCCGAGCTTACACCAATTAGCAGTGGGCTTTTAAACAGTAACTGCATCTCCCTGTGCTGAGCTGAAGCAGAAGGCGACACTGGAGTGACCGCTCCAGGGCACAGGCCAGGGCGAAGTTGTGGAGGAACTGAGATGCCCAGTCGACAGATACCCCTTCTCGGTCTAGCTGGTATTGGCCAACGGACGGGGCGAGCCAATACAAGTTGGTCCCAACTTGGCTACAGGAGTTGCCGAGAGATGTCGCTACGCGGGGACTAACCGCCTATTGGGGCTCGACTCCGGATTTTCTTTAGGGGGTGTCTCCCTTAACCTTTGTCACTCCCGTGATGACCACAAGGCAGTGGCGGTATTTGCCCACAGCTGGGGGTTGTAAGTCAGAGTTGTACTTCTCTTAGCCTTTACCTCAAGGGCTTTATCTGCAAGGCAGCAGATGGTTAACTAGTGAGTACCAGGGCATGTCCACATGCCGGTGAGCCTGCATACTGCACCTCTGGGGCTCAACCTGCTCCGAGATCCCTCACATATTTAGCCAGGGGCCGTAAGGTGCCCAGTTACCTGGGTGTGCCATGAGGAGGCAATGTGAGAGTCTTGACTTAGCAGAAGCTTTGCACCATCAGGAAGGACTTACGCACTTAGCCTTCTTTACATTCAATGAGCTAGATGGTGGCTGCAGATGAAGCTGGAAGCGAGAAGTCTCAGCAACTACACTACAGCTGCTCTACAGTACTAGGCGCTATACTAAGTCCTGTGAATGCACCCCAACCCAATCCATCTATCTAATAAATAAATAAATATATATATATATATATATATATATATATATATATACACATACATACACACACACACACTAGTCCTTCTCAAAAAATTTGCATATTGTGATAAAGTTCATTATTTTCTGTAATGTACTGAAAAATTGAACTTTCATAGATTCATTGCACACCAACTGAAATATTTCAGGTCTTTTATTGTTTTAATACTGATGATTTTGGCATACAGCTCATGAAAACCCAAAATTCCTATCTCAAAAAATTAGCATATTTCATCTGACCAATAAAAAAAAGTGTTTTTAATACAAAAAAAGTTAACCTTTCAATTAATTATGTTCAGTTATGCACTCAATACTTGGCCGGTAATCCTTTTGCAGAAATGACTGCTTCAATGCAGCGTGGCAATCAGCCTGTGGCACTGCTGAGGTGTTATGGAGGCCCAGGATGCTTCGATAGCGGCCTTAAGCTCATCCACAGTGTTGGGTCTGGTGTCTCTCAACTTTCTCTTCACAATATCCCACAGATTCTCTATGGAGTTCAGGTCAGGAGAGTTGGCAGGCCAATTGAGCACAGTATTACCATGGTCACTAAACCATTTAGCAGTGGTTTTGGCACTGTGAGCAGGTGCCAGGTCGTGCTGAAAAATGAAAATCTTCATCTCCATAAAGCTTTTCAACAGATGGAAGCATGAAGTGCTCCAAAATCTCCTGATAGCTAGCTGCATTGACCCTGCCCTTGATAAAACACAGTGGACCAACACCAGCAGCTGACATGGCACCCCAGACCATCACTGACTGTGGGTACTTGACACTGGACTTCAGGCATTTTGGCATTTCCTTCTCCCCCAGTCTTCCTCCAGACTCTGGCACCTTGATTTCCGAATGACATGCAAAATTTGCTTTCATCTGAAAAAAGTACTTTGGACCACTGAGCAACAGTCCAGTGCTGCTTCTCTGTAGCCCAGGTCAGGCGCTTCTGCCGCTGTTTCTGGTTCAAAAGTGGCTTGACCTGGGGAATGCGACACCTGTAGCCCAGTCCACTGCTTCCACAGGTCCCCCAAGGTCTGGAATCGGCCCTTCTCCACAATCTTCCTCAGGGTCCGGTCACCTCTTCTGGTTGTGCAGCGTTTTCTGCCACACTTTTTCCTTCCCACAGACGGCCCACTGAGGTGCCTTGATACAGCACTCTGGGAACAGCCTATTCGCTCAGAGATTTCTTTGTGTCTTACCCTCTTGCTTGAGGGTGTCAATGATGGCCTTCTGGACCGCAGTCAGGTCGGCAGTCTTACCCATGATTGCGGTTTTGAGAAATGAACCAGGCTGGGAGTTTTTAAAAGCCTCAGGAATCTTTTGCAGGTGTTTTAGAGTTGATTGGTTGATTCAGATGATTAGGTTAATAGCTCGTTTAGACTACCTTTTCATGATATGCTAATTTTTTGAGATAGGAATTTTGGGTTTTCATGAGCTGTATGCCAAAATCATCAGTATTAAAACAATAAAATACCTGAAATATTTCAGTTGGTGTGCAATGAATCTAAAATATATGAAAGTTTTTATTTTTATCAGTACATGAACTTTATCACAATATGCTAATTTTTTGAGAAGGACTAGTATATATATATATATATATATATATATATATATATATATATATATATATATATATATATATATATATATATATATATTAGTCAACAACGTAGATTTTTTGTTAATAGTTTATGATGTCTTCAAGATTTAACACAATGCATTTAAATCGTCCTTAAGATAATGGATAGATGTTGGTGTTCGTTCTTAAAAACTGATGAATATGAACTCTCTTTTTGTAGTCCTTGCCATTTTCATTGACATTTTAAACTTAGAACTGAAGTAAAAATAGTGGAGAAAAAGAAGAACTGTGATTACTGCTGAGACTCTTTTCAGCTAGTTCTCCTCTGACAAGATTATTTTTACTTTTCATACGGTACTGTATTAATACCACAAGGGGAAATTTTGACTTCTGCATGTGACCCATTCAAAGTGAACATATAAACAATGAGAACACACTTGGAGCAGTGGGCTGCTTCACATTGCAAGGGCTTGGAGAGCAGTCAGGGGTTAGGTGCCTTTCTCAAGAGCACTTCATCCATGAAGGTGGAGGAAGGAAAGGTGCTGCTTGACCTCCCCCAAACACACACAGCAGTTTCTCTCCCCATGATGCTGCAATATGTTGCATGTTGCAAAGTATGGAAGCTGATCTGTCTGAGCAGAATGTACAAATGAGGAAGTGAGAGAGAGATGGATAGGCTAAAGAAATAAAGGGCTGCTGCATCACTCTTTAGGTAGAGACGACTTGCTTCCTGTTCATCAGTAACTCAACCCGTATGTTGGTGATGCAATAAACCACAAAGTAAACCAAAGAGAAAAATCGCCCAAAGTGTCAACATATGAAGGTTTAAAATAAAATTAGATGCCACAGAACATCAGATTAACATGAACGATGTCCAGGGTGGAGTTTGCTTTTCGGGTGTAGCCCAGCAGAACTGAGCATACCTACCTTGAGGAGTGGGTCAGCATGCTCGAGGAACCAGCCGACAATAGCATGTCCAGCTTCATGATAGGCTACTGTCTTCTTCTCAGTGGGCTGTAACACTTGAGTCTTTTTCTCGAGACCTGAATAAAGAGGGGGATAAAGTGCACTGTGTACAGACACTAGAAAAAACAGAACATTGTTCTAAAAATGTTTTAGAGGCCATCACATGAATGCATTGTGCCAGTACTGTCGATGTTGGACAGTGTGAGAAAACTACAGCAATTGGCCAAAATGGCACACATAGCTCATATATTTTATAAAAGATTTTAAACATAATGTTAATTATGCACCACCATGAATCAGCAATATACACAACATGCTACACAAACGCACGCACACACACACAATGTTCTTTGCAAATACGAAACAAATCTAAACGCTGCTCGCAAATAAATGCCTTAAAGATAAGAGATAAGATACAGCTTTATTAATCTCACAATGGAGAAATTCACTGTTACAGGCTCTTGAGGTACCATCAGTAGGGGGTGCAAAAATAGATACATATATAAACATACACACATACATATATATTATTAAGTAAATAATAAATAGATGCATAAATAGTATAAATTAATAAACAATAAAAGAAAAGAAGGGAACAACTTTGTGGACTGGCCTATATTCAAGTGTATATGTATCTGAGGGCAGAGTAGATGGGTTGATTAAAGTGCACGGGTTTTTATTGCACATAACCGGTATTTTCACAGACAGTTACAAAGTGGTGTTGTACAGTCTGACAGCAGTGGGAATGAAATTAAAGTCCTATAAAAGTAAAAGAAATACAGATAAACAAGCAGCATTTTGCCTGCAGTTATAAATGCACACACAAAACACATTTTTCAACAAGTACACAGCAGGAGACATTATTTGTGGATCATACGAGTTTTGGCACTGTAATTCTGCTTGTCTGAGCTGCAAATGTATTTGCCCTGATTTCCTCACAAATGGGCTGAGCATCAAAACGGCTCGAAGCGCCACAGGGGAATCTGCCATCCATTTAGCTCAGTTAGCTTTCCAAAAGATTCGCCTTCAATTACACATCAGTCAAAGTTCACAGAGATGAGACGTTAACATGTCAAAACAAGTGTCTTTATAAGCCTGTCAGAAAATTAACCGTAACAATTAACTATTATAACCATGCAGTAAATCACAATAACTCATAACTAGTAGGCACCACAGTGGCTCAGACTTCTGTGCTTACATGCTCTCCCTGTGTTTTCACAAGTTTCCTTGCACTGTCCGAAAACATGCACATTGGGTCAACGGGCGACTCTCAACTTCTCTTCAGAATAAATGTGAATGGTTGTATGTCTTAGCACAGTGGTCTCCAACTTTTTTGCACCCGGGACCAGTTTTATGTATGAAAATGTTTCTGTGGACCGGTTAGAGTCTACTCCATTAATCGTGTTTTGGTGGCCGTCACTGCAGAAAACCCCGCCTCACAAAGATATGTGGTTGGAAATGTAAGAAGGGCTTTCAGTGCTTCTGTGGCAATGTCAAAAACAGTCATTTTTCAAAATAAGATTCGGAAGCTCTAATAAAAAAAAATATAATTTGCACCATGAAAGATTTTGTTTGCGGACTAGTATCAAATGATCCATGGACCGGTACTGATCCGTGGACCGGGGGTTGGGGACCCCCGTGTTAGGGGGACAGGTTGTATATGCGCAACACCCACTTACCTGTCAGCTGGGATTGGCTTCAGCTTTTGCTGTGACCCTGACACAGTAAGTGGAGGATGAGGACTAATCACATGAATGGAGGCTAATCGAGCACCAATCACCACCAATATTCTAGCAGTTCATGTGTTGTTGAAGGTTATAGTATGCTTATGCATGTGAGGCGCTTCACCGAATGTAGACACTTGTTGCACAGACTACTTTCGAGAAAATGGCCAAAAAAGTAAAGATGGTCATTTTTTTAATCAAAATTCGAGTTTTTGCATAAACTATTCAAACAAGTATTCAACTATCACTTGCTGAAGTGAAATCAACTAAAACTCACTAAAAATGTCTTATTTTCATTTTTTCTATGAGTACCCTCATAAAAGTAGATAAAAACAGTAGCAAACTTACTGGTTTTCATTGCAATTATTCACCGAGTTCGGTACAAGACACATTATAATCCAGACACCAGAAGAACGACCATGAAGTCATTTCTCCATTTTGTATACTGTTTTGATTCTAAAATGCCGTTTCAGTGAATAAAATAAAAGTTATAAAGATGATATGCACGTAAACAATGCAGGCTGGTTGCTAAGGAAGATCTGAAACGAGCATACTGATTGGTCAGCTTGGGCTTGCACATGCTCAGTGCCCGTCACAAGTTAACTTCCGGTTTACTTCCTGACTCTAGTACACCACATGCGGAACCTATCTCCGACTTTCTCTTCAATAACAGTCAGTGAGGCTCACATATGCATGACATAAGCTCTAGCCTTGATGATCAATGCCACATAGATCAGGACTTCATGTGCATAACTTTCAACAGGAGTGTGTTGAATTAGTCATGGATGTTGTGCATGATGTGGGTTTATTTGCAAATCATGGGGCGATTTCATTACTCACCTCCAATAACTCGGTCAATGGCCTGCTCAAAGTGTTTGGGTTTGATTGCATCACTGAGATGTCTTGCAGCAATTAGAGCAGATTCATTACAAACATTCGCAATGTCAGCTCCTGAGAGGGAGAACAGACACATACCATAATCATCTATATATCGTCCATTAAAACACAAACCGCTCACACAGCTTTAAAAACAGGAATAACCCACTCGTATACTGTACTGATATCCCTCATTTTACTGAACTATATAATCCTCTCATAAGGCGGAGTACACCCTGAACCTCTTGCCAGACCACTGCAGGGTCAACACACACGCACACTCACATCAAGAGACCATTTGGAACATACAGTAAATCTAATCTGCATGTTTTGGGCTATGTAAAGAAACCGGAGTACTCAGAGGAAACCCATGTGAGCACAGGGAGAATATGCAAATTCCACACATAAATGCCCTCGGCAAGCCCAGTACTCAAACCCAGAACCTTCTTGCAGTAATGTGGATGTGCTAACTACTACACCACCGTGTCGCCATAAACAGCCAGTTCATCAGATTTGTTATTTTACTGGTGAATCATCTTCACCAAGGTTAATGAGAAAGATCTCAGTAAAAAAAAAAAAACTTCAATTAAAACCAAACCGTCTCTATTACCTTTATAATATCTATGGTGGCGGAGTGGCGAGCATGCCTGCCTGACAGCAAGAAAGTCTGGGTTCGATTCCTGGGCTCAGACGTTCATGTGAGGAGTTTGCATATTTCCCCGATGCCCATGTGGGTTTTCTCAGGGTACTCCAGTTTCCTACCACAGTCCAAAATATGCACAGTAGGCTAACCGGCTGTTCTATGATTGTCCCTAGGTGCGAGTGTGCATGGTATTATTTGTGCTGGCCCTGCAATAGGCTTGCAAGGTGCTCAGAGGGATTTTACAACCTAGGTAATTTGCTGATGAGTATATTTTAAATACACCTCACATTTAAATAATTCCTGAGATTATTCATATTACATTATTACAAACATCACTATCATGTCAGTCCTGATTTCTCTCCTCACCTGTGAAACCTGGAGTAGCAGCAGCCATTTTCCTAGCAAGGGCATCTGGATCTAGTTTTGGGTCGAGTTTTAGGGGCCTCAGGTGAACTTTAAAGATAGAAGCTCTGCCCTTTATATCTGGAGGTCCTGAAAGATTCACACAAACAGTACGTCTTTAAGTTTCACGACTAATTTGCCTGAACAGGAATTCAATACAAATATAACAACCAGTGAGAACACTGTACAAGACTAAAGAACATTAATGAGTATGAACTAACCAATGTAAATCTGCCTGTCAAATCTCCCAGGTCGCATCAGTGCAGGGTCCAGGACGTCAGGTCTGTTTGTGCCAGCCAACACAACAACATTCGTACTGCTGTTAAAACCTATTGAGAGAAAAGAAAAAAATCTGAGTGAAGTGAATTTACACAGTTGTCTTATACAGTTATACAGGTCATAGTTTATAATACAGTTGTCTTTTCCTTTGCCCCCCCTTTTTTGTTTTCATGAGTCACCACAGCGAATCATTTGATTTGGCATAGATTTTTACGTCGGATGCCCTTCCTGATACAATCCTTTAGCAAGGGGCAGAAACACGCTCACGGCTATTCAGCTACTCTTTACGAAAGTCAGCAATGGGTCTTTAACACGAACCTCTCACCACAGACAGTGAGAGATATGGACGGCCTTTGATAAACCAGTTAGCTGCATGGGGGACAGCGTACGAGACAATCTTGTGGAGAGTGGGACTCGAACCCCCAACCTTGGGATTAGCGATCCAGTGGCATTTACCACCAGGCCACCATTGCCCCCTTCATGTTTTTTACAGTGTGTGGACCAAAATACAAAAAAATATATAAGCAGGTGAACAAATCTAAAAATTAAAAGCAAGAAAGAGAACCTGAACTTAGTAACAGGATGTTGGTTAGATTACGCCGATCACAATTAGGTCAGCTGACAATAAAAATAGCCATCATTAACTCCGAATACATCCTTTGGGGTTCCATCTAGAGCAGTGCTTCTTAATTATTTTCTGTGAAGCCCCCTCTAGGAGGGAAAAAACAACATTTCGCATAATCCCTCCAGCGTGTTCCAGGTCAATCCCGGGGTCTTGTACTGTTTGGACGTGCCCGAAACACCACACCAGGGAAGCGTTCAGGAGGCATTCGAACCAGATGCCAGAGCCACCTCAACTGGCTCCTGTCAATGTGGAGAAGCAGCGGTTCTACTCCCGAATTCCTCCTGGACAGTGGCGCTTCTTACCTTATCTCTAAGGAAGAGCCCGTCACCGGCAAAGGGAGCTTATTTCAGCCGCTTGTATCTGCGATCTTGTTCTTTCAGCCACTACCCAAAGCTCGTGACCATAGGTGAGGGTTGGAATGTAGATCGACTGGTAAATTGAGAGCTTTGGCTTGCAGCTCAGCTCCCTCTTCACCAAGACAGACCGATAAAGACTCCACTTTACAGCAGAGGCTGCAGCGATCTGCCTGTCGATCTCCCACTCCATCCATCTCTCACTCGTGAACAAGACCCCGAGATACTTGAACTTCTCCACTTGGGGCAGGACCTCACTACAAACTTATAGGTATTACATTAAAACCAAATCACACAGTTATAGGCATTAAATTAGTTTCAAAATGAAATAGTCAACATACTTAAAAATATAGTCCCCCCCCAAATTCTGCCATCATCAAAAAAATAAATAAATAAATAAATCCTCAATTGCAGCAATTACGGCCTTGTAGATGTTTGGTCAGTTTGTCAAGGTAAGACTAAAAAACTTCACCCACTGATTCCTGAAGCACCTCCCACAAGTTGGACTGGCTGCTCCCAGAACAGCCCAACCAGGTTGAGAGCCGGTGACTGTGCTGATCACTTCATGATTGACAGAATTCCATCCGACTGCTTCTTCTTCAAATAATCATTTAGTTTGGAGCGTTGTCCTTTTGTAGAAGAAAATCGATTCCATTGGAATCCTTTCAAGCACCGTCATAGTGTTGCATACTGTAGCGAGAGTCTTCATTGTTCAAGAGCTCCTTTGACTCTGTACAAACCGTCCTCTTTACCACCATCACAGCACCCCCAGACCCTCACATTTCCCCCACCATTTTTGACAGATGGCATCAAGCCCTCCTGGGATCATTGTGATCCAAACACCTCAAACTGAGATTCATCTGTTGATAGTTGAGAACCCCAAATCTTCCTCTGCCCAATGTCTTCATCCTTCTATCCTATCTTCGTTTGAATCTTCCCAAAAGGCCAGCATCCAGGAGTCACCTCTTCACAGTTGAAGTTGAGATAATTGTTTTACATGTAGTATTTAATGAAGCGGCCACTTCATGATCTGTCAAGAGGTTTTCAAACCAGAACCTCTGATGTGCTTGTTCTCTTACACAGCTATGTACTCGTGTCTTCTACTTCTCTTTCTATTCTAGTTATAGCCACTTGAAAGTGTTCTGTGAAGGGAGTGGAGCAAACCATTGTGTGCAGTCTTCAGTTGTTTTGGCAGTTTCTTGTACAGAATAACCTGAATTTCTTAAAACAAATGTAATCTAATAAATTTCTGAAGAACATTTTTTCATATGGCCATTCAGTCTATAATCTATTTCCACCAATAGTAGTTACGTAGAGAATTCTTACAGTAAAATATATCGTAGCGTGACTTCCTCATAGTGTGTCTATACATACCATCCATTTCCACAAGCAGCTGGTTGAGGGTGTTCTCCTGCTCATTCTGACCACCAAAGTGTCCTCCACCTCTTTTCCTGCCAACTGCATCAATCTCATCTATAAAAAGGATACATGGAGCATTCTTCCTCGCCATAGCAAACATGTCCCTCACCTGAAAGACAGGAGGTCAACAGCTGAAATCATGCTTTGTACTTTTCCCATTGTGTTCTTACCGATAAGCACAGCAAAGTTTGTGTCCTACGTAATATTCTCTCGTGGAATGCCAGCTAAATGCTCAGGACTAACACACAACAGTTCAGTCCTCCACTCACCCTGGCTGGACCAACTCCCACAAACATCTCCAAGAACTCTGAGCCATTTACAGTAATGAAGGGGACATTTGCCTCTCCAGCAGTTGCTTTGGCCAGTAGAGTCTTGCCTGTTCCTGGAGGCCCAGACAGCACAGCTCCCTTGAAATGCAGTTACATGAGAATTCATTTATATTCTGAAACCATGATTACATAACACATTACTGTATCATGAGTTAACCCCAGTACCAGCTCTTATAAAATACCATACCTTAGGGATCTTAGCACCCAGATCCTGATATTGTTGTGGGTTCTTCAGAAAGTTGACAAATTCCAGGATCTCCAGTTTCGCCTCCTCACACCCAGCTACATCTTTAAATTTCACATTAATGTTGTCCTTCATCATTTTCGCGGTGGATTCACTCATGCCGAAAAGCCCACCCCCCCTTCCACCACCTCCAACTCCACCCATTGATGCCCGTCGTAGAATGAAGAGCAGAAAACCAATCAGAAGCAAAGTAGGAATGGTGCTCAGAATAAAAGACCTGAAGGACAATAAATACCTATGAAACTGTGGCTCAATTTATTTTCTGAAGCTGGACTTTTTAATTTTGAGGTTATAATTGAGAGAAATAATTCCACAGTATATTTATTATTAATCAGTCAAAGGTAAATTAGGTTGGAGCCATTCGGCTTAAATGATAAAGTCATCAAACTCGGATGAATTCAAACCACAAGAAATTCCACTGAAATGTGTAAGCCACAGACAGGAGAGCAAGTCTCAGGTACAGACTCTTACCCATCAGTTTCTGAACGGTACATCACTGCCACTCTGTTTGAGGAGTCCAATCCCAACTCGGCATGAGCTGTTTCAAGATTTCTCTCAAAAGAGTCTACACTGCCAATGTTGAACCATATGTAGCTCTAAAAGAAAAACAATAACTTTATGACAGGATGCTTTTTACATATTAACTTAATAAAATAATAAGCAATTACTGAATGAGGCAAAGTGTGACGTAGGGAATTGTTAGGTATGTTGAGGGTTTGGCCTTGGCAGATAACACCTCCCAGGACAGAATTTATGATATTTTTGTTGTTTTGTTACTTGTTATTAATCCTGAAATGGAAAATGACTGCCTCCGTCTTCAGCCCATCCAAAGTGAGCACACACACTTGGAGCAGTGGGATGCCAACACTGGGGTACCTGGAGAGCAATGGGGTTAGGCGCCTTGCTCAAGGGCACTTCGGGCATGAAGGGTGAGGAAGGGAAGGTGCAGCTCACATCCTCAGCACCACTAATTTTTCCTGCTGGTTCTGGAATGGAACTAGTAAGATTTGAGTCACAAAGCTGCTTCTCTAGCCATTAGGCTATGGCTGCCCCAGCTAAAAGTTTTCATTTTAGTTTTCATTTTCAAGAAAATGGTGGAGGATAACATGAGTCGTGAAAATGAGTGTTAAACCTCACATCCATGGAGACAGGAAGTATGAACATGAACTATATTCTTGTTAGAAAATGCTGAATCTACCATTGTGCCCATATCAGTGGTGAAGAGAAAATTTTCAGAAGTACACAAATGTGATGCGATATGATATTTCATAAATTTTAACAAACATGCATGTTGCAGATCAGAGACAGTCAAACCTTTAAAAATGCATGTGTACTATTTTTACTTGTCCATGCCTGATAAATGGTGACTAGCTTGAAAAGAAAATATATTTTACCATATCAGGACAATACTTGTTAATTCAGTTTTAAAATAATTACTTTTGTCAGAAATTCACAGCAGTGCCCTGACCCCCCCCCCCCCTCAAGTAATGCAAGTCCCCTGTAAAATGATAAAACAAAGGAAGACAACCCCACCCATTTATAAATTTCTAGTGGAAGCTCTGAATAATAATAATAATAAATCTTATTCTACACATAAACCTTGGATATAAGCAATCACATGTTCTGTTTGGAATATCACACACACACACACACACACACACACACACGAGATATACAGTGCCCTCCATATTTATTAGCACCCCGATTAAGATTTTTAAAGGCCTTAAAATAAACTATATTTTTATCACAGAAGCTACTCTCACTAAAAATTGTAGGAAAAAATGTAACCTTGAACTCAAGTGAATTTTAAGTGAGTGGGTGGGAGGATATCCCTGAGTAAGAAATACAGTAATTATTTTTTTTCAACAATGATCGACACCCCCAACAAATCCTAGAAAATAAATGTAATTTCAGTATGTCATTTCTACAGTATTTTACAAAGTTGACCTGAGTAACTAGGAACATTTAATTAGTAATTCATCACTTCCTGTTTCCCTGAGGCCCAAATGTGAGGGGACACAGAGGCTATTTCTCTTATCCACTCTTCAACATGGTAAGGTCAAAGGAAAACAACATTCAAGTGAAGCAGATGTGCGTCGACCCTCCCAACTCAGGAAATGGCTTCAAAAAAATTAAAAATTCACCCCTCACCTGTCCATGTCTACTGTCAGAGGAATCATTATGAAGTTTAAAACAACCAGAACAGTGGTAAACAAGCCTGGATTAGGTTATTTCACCACTACGCACAGTGTGGAGGATGGCAAGAGAAATAAAAAGTTCTTCAAAAGGTCATTGTTAGAGAACTGGAACAAATGGCAGCATCTTGGGGTCATAAAGACTCCAAAACAACCACCAGGCGCCATCTAGTTGCCAACAACAGAGAACCGCAGGGAGAAATTTTCTCTCACTCACAATCAAACACAAACATCTGGAGTTCACTAAGCACGACTGGGACCGTGTGCTTTGGTCAGATGAGACCAAGATAGATCTTTTTGGCAACAAACACTGAGTTCAGCGGAACACAAAAGATCAGGATTGGTAATGCCATGGGCCTGTTTCTCTTCCAGAGGTCCTGGGAACCTTGTTTTTGTGAATGGAATCATGAATGCTTAAAAATACCAGGACATTTTAAATCAAAATTGAATGGCCTCGGCCCGAAAGCTGAAGATGGGTTGTCACTCGGTCTTTCAGCAAGATAATGACCTTAAACCTGTGGCCAAATCTACACAGGAATGATTCATCAGACACAGAATCAAGCTCCTTTCATGGCTCTCTCAGTCCCCAGATCTCAAACCCATTGAAACTCTGTGGAGTGAACTGAAGAGGACAGTGCAGAGGAGGGGACCATGTTGCTGGATGATTTAGAGAGATTGTTCAGAGAGGGGAAGATTCTCAAGCTCCCTCTTTCTGTATTCTCCCAACTATTGAAACATTATAGAAAAAGATTAGGTGCCATTTTATTTGGAAATAGGTGGTTGTACAAAAATGCAGCCGTGAGGGGGGGCACAAACAAGTGCCTGCCCTCACGCCGGTCCCAAGCCCGGATAAATGCAGAGGGTTGCGACAGAAAGGGCATCCGGCGTAAAACTTTTGCCAGAATACAAAATGCAAACCGTAAAGACAAATTTCATACCGGATCGGTCGAGGCCTGGGTTAACAATGACCGCCATCAGTGCTGTTAACCAACAGGGTGCTGGTGGAAATTGGACTATTATTAGTCGAAGAAGGAGAGGCGGGAGACGTGTCCGTAGGCAGAGAGAGAAGAGGAAAAGCATGAGTTTAGGACTGAAAAGTAGGGACTTTGAATGTTGGAACTATGATAGAAAAGATAGAGAGCTGGCTGACATGATGCACAGAGGAGGAAGGTGGACATACTGTGTGTTCAGGAGACCAGGTGTAAAGGTAGCAAGGCTAGAAGTTTAGGAGCAGGGTTTAAGCTGTTTTTTTATGGTATGGATGGGAAGAGAAATGGAGTAGGAGTCATCTTGAAGGAGGGGATGGTTAAGAATGTTCTAAAAGTGAAGAGTGTCAGACAAAGTGATGAGTCTCAAGTTAGAAATTGAAGGTGTGATGTTCAATGCTGTTAGTGCTTATGCCCCACAGGCAGGATGTGAGCGAGAAGAGAAGGAGAGGTTCTGGAGGGAGTTAGATGAAGTGATGCAGAGAACCCCCAGAGGTGAAAGAGTGGTCATTGGGGCAGACTTCAATGGACATGTTGGTGCAGGCAACAGAGGGGACGAGGAAGTGATGGCAGGTTTGGTATCCAGGACAGGAACACAGAAGGACAGATGTTGGTAGATTTTGCAAAAAGGATGGAAATGGCTGTGGTGAACACTTTCTTCCAGAAGAGAGAGGAGCATTGGGTGACTTATAAAAGTGGAGGTAGGAAGGAGCACATAGGGAGACTACATCTTGTGCAGGCGATGTAATTTGAAGGAAGTCAGTGACTGCAAGGTATTAGTGGGTGAGAGTGTTGCCAAACAGCATAGGATGGTGGTGTGCAGGATGATGCTGATGGTGAGAAAGGTGAAAAAGGCAAAGGCAGAGCAGAATACTAAGTGGTAGAAGATGAAAAAGGAAGAGTGCCGTGTTGTCTTCAAAGAGGAGTTGAAACAGGTTTTTGGTGGTCAGAAAGTGCTTCCCGATGATTGGAAAACTACAGCTAATGTGATCAGGTGGACAGGTTGGAGAGTACTTGGCGTGTCCTCTGGAAGAACAGTAGATAAGGAGACTTGGTGGTGGAATGAGGAAGTGCAGGAGTGTGTACAAAGGAAGAGGTTAGCTAAGAAGAAATGGGACATAGAGACGACCGAAGAGAGTAAACAGCAGTACAGGGAGACACAACATAAGGCGAAGGTTGCAGTGTCAAAGGCCAAACAGAGGGCATATGATGACTTGTATGCGAGGTTGGAGAAAATTATTTATACAGGTTGGCACAGCAGAGAAACAGATGGGAAGGACGTGCAGCAAGTTAGAGTGATTAAGGACAGAGAGGGCAATGTATTGACTGATGGCAGAAGTGTGCTGGGAAGATGGAAAGAGTACTTTGAAGAGCTGATGAATGAGGAAAATGAGAGAAAAAAAAGAGTAGAAGAGGTGACCGTTGAGGACCAGGAAGTAGCAAGATTAATAAGGGTGAAGTGAGGAGGGCATTAAAGAGGATTAAGAGTGGAAAGGCAGCTGGTCCTGATGATATACCGGTGGAGGTATGGAAGTGTCTAGGAGAGGTAGCAGTAGATTTTCTGACACGAACATTCAACAAGGTCTTAGAGAGTGAGAGGATGCCAGAGGAATGGAGGAGAAGTGTGCTTGTGCCCATTTTTAAGAACAAGGGAGATGTGCAGAGTTGTGGCAACTACAGAGGAATAAAGTTGATGAGCCATGAGTACATCAGAGGGACAGCACATGTTAGAGGTTTTGGAGACAAAGTCAGAGAGGCTAGATTGAGATGGTTTGGGCATGTACAGAGGAGGGATAGTGAGTATATTGGTAGTAGGATGCTGAGGTTGGAACTACCAGGGAGAGAAGATTTATGGATGTGGTGAAGGAGGACATGAAGGTAGTTGAAGTAAGAGTAGAAGATATAGAGGATCAGGTGAAATGGAAGTGGATGGTTTGCTGTGGCAACCCCTGAAGGGAAAAAAAGATGAAGAGGTGGTTGTACAAAGTATCAACATCAAGGGTGCTGACAATTGTGGCACACATGATTTGATGCAAAAAGAATTATTCCTTAATGTAGAATTTTTATCTTGATGAATATGTGCACTTGAATTAAAAGTTATCCAGTTGGCCCCCAACTTACGAAGCCCCCCGTGTACGAAATCTCCGGGTTACGAAAAACATTTTCTTGAGTTTCCGTCCCTGAGATACGAAACAACCCCCTCTTCCAAAAAGAAATTCAAAATTTGAACGCGCCAATCGACGCGCGAGTTGCTCTCATTGGCTGTCTCTCAACATCCCGCCCTGCTGGCCTCCCAGATAGAGACAGAAGGAAGCTTCACTCTTTAGTTCTTCGTTTAGTTTTTTAAGTTGTTTTAATTCAGTAAATGTTTAATAAATGTGGGTGCATTTGAGCGCATCTGGAATTCCAATCCCTCAAGGAATCAAATTAAAGTCGAGTTTGTCAAGCAGGGAATGCGCTTTGAATTCACGTCTTGTGGGCGTGGCCCACAGCGGGCGCGCGCGAGAGCAAAAAACTAAAGCATTATTTTTTTCTCCAAGTTGTTTTAATTCCGTAAATGGTCAAGCAGGGAATGTGTTTTGAATTCACATCTTGTGGGCCCGCGAGAGAGAAACAGAAGGAATAACGCTTTAGTTTTTTAAGCTGTTTAATTCAGTAAATGTTTAATAAATGTGGGCGCATTTGAGCTTATTTGGAATTCCGATCCCTCAAGGAATCAAATTAAAGTTGAGTTTGTCAAGCAGGGAATGCACTTTGAATTCCACATCTTGTGGGCGTGGCCCTCAGCACGCTCGTGAGAGAGAGATAGAGGTGTGTGTGTTCATAAAAAATGCTTAATAATGGTTTAAATTAATAAATATGTTAATAAAATGGTTTAATATGTTCATAAAATATTTAATGGTTTAATAAATATTTTTTTTACTTTTAACACATATTTCATGCCAAATTGGTGTACTTTTATCATTTTTAAAGGGTTTATGGGGTTTATCCAGTCCAAAGACTGGAGCCTTGGCACGAATTAGGCGTTTAACATGCAAGGTGCGACCCCTACTTACGAAATCCCCGCGTTACGAAAAGGGCTCTGGAATGGATTCATTTTGTAAGTTGGGGGCTGACTGTATTTTTTTTTAAAAAAATGGAATTTATTAAAAGCTAAAAGAACACAGCTTAACCAGAGGTGCCAATAAATATGAAGGGCAGTATAGCACTACAGTGGGAGGGGGTTGGTGGAAAACCAACCAAAAAAAATACCCAAACATGTCACCCTCAGATTCACTTGTTGCCAGTGACTTGGGGGGGGATTTGTCAATGGTGTACATACCAGCAAACAAGCACAGCAAGCAGGTGGGAGTTTGTGCTGGGCTAAAAGCAAACCCAAGCAGACCAGCATGGTACATAATGCATGTTGCTCAGAGGGTGGAAAAGATCCTACTTAATTTTTTTTTAAATTGCAAACTTTATTTCCTGTTATCTAATGAGCATTGATATAATAAAACAATTATATTGTTCATGTTATCGGTGCACATTAACATCAATTCATTCTCGAAGAATAACAGGTAAATACTTAACATCCTTACACACACACACATACATACATAGGGTATCAAAAATTGTAGCTTACTCCATCTGAAACAGCTGGTACCAGGATAACCCTGACAAACTGCTTATTAATGACCTCCAAACTCTCAACCTTTTGAACAATTTAAAAAAAACAAAGAAACACAAAGCTGGTAATGAAAGAACAATTAAAGCAGAAAAAAAGTTGTCCTGATAAATAATAGATAAATTTCTCACCAGTCCCCTGGCCAGATAGTGATGAACAAAGTCTTTCCAAGTAATCTCCGTGCGTGTGTCACGAAGGTACAAGTACAGCAGGCCCGATGTCAAACCTGACACCAGGACCATCATGAACCAAAATTCACGATCATCCCATGGAACATCCCCCTGAGACAGAATAAAGGCACAAGAACTTGTATGAATGCATGTAAACATAGTGACTGTGGCCCCTTCTACTGCAGTCACCCAAGAAAAAAAACAAAATTTTAATGATGCAGATATCACATTTATTATGAAAATGTAATGGCAAGGTAATGTGTAGTACGAAACAGAATCAAAAGACTGCAGTGCTGTCAGAACTGAAGTATTTTTACTCTCCAAACTTTAGTGCATTGAAAAGCTGCACACTTTCCATCTATCAGCACAGAAATTACCTAACCGTCCCTCAGCTTATTATTATTGTCTGGGGAGGTACACAAGTCTCGAAAAAAAAAAAAAAAAAAAGCCACTTGCTCAGCAACCATATCAAAATAATTTCACTGCAACACACTGCAGTCACCATGTCAGAGCTGTTTACACAACCCGAGGACTCAAATTCCTTTTTTTCTAACCCCGAACTCATCAGGCTTCTTTATAACCGGTGCCTTGTTGCAGCTTTTTCAAATCAGAAGCACCTTGGTCACTTAATTCGAGATCAGACCAGAAATTACAAAGAGGACCATTTTCACTGCTCCGTTTTCAAGTCAAACAGAAATGTTTGAGAGAGAGAGGGAGAGAGAGATAGTGAGACAGTGTGTGAAAGAGTGAGTGAACGAATGAAAGGGTGAGAAGGTGTGAGTGTGTGACAGAGACACACACACAGTGAGTGAGAGAGTGAGAGAATGAGAAAGTGTGAGTGAATGAAAGTGCGAGTGTATGACAAAAAAAGTGAGACACACAATGAGTGAGAGTGAGTGAGTGAGAAAGTGTGTGTGTGTGACAGAGAGAGAGAGAGAGAGAGAGAGAGACAGACAGAGTGAGTGAGAGAAGACATGGTGACACTTGATCATTAAATGATCCTCAGGGTTTCAGATTCAGTATCAGAAGAGGGGGGAAAAGTGTTTATCAGGTCATCTACAATCATCTTACAAACAAAAATTACTTTAAAATGATTTAAATCGGAATTTCAAAGATTTATTTGGTGACACTGATGAGAATTGAATGAGGTTTTCCCGGCCTGTCTGGAGGACAGGAAGAGACCGGACATACCTCTTCTAAACGACTTTTCCAGTTTCTGTTCCCTTTCTTTTGTCCTCCTTCGCCTCCACCTGACTGAGGATCGGGTCCACCTGAGGAACCATCAGGACGTTAAAGGAACCAAATACAATACTGGACAGCATAGAATCTGCTCCTGTACTTACACAGTCTTGGGGTCTTACCTTTAGAAGTGTCGCCGGCATAAAGGACAGATGCAGACCAGGGATTATTTACAGTCCAAAACGGTTTCAAGCGATTTAGGATCGGGTTCTGAAAGAGATCCAGTTATATAGGTTGAAACCACTGCTGATGAAATACACAGGTGACCGAGTAACAGCAGCTGTACCAGGACAAATACACGCCGAGTCATCATGACCGTACCAAACCGAGTCTGTTAGTTTACACAAACTGTTTACAAAATGCAAACACCGTGTGTTTACACCGGCCGCATTACTGTTCGTGTTAAAGAAAACATTACGCGCTCACCCTCTTAGTGTAGCCGTTTAATCTGACTGACGAAAGTTTTTCAAGAGCAGCTGCAGAGAGTGAAGACCGCTGGAAAGTCCTTCGCAATCCAAAGCGGACAGGAGCAGCAGTGGCTGAGAACAAACCGACAATTCGAGCCATCCTCCTCCGCCTCCTGCCTCACTGAAACCCTGCTGAACACGCCAGCTCGAACAACAAGCTCTCACCTGGTCTCATTCAAACACACAGCTAGCCACCATGCTAACCGCTTAACATGGCACAGGCGAGGAATGTCAAAAGAGCAACAGAACGTGTAGGTGCCCGTGTAAGTGCCTGATACCGTTTCGTAATTAACAATATTATTTAAAATAAATTAATGTACATACATTTCCAGAACTAAAATAAATAAATAACTGGAACATGTGTATACAGAACGCTTGTATAAAGGTGTACTGTATTTTACTAGCTGATCGCATGCTTACATTTGTCCTGGCAGAATAGCGGTTGACGCGGGGGTCCTTCAGTTAAACAGTCCGACTTCAATCACACACCAGAACACTGATCAACAACTCGGTCTCTTTTTGTTTCTGGACCCCCCCCCCCCATCATAATCATATAAACTGTAAAATATTTTTGATCAGCCGCCGCGCTTCCTGTTCTAATAGGCAAAATTAATTTTGAAATTAAAAACCTCACAGTCGGACACCCGGGTTAAAATGACGGAACCCAAGCGGTACAGTTCGGACAACCGGTTTCCTAATTTTTACGTTATTATCATGTGAAAAGTCATTTACACGTTATCCGAAATGTATGGATTATTTTCAAGATATCATTTTATCATGGCCTGTCAGCATTGTGAGAAGTGGATAGCAAGTGGGCTGAGTGCCTGCACGAGCTAACAGTTAGAAAATGGGTGAATGACCCAACCAGATGTACAGAGGCGTAAGTAAAAATGTCTGAGAGTTATTTTGTCGCTAAACTAGTCTCTCATCAGACCCAAACTATGTTGTGCAGTGGGCTGTAGGTCCAATGTAAAGAAAGAAATCAGTTTAAATTTAATATGTTGCCGCCCGATCGACAAAGACTCAGTTCGTGGCTGAGAGCGATGAGGTTGCACGAACGCAGTATTTCTCAATAATTTGTGTGCCGCCCCCTCTAGGAAAAAACCCCAAAAAACATTTCACGCCCCTCCCCCACCGCGGCAAAAATCGTATTCCTGGATTTGTCGTTAAAAAGTGCACAGTGACAACCTGTGGTGAGTCGGGCTTGAACCCCCAACCTCAGGATCAGTGATCCAGCACCTTTACCACTAGACCACCACTACCTCCTGGGGGAAAAATGAATCATAAAATATAATAACATTTATCAAACATTTTCAGATATTCTTGGGCCAGTTTGCATACGCGATGTAGCTTCTCCTTTAACTTTAATACACTAAGCTGACATCCCCAAGGTCTCGTGTGGCTCATCCAGCTCGCTTCAAGCTAAAGAATTTGGGCTAAACTCCGGCTGTGAGGAGCCAGTAGGCTCAGGTGTGAAAAAGCCCAACAGACTAACTCTCATGAAAAAACAAACAAAAAAAGCCAACTTGTAGACTTGGTCATCATAGCACAAACATAACGTTCCTGAACTTTTCCATCGGTCACCATTTCCTTGCCGAAAAATCCCCTTCAAATGAAACACCGGGATCCTGAACCCTTTTAAAACAGGAGTTGTCAATCACAAGTACCGGTATACTCCAATTCGGAAACAGAACTTAACTGTCACAAACTTGTAAAAAAATCCAGTGGACACCCGCATCCACGATGGATAAGCCACATTACTGAAGGCACATTATAGGCGCTGATAAAACCTCAATTCCTGTTATTTATAGGCGCATGAGCATATGGGATTTTCTTTGACTGAACTACAAAGGAATAATGTCTTTTTCTTAATATTCCAGCAGACCTGAGGTATCTCTCACACACACACACACACACACACGGGAAAAATAGGATTCCCCCCACTGCTTTTGGAATGAATAAAAGGTAAAATCAGATTTTAATGGTCATTCTCCCAAAGAATTTATTTACAAATTGTAAATTGATTAAACTGTTGGCAAAGTCTTGTTGTCAAACAATGAGATGGCAAAAATAAAACAAATGAAAAGCAAGCATGATATCGCTCTCCTCTTGAAGAGCAATCCCTGAGGTTCCAATAAACATAACGTTTATTTGTCAGGCTGTGAGCACACAACCAGTAACAGAAAAAATGAAAGGATGAGAACTGGAGTCTTATAGCCCAGGCATGTCCGATCTTATCCTCAATGGAGCCAAAAACCAAAGGGTTTTCTCTTCAAACAAACAGTAGCCACACCTTCCACCTTTTTCAATTCAATGTCTTGACATTCTGCCCCAACCACGAATGTCTGGACCTCACTGCTTAGGCAGCTGCCCCCGTGACCCCACTGTGGAACATCCTTGTCTCCCAATTTCTTGCAATCACAGGAGAGTGGCATTGCAGTCTTTTCAAAATGGCCAATGCAAACCATCAAACAGACTTGAACAGAATTCAACTTCAAAAACAAAAGTAAAACAAGTAAACATACTTGCAGCTTGGCCACATTAAAGATCTGATATGATTTTGTGTTCTTGTTTTTTTCCTTACAAGAACTTGCAGTTTGAACCATCTTTTTACATGCACCAAGTGTGCACACTATTTTCAATTTGTTCAGTCACTCTCACTTCCACTCTCAGAGTCTATGTAGCAGCCATCTTCTCCTGTGTCCCCGATAAACCGACATCCTAGAGCTGCAAACAATAATAATAATAATAAAACATCAATAACAACAATACATACATACAGATACAGTAATATAGGAAAATACTCAACGAAAATGGTTCCATAATTTTAATGAAGTGCCTATAGATAAAAATTAGACATTTTGTAGCTATTTTCAAGTATAAACTTACATTAACAGCACCTTTTAAATTATAAACTGTAAAGCAAGTGATCCAGATTAGGTGCCATTGACGAACCTCATGCAGCTAGAAACCTTTGAAAACTGACTTGGGGCTTTAATGTTTATTTACAAGAAAACATTACACTGTGAGCAAGTTGTGTAGTGGATTTAGGATAATAAATCTGGCCAGGACTACTCATCCCAGCAAATTTTGCCTGATAGCAGAGGATTTAGTGTAAAACCAAGTCCCCAAAACTACGAAGCGAAGCAATACTAGATTTTCTAAGCTTTCCTACAGAAGTTACATTGGTTTATATGTTGTGAATACAGTAGATTCTTGAAAAATAGAGGTTTTGTTCCACTGCAGTCATTTTATTGAAAAAGGTGAAATGTGTGCATCTTCAAGTATAAAAATCAATTTCCATGGATTGTACTACTTTAATCGTGCAAGTCATGTAATGATGTAGAATAGTTCTGGTCTATGTGAAGACGTTAGTGCAAATGTATAGAAGGCTGTGGAGGCCAAAGATAATTTTTCATGAGATCGAGTGTGCATGTAGGTGGGAATAGTCGTATATGTGTAAGAGTATGATAGTGTAAGTAGAAGTTTTCCAGTACATGACAAAGAGAAAATGATTGTGTCTCTAATGGAATAATTGTGTTTGTGTGAGGGTATAAATAGCAATATAAATAAATGTCTAAGTTTAGTAGCATGTGTATGAAAAAATAATAATGTGTGGAAGGAGCGAAGAGAGTGTAAGAGGGTGCAGTAGTGCTATAGGGTATGACAGTGTGTGTCAGCGTTGTTAGCATGTACATAAGAGAATATTAAGATGTGTAAGAGGGACTGACAGTGTAAGAGAGTTAACAAATTCTAACTTTTTGCCAACATTATTAATATTCATGCACATGTCCTGCATTACTATTTTTGTACTACTCACATTGCTATTTGAATCAAGATATGTTTGTGTTTTCTTTCCAAGGATTGCTATTGGCCAATAATCGTGCTTATTTAAACCAACACCCCCCCTAATTCTAAATTAGCACCTAACATTCGAGTTGGTCAAATCTCCTAATATTTATGTACTAATATGAAACACTTACCAACTGAGGGGGAAATTTCTTCAACTTGAATGTGGTCAAAATCATAGGTCAGAAAAGCACTCTGTTAAAAAGCAACAATTCAGGGGAATAAAGAATATATATATATATGAAAAGTCATAAACCCTACAGGCACAGAAACATGAAATTTTAAACATTTTTACATGAAATACAAGGCTATTATTACCTAAAACATTTTGGGAAACTTTACATACACGACATTATTTACTATTAATTTTCAAAACCGTTTAATTCTAATTAGGGTTGAGGGGAGGCTGGCGCCCACTGGATGTCGATTCTGGGTAAGGGCAGGGTATGTCCTAGACAACTTGATAGGCCATTGAAAGCATTACTTCATATATAACTTGAATTACATTGGTAATTGTTCCTCAACTTCTGCCTCAGAAAAATTAAAAAAGTGTTTTTATAAATTCAATGGTTCAATGTTCTGTACATGTTAAAATGCTTTTCTGCTCACCACAGTCATAAATAGTGGCTGTGGCATTCCTGGCAGTTTGAACCAATCGGGCGACTGCACCTGAAAATCCCGGGATGTCAGCAGTTTCTGAAATACTCAAACCAGCCCGTCTGGTACTGAGATCCATGCCCCAATCAGACAAAGATGGCTTTATCTTTGTTCTGATGTTCAATTTGAACATTACTCGAAGCTGTCGCTCTCATTCAGCCTAATTTTTGCACCGCACTGCTATACCAAGTGATTTCTTTATTAGGTAACTGTGTGAATGTACAGGTGTTGGTGATAAAATTCACAGAAAAATTAGGTGCAAGTACACGTTGTGTAATACACAGATGTGACCAGTTTACAAAAGATTCATTTGAAATGTTGTCTGAGATTTGAAATTTTGAAGGTCATTTAAAGTCAGTGGTAATTGTCTCATAGGTTTAACTCCAAAACTTTGCGGTCTTGCTCTGACCTTCATCTTTTACCTTGGCAAATCCAACATCAAATCATCTTTTGGACTCGGGTCGGGTTCCCACCAATTTTGATGAAAATCTATTCATGGGTGTGGTCATGATTTGTTCACATACAAAGTGACAAATGCTGTTGAGTACATCAACTAAAACTCATACTATTTAAAAAACATGAATGGGACTTCAGCAAAGCTAGTCAGTGTATAAATATTACCGACAGCTCTTAAAGCACAGAATGTAAAATGGTCAGCACTGGGGTTTGGGAAAAAAAACTACCTTGTGTTTAAGTAGCGAGTCCCACTCCCCTTTTTCCTTCTTCATCAATTTGATTACCGGTTCACTGCATTCCATTTTCCAGGAGCAATGCTCGGTGCTGATTTCACTGTGCAGTTCTAGGTTGGCACAATAACGGTGTCCATTTACATATGCACTAGAAAGAAGGAAAACCCAACACATAAAAATACATACAAAATCTCCATCAGTAGAATAATACAATTACAGTATAATTAAATTATATATAAAACATTATAATAAAAATCCGGCCCACCAAGTCACAGCACAAAAGAAGATTACATTCTAGCTCGGTGCTGTTCAGCATTGTCAGAAAATGCAAGTTAATAAAGGAAAAGAGGACAAATGCCTAAATGTGGCAGTAGTAGCCTGGTGGTAAAAGGTGCTGGATTGCTGATCCTAAGGTTGGGGTTCGCGTCCCACTCTCCACAAGGTTGCCACTGACCACTGACCACTGCCCCCCCCCCCCCCCCCACCCCACAGCGAACTTGGTTATCAAAGGCCAGCCATGTCTCTCACTGTCTATGGTGAGAGGTTCATGTCAAAGAACAATTGCTGATTTTCGACAAGAGTAGCTGCATAGCCGTCAGTGTGTTTTTGCCCCTTGCTGAAAGGGTCGTGTCAGGAAGGGCATCCGACGTAAAAAGCTATGAGAAATCAAACATGCAAACCATCAATGACCTTCCATGAGGATGGAAGCAGAAGATTCGCTGTGGCGACCCCTGAAAGGGAACAGCCGAAAGGAAATGAAGAGGAGGACAAATGCCTAAACGAATCATTTTGTCATGCAGATTTCATGGCTGCCCTTTTAGAATAAATGCTCAGTGGTTATTCGACCAAATTTAGCGATGTAGCCCTCAGTGAAAATAGATCTGACACAGCTGATGCAAATTGTTAATTAATCTATTTCTTGTTTAAAACCAAGAGCCCATAATTAAATTAAGTGCACACTGACCTGTAAAGCACTCTGTCAAAAAAGAATTCACACTTTTGCAGCATGGGGTTGGTAAGCTTTATTTTCAATGTGACTGATTCTTCTTTTTGAAACCACTTAATCTGTGGGTGAAAACTGAAACAGACAAAAAGACAAAAACATACAAATACAAATTATAAGTAAAAAATATATTTATAATACTCCTATTTATGGGAGCAGAATGACCTGATTATTTATCCTGAATGATCAAAGCAATTATTTTAAAAGATATTACACTTCTGCGAATCATTCGCTGTGGCAATCCCTGGAAAAGGGAAAAAGCCGAAAGGAAATCTCTCATCATTTCACTTCTATATACCACAAAGGAACGGCACTATAAATCTGGTCCACTATCTTGGGGTTAAAAACTATTATTCTAAGTCAAAATCAAAACAATGGGCACTTAGTTTTTCACAATGACTTGGAGCAGGTGGCATCATCATCATCATGTTTTAATAGGGGGGTCTCTTTATAGTAAGCTTTGCTTGCTTTTATGTTAATTAGAATTATACCATAAATCACCTTTACAGTATGCATGTTTCTTGTGCTTCTGTGTATTAAACAGAATAAATTGGCTAAAAAGCTGCGCAGAGATCACCTGTCTTTGTCAGAGAAAAAAAATGTAAAACGAAAATAAATTAATTAACCCGAGTATATGTGCGTCTGTCATAATTTAAAAAAGAAATAGTACAAATCGTGTTTTATTGTTCCTTATTTGCTTATTTTATCTTGTAGCAGTAATCCTTCGTGTTCCCCATTAATTGCGAAATAAGAAGTGGCGGGGGATTACGGTATACTGAAACAATTATTCGCCTCAGACTTGGGCAAAATAATTCTGAGATCGCGAACCAATCAAATCACACTGTCAACTTGTAGTATATTGTAGGCCCTTGATCATTCGCGGTTCATCGCTCACATGTATTATGAAATATTTATTGTTTTACATGTTTATCTTTAATATATGTGAGGCACGCCACTGAATGTAGGCGCTTGTCACACGGACGACTTTCGAGAAAATGGCCAAAAAAGTAAAAGTGGTCATTTTTTTAATCGAAATTCGGATTTTTGCATAAACCATTAAAACAAGTATTCAACTATCACTTGCTGAAGTGAAATCGACTAAAACTCACTAAAAATGTCTTTTATTTCCATTTTTCTGATAAGTACTCTCATAAAACTGGATAAAAACAGGAGCAAAATTACCGGTTTTCTTTGCAATTATTCACCGAGTTCGGTACAAGACACACTATAATCCATACACCAGAAGAACAGTCGTGAAGTCGTCTCTCCATTTTGGAGCCTGTTTTAATATTAAAATGCCGTTTCAGTGAATAAAATAAAGGTTATAAAGACGATGTGCACGTAAACAATGCAGGCTAGTCGCTAAGGAAAGATCTGAAACAAGCACCCTGATTGGTGAACTAGGTCACATGGTCACATGCTCACATTGCACATGCTCAGTTCCCGTCACACGTTAACTTCCTGTTTACTTCCTGACTCTAGTATATGTGGAACTTATGTCCAACATTCTTTTCAATAACAGTACGTAAGTTTATTGATAAGATTGGGAATACACAATTTCTGGAAAAGGAGAGTGAAATATCATCTGTGATGTCTAGCAGCATCAGTATAGATGTTAAATTCGACACTGGAATTCGACTTTGATTATTTCTCTCTCTCTGTCCGTCTCTTTGTCTCACACACACACACACACACACACACACACACACACACACACTGTGCAAACGGTTAAATGAGCAGCATCCAGATGAACTAGTGCAATTTGAATGGAAGAAAATACAGTATATGAAGGGAGTGGGGCAAATGAGTGCAAATGCACAAATGAGCACCCACTGCTTACAGTCTGTGTGTGTGTGAGTGTGTGTGTGTGTGTGTGTGTGTGTATGTGAGTGAGATACCTCAGGTCTGCTGGAATATTAAGAAAAAGACACGATTCCATTGCAATTCAGTCAAAAAAAAATCCAATATGCTCAGTATTATGTAGTTTAGAAACTTGATATGAGTATTGTATGAGTGTTGGTATTGTCTCTGCATGCAAAATTCGATTATGAAATTTTTTTGATCATTTGATTTGTGTGTAATCTTGTCTGGACTGGACATGCTGGATCATGGGTTGTTTAGTTTTGTATGAAAATTGGTCAAGATCTGAAAAATACTTAAATGTTTCATACCTTTTACATATAAACAAACTGATGATGATGCTAGCTGTGTTGATGAAGATTTTGACTTTGATGTTGATGAAGAGGCATCTGTTAATAAAAGTGTGATGACTGGTGTTTGTGAAGATGTGATTTTATCTGCTGAGCAGGATATAGACTAGGATGATAATGATGAGTGGAGAGATGAATCTTACTTGCATAAAGAGTTCAGAGAGTTTTGTTATATGGTTATCTTACATATAGTTTTCTTAATTTCAGTGATTGTTTGAACCCAACAGTGTTTTTTTTCCAATCAGTATCATTTGAAGGCATTGGAACCTTTATATAATGGTAAAAAATATACATATTGATCTTATTGGAATAAACAGAAATGGGGGGGGTCGTTTTTTTAATTTTGGGGCTTACCACAGGACTGATGGGTTTAAAAAGGGAGTGTCAGATTAAAATGAGGATGATTTCTCTCATTATATCTTCCTAGACATGTTTTTTAAAAGTTTATATGGCTGAAGTGCATAAAATGTTTGATTGCTAAGGACTAATGATCTTGGAAGAAGGGCAATCTTTGTGCTCATTTTTCTCTAAAACGTCTTTTGAAATTTTTACTTGAATGCTGACACAAAAAAATGGCATAGCTCGGTCAGTTTTCAAGGTATTGACAAACTTTTTGCTGCATTTTGCAGCTTTTGGCCTCCTCTATCTGACTGCATAAAAATCTCATTTTTGGACCCAAGAGCCTACTTTCGGTGGAGTGGCTCACATATAAGGTGAAATATACGTGTTTATGTCAGGTTATACGAGTTTGGGAGAGGGTTGGAAAGGGAGAGGATTAATTGGTTTTCTGTTGTTTCCGATGTGAATTTTTGTTTCATCTAACGAACATTTTGACTTAAGAAATAATCCGTTCTGAGGGCAAGCTCATAAGTCACGATACCACTGTACTTTTGCAAAAAATTCTGTCCTGTGGTATGACCTGGACAATCACACTTTAAGCAGACAGATTCAAGCAGGCACATATTTGACAGTCATTATCCAGTCATCATGGTTTAAAAAATACACCTTTGAATGAAAACAGCATTTTCTTAATTTTATAAGATAGTTCCACGAGTATAATGAATAAAACAGCCTACAATTCAAAGATAATACAGACGCTCCACGACTTACGTTTTTAATTGGTTTCCGACGGCCGAATGTAAGTTGAAAGTGAACGTAAGTTGTTACAGTGACTTATTACGTTCATACTGTACTATACATCCATAAATACCATTACCGTATCTCATAAAACACCCCTAAATCAATTATTATAAACATGGCATTGTAAAATAATAAATATATCAAATATCAACATTAATTTCAAATAAATTAAATTCAAGCAAAATATTTTCAAAATTGATAAATTTTAATCAAATTCACTCATCAAATATCAAATACAGTATCAAATATAACCTTTAACATTCTCCATGATGCGATTTTTCTGCTTGTAAATGGTTCCGATGGTCGACGGATGGTCACATGACATGAAGCTGAGCCGATTCCCTTTACATAAAGCTTAAAACAGCCAATCAACGCTTACAATATGTGAGGCGCTTAATACCGAAAGTAGTGCAACTGCTGAAAGTAGTTTACTTGCTTGAAACAAAGCACGGGTTATACGGACTTCCGGTCTTTTAAGTGCGCAAGGGTGCCGTTGAACTCGTTTAGTACTCAGCCTGCACTGATGTGAATCAGCCGGGCAGAGAGTTGTCTTTATTGAGTTTTCATTCATTTTACAACTCTCTTTGCTTAACTGAGTATGCATGGTAGATTGTGCCGATCTGAGCAGATAGTTAATTCATCTGTGTGTGTGTGTGTGTGTATATATATAAAACTGAACTGGGAAGGAGGGACACATTCAGGCTCGTTTGTGAACAATGGACACAGCATAATTACGTCAGCGTACTATGCAAGTACGTCTAAACTCAAAATTTTACTTTTTTTTGGAAAAAAAAACCCTTAAAAGCGAAAAAACATAAAACGGATAAACATAAGTCGGGGAGCGTCTGTAATGATAAACAAGCTATGAATAAGTTACATATACAGATTATTTGAGATCATTTCTAGAAAGGGATTCTTACATTTTTAATTTAGCTAACTGAAGCTGAAGAATTTTTTTAAAATTATTTTTAAATGTTACTCAGGGATCAGAACAGGCCTTTATGGAAAAGGAGGAAAAATTGGCAAGGGTCAAGGGGGCCACCAAGGCCCCCTGGAGGTGTGTGGGGGCAGCGCCCCTGCTGGGAGGTTCAGGGAGGCGAAGCCCCCCAAAAGGTTTGGGGTTTTACGCACAAAAAGGAGCTTAATTGATGTCTCCTGGAAGAAATATTTTACTTCACCTATTTCTTTTTGATTAGCCAAGTGACCAAAGAGTATAACCAATGCTGTAGTGGTCAAAAAAATAAGTGAGTACACAATAACAGTGAAGCGACCGAGGCAAACAGCAGCACCTCAGCCCACAAAGTGGGCCGAGGTGCGGTTTTGGCTTTGAAATTATTTATCACTTCATCTCCGCTTTTTATTTACAGTCGCAGAAATTTACGTTGATCAACTATAGAGTAGACCAAATTAAGTCAGTACACACAACTCAGCCACTAAAACAAGTGGGTACATGACGTGTACCCACCATTACAGCGCTGAGTATAACCCATGTTTCAAATGCATCTATCCCTCAACTAATAAATTTGTACAGTAGGAGTCTCCTAAGTGTGTTTCATGTATGATCAAGTGAGAAATGGTTCTGTAAAGCATTATAGTTGGTTTTCCTCAGTGTCACCTTATCTATATGCTTCTTATTTCTGGCATGGTTCTCAATAGCAGCACAGTCTTTGGATCCATAGTAGATTAAGTGATCACAGTATGTGCACAAAACTTTCCCAGTCACGTATACTTTTCTTATGAAGTCTGCGAGTATAAGCCGGTTGAGCTAATCTTTACTGTTTTCTCCAGTCATGCCCATCTAAATTTATTCTTAACACTCTGGTCTAGTTCCTTGACAAGATATTCATTCTTGCACTTCTTCACTTATCTCGTAACATCCGGGGATGTCGTTGGGCTGATCTGGCCTGGCGGCACCCATCCCTCTCCAGGTCGTGAAACAAGCTAGCGGCTTTGCTGCTGAAGACGTACACTTCCAAAATCTCGTGCGGAAAAACTTTGTTACAGGAGAATTCCCATATAAACATGCTCGTGGTTGGACAGTCTGTTTGACCTTGTTTCTGAACAACCAATCGCCGCTTTTCTTGCTTCTTCGACATCAAAATTCACCAGATGCTGCTCGATCACTTCTGTTGATGATCTGACATTTGCTCTCTGTGCCACGGGCCAACGGCAAGATGACCAGACTGGCATATCATATGATGCCTGACACGTGCAATAAACCAGAACTAGCTGTGTTTCACTCCACTAGGCAATATCAACAACCACACTGATAAACAAAATGAGGGAGAGCACCTCGCGTATTTGGATTTGGATATAATATGACCAGTGATGACTGCACTACCCCCCCCCCCCCACCCCAGATTTGTAGACCGGATTTGGCTTGCAAAAAAGCGGAAATCCGCCGATTAGTGGAAAATTCCCATCCCTGGTTACGATAATTGTGATGTCACAATTTTGGGTGGTCAGGAAGTGCTTCCGGATGACTGGATCAACTACAGCTATTGTGATCAGGGAGACAAATAGGAGAGTACTTGGTGTGTCCTCTGGAAGGACAGTAGATAAGGAGACTTGGTGGTGGAATGAGGAAGTGCAGGAGTGTGAACAAAGGAAGAGGTTAGCTAAGAAGAAGTGGGATATAGAGAGGACTGAAGAGAGTAATCAGGAGTACAGGGAGACACAGCGTAAGGCAAAGGTTGCAGTGTCAAAGGCCAAACAGAGGGCATATGATGACTTGTATGCTAGGTTGGACAGTAAAGAGGGAGAAAATTATTTATACAGGTGGGCACAGCAGAGAAACAGAGATGGGAAGGACGTGCAGCAAGTTAGAGTGATTCAGGACAGAGTGGGAAACGTGTTGACTGATGATAGAAGTGTGCTGGGAAGATGGAAAGAGTACCTTGAAGAGCTGATGAATGAGGAAAATGAGAGAAAATAGTGAAAGAATAGTGGAAGCTAGACTAAGGGCAGAGGTCAGCATTTGTGAACAACAGTTTGTTTTCATGTCAAGAAAGAGCACCACAGATGCAGTGTTTGCTTTGAGGATGTTAATAGAGAAGTACAGAAGGAGCTGCATTGTGCCTTTGTGGATCTGGAGAAAGCAGATGACAGGGTGCTGAGAGAGGAACTGTGGTATTGCATGGAGAAGTCTGGAGTGGCAGACAAGTATGTTAGAGTGGTACAGGACATGTATGAGAGATGCAAGATAGTGGTGAGGTGTGCTGTCGGTGTGAAAGAAGAGTTCAAGGTGGAGGTGGGACTGCATCAAGGGTCAGCTCTGAGCCCCTTCTTGTTTGCTATGGTGATGGACAGGCTGACAGACGAGGTTAGACAAGATTCCCCATGGACTATGATGTTTGCAGATGACATTGTGATCTGTAGTGAGAGCAGAGAATAAGTGCAGAAAAATCTAGAGAGGTGGAGGTATGCCCTGGAAAGGAGAGGAATGAAGGTTAGCCGCAGTAAGACAGAATATATGTGTGTGAACGACAAGGACCCAAGAGGAGCGGTGAGGTTACAGGAAGCAGAGATAAAGAAGGTGGAGGATTTTAAGTACTTAGGCTCAACAATCCAGATCAATGGAGAATGTGGAAAAGAGGTGAAGAAGCGTGTGCAGGCAGGTTGGAATGGTTGGAGAAAAGTGTCCAGTGTGATAGGAAGGTATCGGCAAGAACGAAAGGAAAAGTGTACAAGACGGTGTTGAGGCCAGCGATGTTATATGGTTTAGAAACAGTGGCACTGGGGAAAACACAGGAGGCAAAGCTGGAGGTAGCAGAGATGAAAATATTGAGGTTCTCTCTGGGAGTAACGAGGATGGATAGGATCAGGAATGAGTACATCAGAGGGACAGCACATGTAAGACGTTTTGGAGACAAAGTCAGAGAGGCTAGATTGAGATAGTTTGGACATATACAGAGGAGGGATAGTGAGTATATTGGTAGTAGGATGCTGAGGGTGGAACTACCAGTCAGAAGGCCTAGAGGAAGACCAAAGAGAAGATTAATGGATGTGGTGAAGGAGGACATGAAGGTAGTTGATGTAAGAGAAGAAGATGCAGAGGATAGGGTGAGATGGAGGCAGATGAAAGGAAAAGAAGAATAAGACTATAATTGTGATATCACACCGCAGGAGAATTGATATCTGAGATCGTGAGAAAAACTTAGAAAACAGTTAAAAAAAAAAAAAACAGACAGAAAACAAATGTGCATTGTTTCTGTGCAATATTATGCTAAGATATTATCCATTATATGTGAGCCACTCCATCGAAAGTAGGCTCTTGGGTCCAAAAATGAAAAATTAGCTTTTTACACAGTCAGATAGGGGAGGCCCAAAAAATGCAAAATACAGCAAAAAGTTTGTTAATACCTTGAAAACTGACTGAACTATGCCATTTTTTGTGTCAGCATTCAACTAAAAATTTCAAAATATGTTTGACAAATGAGCACAAAGATTGCCCTTCTTCCAAGATCATTAGTCCTTAGCAACCAAACATTTTTATGCACTTTAGCCATATAAACGTTTAGAAAACATGTCTCGAAAAATGTTTTAGGACGAGATAAGAGAAATCATCCTCATTTTAATCTGACAGGCCCTTTTAAACCCATCAGTCCTGTGGTAAGCCCCAAAAATAAACAAAAGTCAACTTTTTTTTTTTTCATTTCTGTTTATTCCAATAAGATCAGTATGTATCTTTTGTACCATTATATAAAGGTTCAAATGCCTTCAAATGATACTGATTGAAAAAAAAAAGTCAGGTTCAAACAATCACACTGAAATTAAGAAAACTATAGATAAGAACCATATAACAAAACTCTCTGATCTCTTTATACAAGTAAACTTCATCACCTCTGGCCTCAGCATTATCTTAATCTATATCCTGCTCAGCAGATAAGATCACATCTTCACAAACATCAGTCATCACACTTTTATTAAGAGATGCCTCTTCTTCCCCAACATCAAAATCTTCATCAACACAGCTGGCATAGTCATCATCAATTTGTTTATATGTAAAAGGAATGAAACATTTAAGTATTTTTCAGGTCTTGACCAATTTTCATACAAAACTAAACAACCAACGATCCAGCATGTCCAGTCCAGACAAGATTACACACAAATCAAATGATCAAAAAATTTCTATAATCGAATTTTGCATGCAGAGAAAAATACCAATACGCATACAGTACTCATTACGTTTCTAAAGTACATAATACTGAGCATATGGGATTTTCTTTGACTGAATTGCAATGGAGTCATGTATTTTTCTTTATATTCCAGCAGACCTGAGGTATCATACACACACACAAAAACTGTAGCAGTGGGTGACTGCTCATTTGTGCATCTTTCATTTTCATCTCATTTGCACTCATTTGCTTCACTCACTTCAGGCACTACTTTTTTCACATTTTGTAGACCCACCCATACATATATTTTCTTCCATTCAAATTGCATGAGTTCATCTGGATGCTGCTCATTTAACCTTTTGCACACTGTGTGTGTGTGTGTGTGTGTGTGTGTGTGTGTGTGTGTGTGTGTGTGAGAGAGAGAGAGAGAGAGAGAGAAATAATCTTCTTCAAAGCCGAATTTAACATCTATATTAATGCTGCTAGACATCACAGATGACATTTCACTCTCCTTTTCCAGAAATTATGTGCATTCACAATCTTATAAATAAACTCATCGACTGTTATTGAAGAGAAAGCCGGAGATAAGTTCCGCATGCGGTATACTAGAGTCAGGAAGTAAACCGGAAGTTAACATGTGACGGGCACTGAGCATGTGCAAGCCCGAGCTGACCAATCAGTGTGCTCGTTTCAAATCTTCCTTAGCAACTAGCCTGCATTGTTCACGTGCATATCGTCTTCATAACCTTTATTTTATTCACTGAAACGGCATTTTAATATCAAAACAGTATCCAAAATGGAGAGACGACTTCACGACTGTTCTTCTGGTGTATGGATTATAGTGTCTTGTACCGAACTCGGTAAATAATTGCAACGAAAACCAGTAAGTTTGCTATTGTTTTTATCTACTTTTATGAGGGTGGTCATCAGAAAAATGGAAATAAAATACATTTTTAGTGAGTTTTAGTCGATTTCACGTGAGTAAGTGATAGTTGAATAGTTTATGCAAAAATCCAAATTTCGATTTAAATGGACCATTTAACTTTTCTGGCCTTTTTATCAAAAGTGGTCTGTGCGATAAGTGCCTACTTTCTGTGGAGCGCCTCACATATATTATCCACCTTGAAAACAAAAATATACATTTTTGGTTTTAATCTTGCTTTAGTTTGCTTTTTCTTTTGTAGTCATGTAGTACGTATATTCACTCAAACAATTACTTACCAACATTGAGGTAGATATTGCTGGAGAGTTCTGGATAAATACCATCAATGGGACTATTGAGCAAAATCCTTTGAGATGTATTGTTTATATCTTTAAAGGCTTGAAAGACCACAAAACATCTTGAACAAAATGTTTTTAAAAATTACCTTTTTGGTACAGTAGTATCCAGCCTATGAACAGTGTTCAAGACCTCAGTTTTGATCACATGGTTATCTGTTTTAGTTTAAAACATTTATGATCAATATTATTTATAGATATTAATGATCCAAAACATATACATATGACACCAAGTTTTCACTTTTAAAATGACTTGCCTTCATCCGTGCAGCTTTGAAGTAAACATTTTAGATCAGCAGATCTAAATGAGCACAGAAGTAAGAATTCTGTATTTAGAATGCAAAATAAATACAAACTTGGCTTCAAGTTAAGGCTAAACAAAATTTATTTTAATATTCTAATCATGTAAGTTAGTTGTGCCACTTCACTCACTTGATCGGGTGTTCAGGATTTTGGCAGGCTTCCAATAAGACCTTACTTTGTACTTCATTAGATTCAGTGACCTGATATGCATTTTGAAGGTTCTCTAATGGTTGGCAGGGTTCAGTATCTGAACACTCAGTGATGACGATTTCAGTTTCCACCTGAGTGGCCAGAGCTTCCTCAGCAGTTTGAACCCTCTGCTCCAGAGACACCACATCACCAGCACATCTGATCAGACCCATTACAGAATTAAGAACATAAAAGTTGTTAGTAAAATGAAAACTTAAGACAGTGTAGGGTTTAATGTGGTAGTGTGAAATGTGGCACAGAAAAAGTTTCAATATTCCTGCAGTAAAAGTTAAGTCTGAAGACCAACAATGCCAAATCAATCCGTACTCAGTGGACAAGAGAAATTGGCACATGAACAAACAGGAAAAAGTTCTGGATACAAAAAAAATAAGCAATTAAGGAGCTAGTAGAGGTTCCCTAACAGGCCAAGGACATAAGCCATATGCATGGGTAATTTAATTTCAAGCCAATGTAACACTTACTGTCGTATACATATGAATAATCTTCTGGGTCAGTATGTGGCAAAAGGTTTATCAAAATGCAGACATCTATTGAATGGATTCTCTGTCTCCATTTGTCCAGAGATTTAACTATATACATACCATATTTGATGTGATCAGCGCCCAGGGCGCTTAAAAAAAAATTGGAGTTGGTGGGCGCTTATTAAAAATGTTACCAACGGAGTAGAACGGTAAGTGCTTATTACCATCGAGGTGTAAAACAAATAATAACAGAACAATAAAAGAGTTTTACTGATATTTGTATTATTTGTGGTATCAACCAAGCTACTTACATCAGAGCTGAAAATAAACAGCATAGGGTAGGTCTCCCCGTTATTCGCGGGGGTTCAGTTCCGGCCCCTACTGCGAATGAAGATAATCCGCGAGTTCTGTACCCGTAAGTAAAACCCCATATTACATGCGCGAATGATCAACTGGAGGTAAAATACTATGTATCTATTTCATGTGCTAAAATATGCTTCTTAAACATTCTATAGTCAATCTTACTCATTAATACAGTATTAATGTAATAAAATGTAGTTATGATTAAGAAAAACTTAATTTTGTGCTGTGATATTTATTGATAAAATATATAAACATTATACAGCATATATACAGTAGGTATATAGTAGTAAGTTAATGTTTAGAATGTTTGTGTGTCTGCTCCCCCCCCCTCCGACTGAGGGGCGTGGCTGAGCTGCTCAGACTGAATGCAGTTCATACTTGAATTAAGTAATCTCATTTACTTCCTATGAACACAACCGCACACTCAACTCAATTAAAATGCGCTTCTTATTTTATATAGTGTATATATAAATGAACATACGGGTAAAACACATTAATGGTTAAAAATGCTTATCAGACGTCCACTAGAGGAAGGCATTGCACTCGTTTATTGTACTGTACAAAAAGAACATAAGTGTGAAGTGTGACGTAATGAGCTTTCAGCCGAACCCAGAATGCAGCAGGCAGCGCGAGATGGCAGAGTGGGTTTATTATTCAAAGGAGAAGCACTTAAGCAGCACGCTTTAACTGAGGTGAGCGTGCGGTTTGTGTTTATAGGGAGTAGATGAGAGGACTGAATTCGGGTGTGAGCCACCAAGCAGCTCAGCCACACCCTTCAGCCGGAGCGGAGAGAAAACAGAATTAGAGGCACAGCCGCCAAAATAAAAAGTTCCCCAAAAATACAGACCATAAAAGAACATGAAGTGTAATAAATTGGATAAACAAAAGGATAAACATGCTACTGCACAAGCACATAAAATCAGACACACAAGCATTCTAAACATTAACTTGGGTACTGTACTGGAATAATAATTGAAAAAGAATTAAACACTACAGCTTTACAACAGTTCAGATGATTATTCCTCTTCAGGCACTTCAGAGGAAACTGTCGTTTCTTCAGAAGAAAGTTTTATTTCTTCAGAAGAGACATCCAACATCATTACCTTTTTCTGGTGCTTAACCAGCCTTTGACCGGCATCATAGAGCTTAACTGGTAATTAAAACACTAAAAAAAGGCTAAATGACAACTTGTGTGAGAATGAGGGAAAAGGGGAATATACATCATTTCAACCAATCAGCAGGAAGGAGGACAGCCATTGGCTGAATTTGAATAACGTGACAGTTGCTCAGCAATCCGCGAATATGCGGAGGCGCTAGTGCAAAACTGCTAATATTCAAGGGACTACTGTAATTTAAAAAAAAAAAAAAAAAAAAAAAAAGATCCCTTACTTTTCCCTCCCGGTGCTGTTCTTTAAACATTTTCCCGGAAGTAAAATAGAGCAAATCAACATGAATGTCAACTTTAACACATCGCACTTTGAACCAATCAACACGAACATAAACAAAAGCACATGGCCAGGAACGTGCTTAAATAAATAAATTTAGTGAGCAGGAGAAATGGGTGAGAAATACTGTACTCGTCATCACTTTCTGATAGGTCTATATTTGGCTCATTGCTCTATTCATTCAGAGCACCCCATAGTTTTGCCGTAGCAGTTTCTAATGGTTCATCAGTTGTTGGACATTTACCAAGAGAACACAGCAATATATTTTCCTGTTTTTTTAAGGCACGGCAGAAAAATCAAATTTGTTACTGATGAATATTATAGACATTCCCCAATGGCAGGGGGTCCTGAAATACCGTGTAAACTCACAGGCAGTGAATGCCTCATTTCACTGTTACAGCGACTGATCAAATAAAACCAGTAAGTTTGATCTACCATTTTGCTCCCAGTACACATGGGTGGTTATTAGACGCAAGAGCAAAAACACTGGAGGATCACTGATTGGAGCAGGGTGCTTATTACGTCGGATACAGCAAGAATTAAATGGTGCACACATAAATTAAAGATTAAATTAAAGCACTGGTCTGAGGCACGTATAGAATTGATAAGTCCAAGCAAACTTTATGACCAGGACAAAAATACATATGAAAAAAAACCTGAGGGGTGACAGGGGCTGTTTAAAGTGCTATCTATTCTCTTCCACACACAGATTCACAGATGAACAAATCTGGCTCACTTCACCATGACTGAGAGAAAGCAGTCAGCAAACCATAACTCATAACAGAAAAACGGTCACATTATGACCTCTTTCACTAACCTGACTCCCAGTCATGAACGACTGTGGCATTATCATAAGTCTTTTCAAAATTTATTTCAACACCCTTATTTGTGTATGTGTCAAAAATGTACATCATCCCAGTTACAGATCTGAATTAATGGGTCAGAGGTAGAAACAGAAACTGAATAATAACCTATTATGCTCACTGAGCTGCTCGACAGCGGAGGCCTCCTCTTTCTGGCACAGAGACTTCAGCAACTCCAAATGTTTAGGGTTTGTGGTTGCCATTCCAGTGGCCAGAATCTCAGCATGAACATTATACTCATTTATGGATATCTTCAGACCTGGCATGCGTGTCATACATACCTGTTGACAAGTTAGAATTGTTTTTGTTTTAAATCAGGTAAATAAACAAATAAATAAATGAATTAATTAAACCATATAAATTTCAAATCCCCTACCATGGAATCAACCCATACAGTATTGCCCAGACACATCACCACCTTGGCATGATGTACCTTTCCTTTGATTTTCTGACTGATAGCTCTGGTAACCTGTCAAACACACTGGATAAGCTCATGGTTTCTTCACAGATACCTCACAAGGTGAAATGACCAGTTTTTAATAACATTAAGATGATTTAACGGGACAGGAAAATGTTTTTCAGACTGACAAAATCTTCCATCATTGAGGCAAATTTAAAGTTTACTGTGTGGGAAAATAATACTTCAATTTAAAGAATTTTTCTTCTCTACTAACAAGTTCAGTGAATATCAGTTTAGTATTTTTGAGGTACTTAAATATGCAAATTTGTCAAAAGACAAAGATTTTTGACCAAAATGTTTCCAAGAACGTAGTCACCTTCGGATTCCAGTCGACCTCGCCATCAATGGGTTGGACCCTGCACAGAATGATCTCAATAGCCTGACCCGGTAAGCTCTGGAACTCTGCTGGAAGCTGTAGTAGCTGATGTGACTTCACTTCCTGTACATGTCCTTCATCCACAAATTGAGCTGTAACACTGCTAAACAGCTGGTCTCCCTTATCATGCACCATTGTCACACGTACCCTTACACAAAACAGTTCACCATCTGTAACTATAATGTTTCATGGACTTGTGTGTGTGTGTGTGTGTGTGTGTGTGTGTGTGTGTGCACGCACACGTATAGTACGGTTTGTGGCGTTAAATACTAATTTCCACATATAGTTCCCCATAACAATTCAAGTTTTCCATTCCTGCTTTTTTTCACAGGAAGAAATTTCTAGAATAGCATTTTTAAACATCCTAGTTTTATTATGGAATATTAGATTATTTCACTGTGATTATACTTTATGAAATAATCATGAAATAAAACTACTCTGGTAAAAATTTATTAATCCCTTGATGCTAATTAGTCAACTGTGTTTCCTTTTTGCTGGATAATAGCTTTCAGTCATTTGTTGTAGCTTAACCAGTCTCAGACCCACCTCCATGTCTTATTGTGTTTAGAAGAAATTTATAGTAAGGTGTTTCATGAGAAGAAAGCATAAGTGAAGATTAAAAACAAAAATGTTTATATTTTTTAAAAGGGTGAAAGCAATTATGAAGAACATGTGCCTCTGGTTCTGACGTCAGGGGGAATGGCTCCCTCAATCAAACAAACTGAAAAGAATGACCGGGAGAAAAGTGTGTGTGTGTGTGTGTGTGTGTGTGTGTGGGGGGGGGGGGGGGGGGGTTTGGAAGACCCCTACTTACCTATGATATACATCCTCCCCCTGCACCGCGTAAAATCCTCCCTCCACAATTTCCTTCACACAAAGCCTTTCTTGAGCATAGTATGACTTCATCTTGGCTGCAAGTTTTTCATAGCCATTTTCATTGTGGTCTACAATACGTCCATAGTAAATGTTCGCCGTCTTAATGTAAAGCGGCAACACCTTCGGAGAAGTCAACATTAAAATATTTTAGGGCTGAAAAAATACAAAATAAACATGTTTAGGTTCTTAATTTTTTTTTTGCCAACAATAAACAAATCCGGTTCGAGCAAGTGAGAAACATACCAAAACAATTCCAGATTCTGGGTGTTGGGGACAATCTAGTATTTTATTGACTGTGTGTCTTTCTAGGCAACCTATGCTGTCTCTGTGTGTCAGAAAGAAATAATGCATACATTATTTTGACACAAAAGTAGCAAAGCAGAGGGAACTGGTTTTCACATAAGCTTGGCAATAATAACTTTTAATAACTGCTCTTCAGAAGTTGAGCTGCCGAACCAGACACCATTTTGACTACAACCATCACTGAGGGTCCTGGTCCTGCTCTGGCTGAAGTCCAGACACTCAGAATATGTAAACCTGAATTTATAGGCACTGCAATATGTTTCACAAACACTATTTATTTTCCATGGTTGCTTACTATAAAACTTTAAATCACTTTCAAAATAAATTGAACTTGTGACCACAGTCATAATTGATCATTTTTAAAATAACTATGAAAAATTGTTTTACTTTGTTTTTCCTATGTCCCTGTGCATTATACTAAAACAATTAGCGGTAGCAGAAATAAACACCTGCAGAAACCTAGACTCTTCATATACTTGCAGAGAGCCCGGCCAGCTTTACACTGTTCCTTGGCACGCTGGACTCCCTGGGCAAAATGCAACAGCTCTGGTGGCAGTGCAGTGTCGGTATGCTCCAAGTAACGCAAAATGCCAGATCCATGATGAGCATTCTGCTCTGACAGCAGCAATATAGAACGCAACGCAGGAGAAGAGCCATCAGAACGATTCTGCACCAAAACAGATTACACACGCACAAAAAAAATAGGTCACAGACACATTCCTAATGAAAGCCAATATTCTGACAACGCTAAAGATAAGAACCACAAATATCCTGAGCTGTGTAAATCACTATAGCCAAGCCTTTTGACAATTTATCAAAAAGTAAAAACAAACGAACAAAAAAACTACTGTGTTAATACCAAAGAGGAGAGATTCTGAAAGTTGTCAACCATGCAGAACATCCGGTTGCCAAACAGTTTAGGGGAGCTAGGGAAACCATAATGAACCACGCATGTTGCATCCCGAATACCAAGGGCCTTTAAGCAATCGTTGGTTGTCACTGGAGTTCAAAAACAAGAGTACTGAAAGTCTTTCAATAAGAATTACACCTCCATCCCAGACTCTTAAACTGGTTACCATGTATACATACCCAAAATTAGCTGTGTGCCTGGACCAATGTCTTTCCTCCACTGCTCAATCACAAAGTCAAACTGGTAGGTCAGGCCCTCATGAACTTTCAGAGAGAATGCTGCTGTGTTGCCGAGAGCCTGAAATAATGTATTACGGACAGTTTGTGCCAGAAACTACTGCTCACTTTTTGACATTGTAGTCATGAGTGACTATCTGCTAAGAACAAACCACTGCATCAAAAACAAAATTACTTGATAATTACACCAAGTCATAGCTTTAAAACCTTAGAGAGGCCAAGTATATAACAGTGAATATCTCAGTTCAATGGCATCTGTCATAGGGTGGAGTACTCAGCAAATTAAATCAGTTCTCCAACTTGTTGCATTGGAAGCAAGAAAAATGGGCAAGTGTGAGAATCGGAGTGCCTTCGATTATTGATCATGACTAGACATCTGCATCAGAACATCTCCAAAACACAGGTCTATAAGGTGTTCTCAGTATGCACTGGTTAGTACCTACCAAAAGTAGTACAAGAAAAAAGGAATGGTGCTTCAGAAACAGAGTGACAGGTATCTAGTGTTCAGTGATGTGCATGGAAAGTGAGGGACAGCCTGTGTGATTCAATCCCACAGAAGATACAAACTGCAGAAAATGTTAAAAGCTGGGTCGAATAAAAAGGTGACCCAATACATAGTGTTCTGCAGACAGCTGTGTATAAGGATGTGTAGGATCCCGAGTTGTGCATCGGCAAGGTACGTGACTATGAACCCAGAGATCGTAACTTCGAATCCAGGTTAATGTGACAGGGGAAGTGCTGTTCAAGCAAGTCCAAACCATGGAGGCCCCACCTTGCACATTCCTTACATTAACCGGTAAAATCATTTTCAGTTTGATTTCATAGACCATTTTGTGTCCAGATCAGCAGCAAAGACATTCCAAGGTTACTCCTAGCATTAATTGTGGATGCAGCTTAACAGGCATGTGATTTTAATGTCATGGCTCATGGGTTTATATACATATTGTTATGGCTCATCAGTTTATTTATGTAGAAGAGTGTTTCTAAAGGTGATTTCACACCAGCTCATTTGAATCAGATCATTAAAAAATTGTGATTGTACAAGGTGCAATATGTTAAATGTTTTGAAGACAATTTTATATGGAGCATTTCCATCCATATAAAACATTCCCATTATTACTGGTTCAACATTTCATTGCTACGTACAAAACTAATTCGTGAACTCTCGTTGAAAAAGTCTCAGATGGCTGTTTTGTTCTGTGCAACACTGCTAAGTTCTGATCTATCAAACCCCCCCCCCCAAAAAAAAAAAAACAAACAAACAAAAAAAAAAACACTATACATTTTATAACAATCAGGAATACTGTATTATTCTTTTGCGAACAATTCATTATACCTTGTACACATGCTCCACTTCCTCTGGTGAGTCAGTGATAATGAGAGTTTTCTGGGGAGCTGATGGGTTGAAGTCAATAGAGCTGAGCAGCACTGAGGTCTTATTGCAGTCCAAGCACATCAGTACTGTCTACAGGTAACAAACGGGAATTAATACAAACACTAAAATTACAGGTCAAACATCAAAAAGCTTTAGATCTGGTGGCTAAGCTGGGAAGGTGGGAAATTATCCTGTCTCAGTCTTTACTGAGTTTCTTCTCCACTAAAAATAATTTCTAAAGCTCCTAGTTTTATTCCTATCGACCCATAATAGAGCAATTTTCATCTAATATCAGACAGGTACAGGTTTCTGGAACAAAAACACAACACTAACTTCTTGTCCAAGACAAAACACAAGCTATAAAATGCCATAATATCCAACTTGAAACCACAGAAGGACCAACAGGATGCAGAGCTTTTGGGAAAACAAGAGCTTTTAAGAAAAGATAGAGATTAACCCAGCCACCATTCTTGCCACTCACCTGTTGAACCCCACCATATAATGCTGCCTCTTCCGGCACGGTGATAATGATACAGGGGTTAAACATGTGTTTCCGTACCAAGGTCTCCAGCTGCCGACACCAACAACTGTCTACAACAACAAGTTGCTGCACACACATATTTCTATCCTCTCTGGACACTACCTTCTGGTAATGTTCCAAGATGGAGGTCATCTTCAAAGAGAGAGAAAAAAATTCAGGAATTTTCCTTGCCAGCTAATTTTGGAAAACTTTTCTTTGCTTCTCTCACCTGTTCAGGAGCTCTTAAGAAGAGTTCATGAGCTTTATCCAGAATCAGGTGGCAGAGCCTATAAAGGTAAAAGAACTGTACCGCCAACAACCTAGCCAGGCTAAAGGGAGTGGTAACCAGCAACTGACCTAATTCAGAAAAAAATAACCAATTGGCTTGATGACTCATCATGGGTTCAGAAACAACATTTAAATATACATGTCAGCTTACAATTATTCTGAATCTTGGTTTGTTTGGCTTCATTCTTTCCTGCTTTCACCATTACAGCAGCAGGATTAAGATTCACAGCTGCACGGCTCTCCTCCAATAGCTCTAGCACAGAGTCTACCCTTTTCCAGCCTGGACAAACAATCACTGCTATGGGCTAAACCAAGAAGAACACAGAAAATCAACTATCAAGGTCATCTATGAAAATCTATTCAAACTCACTGATAGTACACATAGCCCCAAAAAGCAACATTAGGACTACAAGAAAAGTTAATCGACCTCCTGAAAAATATCAATTATAACATCTCAACAGAATTAAAAAACAATAATATAGATGAGTGGTAAGGACAGATTGTTAGGCCCAGAGTTTAGACTTTGGTTTCATCTTGTCTCACCCCAGTGCATGCAGTGAAGGCACTGAACAAAGAGGCTGACTGCAGCTGTGCTAGCAGAGGTGGGATATAGGAGAGAGGATCTTCTCCACTGTGGGATATCAGCAGTGTGTCACAACCTCGTGCCACAGACGGCCAGCAGTAACTCTCGGCCAGGCCTGGTGTGGTATACTTTCTCTTCAACAGGAACTAATTACATAATCCACAAATCCATGTTTAATACATAATTGCATACCAATTTTCACTTATGTAAAAAAAAAAAAAAGAATACACAATATGGATATAAAATAGATAAACTATTTTATTATTTTTATCCTTTCCATTTAATCTGAATAAATCAACAACATACTTTAATATAAATATATATAATATTAAATAATTACAACAAAACCCAAACTAGCAGATCGATAATTACTTTATGGATTTGCTCAGTGATGGGAGCCTGGGCCAGGGTTCTCCAGGGGTTGACGGCGACAGCTGAGTGCACCAAAACTTCAGTATTGCTGGCTGTCGAGCAGAAAACCTGACACACACCAGAGACATCATTTATAGCAGAACATTAACAAGTATACAAATAAGTTAATGATCTAGTATGAATTAGCAAATAATAGTGCTTCAAGAAATACATTTTTCCTTTAGAGGGGAAGCATGCCACAGTAGTGACTTGTCAGTTTATCGACAGACCAGAAGTGAATCCTTTTATACTGTAAACAATTTCGCAAACATGATAGAATAGTGAATGCTTATAAAAGGTACAGGAAGAACATATAGAAGTTTAAACAATTATTTGAGCTGGAGAAAGTAGATGCCTAGTTACTACAATGAGCTTGTGTATATGCGTGTGTGTGTGTGTGTGTGTGTGTGTGTGTGTGTGTGTATATATATATATATACACACACACACACACACACACACACACACATACACACACACAGGGATCCTTCGCTACTTCACGCTTCAATTTATGCAGCTTCATTGCATCACGTTTTTTCTTTTTTTAAATATTCATGAAATTAAAAATTAAGGAAATTAAGGAAGAATTGGGGGAAAAGTTAAGGAAAATACCACAAAAACAAGGCCAATTATGCTAAACAAAACGACCCAAAATCTCCCATCAAAACTAGTTATAGTACATTGTTGTGCGGTGCACCCATGCGCATCAGCGTGCGCGTCTGTATTTATATTTTATTTACTTCTTATGCATTATTTTTTAATGTTTAATTGTTATTTAAGCATTGAATATGCATTTATTGATATTATATACACATATACGTCAGTTGGGGAAGTTGGGGGTTGATCCTACTTCACAGATTTCAGTGGTCGTGTGGGGGATCTCGGTCCCAATTAACCACGGAAAGTGAAGAATCCCCGTGTGTGTGTATATATATATATATATATATATATATATATATATATATACACACACACACACACTTAACTTTAGCTACTCAGGTCCTCTACTATGTGTATTGATGGCACCGAAGCCCTTCTTTTCCCCTGACCTCAGCCCAATTTATCACCCATGGGACATTATGTATTAGTACAGCTAATACTGCCAAAAACCATCCAGGAGCTCTTTGATGCATTGAACCCCCAGAAACCATCCACTTTATTGTACATTAATAAGGAGCATACCCAGATGTTTTCAGTAAGCAGAATGTACACAGCAATACATAGAAACATGCCCCCATCAAACTCACTCAGCTTATGACATTTCTGAGAAGCAATGTGAATTCCAATACTTTCAGTTGGTATGCCAATGGATTTTTTTGTTTTATCTAAAAATCTCTCACAGAACAGTTAATCAGAAAGAACAATCAAAACCAAAGAAAATTATCTTCATTTAGATGTCATTATGACACCGTTGAACTATTTTACTCAAACAGTCGAAATTCCTATTTCCCACAACAGTTAAATTTAAAAAAAAAAGTGAAAATACTTACTCTATATTTTATTATTTAATTATGCATGAAGTTGAGGTTTTTATCTGCACAATAAATAAAAATTTCACTCCTAAAAATAGGGAATCACCTTTAAAAAAACAAAAAAAAAACAAACAAAAAAAAAAAACCACCCTCCACTTTTTAAAAAGGCCGAATTGGCAAATCCTTTGACTTTTGGAAGTACATCATGTACAATTTCCTGAATATTGTTGCTATTAACATCAGGCTTGCACGGTTATACAGTATAAAACATTTACTTTTATCAATTAAATTTAATCAATCAACATAAAATTTATTTCCTGACTTCCACTTGAAAAGCTTTGACAACCAAATGGATAAACAAAGCTTGTTACAGCTTTCAACATCACAATTTATATAAAATAAATAAGTTTTATACTTAACTGTATTTTAAAACATGATACACCCATTAGGGGCAAAACACTTAGTCAAACATGTGTAAATTGGGATTTGGTCAGTTTTTAATAAATGAAAAGTGTTATTTCCCTTCTTTCACAGCTTGGACAATCAGCGCCATCAAAACTAAAGGCTGCAGTAAGTATACAAAATAATATATCCAGTAATAATACTCATACAACAATAAGACAGTTGGCACAGTTCTGCATTAAACAACATAAGCATTCTTTTTATATGTAGTTGACATGATTTCACATTTATTTAACCAGTCTATAACCAGAATGAAAAATTTAAACCGATATTCTAACTATTTTTGTTAGTATGATGGCCACAACTATTCAGAAAATGCGGCTTAAGAAATGATCTAGCCGCGATTCTGACCAATGGGAAACTGCGCAAGCCGTCTGAAACCATCAGACTTTGAGTCTTCTTTCAGCAGTTGGGCCAAAATGTTCTCAGAAGGCAGGTACAACCTGTTTGTAATTGCTGATAATTTATTAAATATGCCAGTTATACACACAAAACATGTACATACTGTATTTCAAAAAAAAAATTTGCTTTTCCACAAAAACAAACTTAATACTACAATTACCGTGTTCACAATAACTTTCTGAAGAAGCACCTTATCAGTGCTGGTCAACACTTGTACACAACCACAATGGCAACCCTTGGGGTATCTACTTTGAGGAAGATGAGCACACGCAATCTATTTTCCCAGCCAATTTAAAATAAGTTCAGTCGGGCTTGTAACGTCATATAACTTCTGTCATTTCATACATATATAATAAAGGATTACCAGACAGAAAGCAATGTTCTGAAAAGTCAATCGTATTATTCATTTAGTGAACTAATCTGCACAGCGAATTAAAAGGGAAACAACAATAACACAGAGAAACAAAATTCTCAAATACTCACACGGTCATTAAGAGACTCCAGGTCAGAATTTATTGGATCTGGATTCAGCAGTTGCAGCAGCCTGTATACAAATTTAAACTATAGCACGTCAGTAGAAAGACAGCCAGGTAAATAATAAAGAGAACAGATGATCCACCTGGCACAGGCCAACTGGTCTTTGGTGCTTGTCTCTTGAGTGGGAGTTGGGATCTTCTGCACTCTGGGGATCCGACTTCTGCAAGTTAACCACAAGAACAATATGACAAAAACACGAATAAGTAGTTAAATGCAAAGTTTTTCAATTGTCATCTGGGACATTTGCTGTGTTGATGTTAGCTGTTGCCATGTACTGCTATGAACGTCATACTCAGATTTTTCTTCTATGTTTCTATGTTAAGTCAGGCCACGGCCTGATTAAATATGCATATCAGCACCTGTTCTTCTTCAGGACAATGACGAACCACCACCTGGTGTGCTGCCATCCTGGATAACTTCTGCCACTGCACAATATAAAACATCCTGACCAACTGCATTACAGTCTAATATGGGAATTGCTCTGTCACAAACTACAAGGCACTGCAGCGGGTGGCGAAAATCGCCTAGCGCTCATAGGCACTCAATTTCCTGCTAT
>CM045742.1:19187500-19232500 GCA_024760905.1 Plotosus lineatus
AAGTTTCTCAAGGAAACACCATTAACTCATACAACTCTAACATTAACATGAAACAGGAGTCCAACTAACAGCCAAGTTTATAAAATCTAATACAGAGAGAGAGAGAGAGAGAGAGAGAGAGAGAGAGACTATTGGTAAGTGAGCCTACAGTTATACTTAACAGGAGTAGCATGTAAATAAATGTAGAATGCAATCAATCAACATAATCAAGTAAAACATCTGCACAAAAGTAGTCACAAAATGCTCACCCAGCTTTTCTTTTTCCTTCCTCAGTGCTTTTAGGTACTGCATTTCGCTCATGCACTCCAGACATCTCATCAGATTCCCGGTTTCCCAGCTAATAAAATAAAAATATGTTTGACTGGTCAAAACAACTGTGACTTATCTACATCACTCTATTTCTAGAGTTTGCCAGAGCAAAACTTACAGCTAATACTGCTCCAGGAAGAGCAGGTTTCACAACAGTCACTGGAGATTTTACATCTCTTTCTAGACAAGTACAGGGCCATGAAACATGAACACACTCACAACAATACACCAGAATTCACGCATTTTGAAGCAGCAAAGTATTACGTACGTGGTACAAGCTCATTCTTCTCACTTGTAAATTGTGCGATTGCAGGTCTCATGGTACAGCAGCCATGCATTTTGAGAATATCCTGTGGACTGCTGAAAATGTCCCATGCCAGATTTACAGGGGAGTAATCGATGTGCCAACTCTGATCCCCAAGAGCCTTCTCATTTGAGAAACATGCAAATCTTTTTGCCACCAAATCGTCATTTACACAGATCTGCAAAAAAGTGTGTAAAGGGCTCCCATATAGTTAAAATCTGACAAAATGTCTTAAGAATGACCATGGTCTATTTAATGGAGTTGATTTGGCACACTGAAAATTAACTTTACTGCACATATTATAGATAATTCACAAACTTAACAAATAACCTTTTTCCCCCCAGCCATCCATGTTCCAGTTCATCAATACTTATACTGATGAGGTGAATTTCATAATGCAAGTAATATCCTACTCTTGGCACTAATTTTTAAAATGCTACAAGAATACTGTCTGTGGCGAGGCAGCTTGAACAGCAATTACTTGACATGCTTTAAAAACAAACTACTGGCCTATATGAAGTAAACACATGATATACAAGCTACTGTACCTTTAAATGTGATCCAGGACCAATAACAAACTACACAATGTGAAAAGGTTCTATTCACTAGGTCAGTGCTTCCCAAATGGGGCAGGCGGTAGGATGCCTGGGAAAGCGTATGACACTGGGGAACATGCTTTTCTGGAATTGTGCATGAGGTTTAAGTGTAATTGCACCTTCGCTCCACTAGTCGGCAGTGGCGCGTTCATTGTCGCTATGGTATAGCAGTTTTTTTGCAGGAGCAAACGATATGAAGTGCAGTAAAGAACCCCTGAAGAAACAACACAGAAAATTTTCAAACAGGAACGAAAAGACAGGTGTAGAGTGATGGAGATATTAAGACAAATAAGTTGAATGAGTTTTAAAAAGTCAAATGAGTTTAAATTAGGATGTAGTTTTTAATTTCAGGCACATTGGTGTACTTTAAATCTTTTATATTACAGATTAAAAAAACAATGTTAATAAAGTTTTTCTTTATTATAAGAGGTGAACTATATTTCGATCTTCTTTGTTTTTAATTTTAAAAAAGAAACACTGTTATTCAGAGCTATACTAATAACAATTTTATAAATAAATAATACTATTTATAGTCGCTTGTGGGGCGTGAAATGTTTTTTTCTTCCTGGGGGGGGGGCCCCAGAAAATAAGTGAGAAGCACTGCACTAGATCAGTGCGATACCGGGGTGGGGTGGGGTGGGGTGGAGGGGGTGTCTGTGTGTGTGACCCCAGGGAACATGCTTTTTTTTTTTTTTGGCCGTATTAGGATAAAGTGTAATTCTACATCCACTGCAGCAGGTGGCAGTGGCTTCCTCACTGTTAGAGTGTGCCCAGAGGTAAAATCAGAAGTGAAGTTAATAAACCCACAATGGAAATATTTAACAAACGGACAGAGAGGAGGAGAGAGACAAAAGAGAAACGAAAGTCTCCCGAAAGCCAAATTGAGGAGGTACGATGAAGCGGATGTAGTACTCGGCTTCACTGTGCTGCAGTGAGAAACGAGGAAAGACCGATGTGTTTACTGTGTCTGAAAACATTGGCAGCGGACAGTATGAACCCAAATAAATTCAGGCATCACTTGAAGACATCACACCCAAGACAAGCCACGTGAGTTTTTTCAGCGAAAACGTGCCAAGTATTGCCAACAATCATCCCGCTTTGTGAATGATATTCCAGCAATCAATTTGAATTTATTATTATTTATTGATTTTATTTAATTTTATTTTTCACTATCAAATGGTTCAAATTGTTGGTCAAAAAATGTTGACAGTTTAAATAAGGATACTTTTTTGCATGTCTGGCAAATTGATGCACTTCAAATCTTTTTGTTTAAGACTAAAAAAATTGTTAATAAACCTATTCTTTGTATATTCGATATTCCTTCTTTTTGTTGTATTCCATAATGATAATAAGGATTTATTATGTTAATGAGGACACAGTGTATACAGAGGATTACTTTTAACAATTTTTAGACAAATATCACCATTTATATTGGTGGGGGCGAGCGAAATGTTTTCCCCTTCCTGGGGGGGGGGCAACAGAAGAAGCACTGTACTAGATCCACAATATTACAATCAAAATAGGTTTTCTAGTAAAGGGTAAAACTTCAGAGACTGAGCATACTCTGTTCTATTTTTAAAGAATTATCAATATAATAACCAAAATACCCCTGAACTATACATACCGAAATACAGTGGAGCCACGGTTCTCGAACTTAATCCATTCCAGAAGGCTGTTCGAATTCCAAATCCGCTATTCCCATTACAAATAATGTAAATGATCTGAATCCGTTCCGTCGTCTTTTGAACAGAAATTAACGGGACCATAACTCATACCATAGGTCCGCAAATTAAGTGAAAAAATCTTGAATACAATACACTATGTTATGTTCTGTGTTGTGAGAGACTCTAGTTTTGGTGGCTCGCTCTCTGCGTGTTGGAGGGAGCGTGGCTGTCACACATGGGTGGAGTGCTAAACACACACACGTGATTCCACTTAGCAATCACTGGGCTTCTCTACCAGTACCTACGATCTCCCCGTGCTCTAGTGTCTTCCCTGTGAACAACAAAGCTCATCCGTTTTCATCACACTGTCTTCTGCATTTTTGGGTCCAGATGAATGTTCCTCGCGTCACAAAATCAGCCCTTTTATGATGTCAGTAACATTCAGCCAACACGGAAGGCACTAGAGCACAGGGACATCCGTAGTCACTGTTAAAGAAGCCCTGTGATTGCTAAGTGGAATCAAGTGTGTGTGTTTAGCACTCCAGCCGCGTGTGGCAGCCACGCCCCCTCCAACACGCAGAGAGAGAGCGTTAGAGCCACCAAAACCAGAGTCACAAAAGAGACCATAACACAGTAAAATAAAAACCACAGTGTCGTTAAATCATTCGAACAATAAAGATAAGAATTTTTACCTTTGTGGTGGTTGGCATACGTAAATGTTGGAGAGGGAGAGAAGAGGATTCCCTTCCATAACAGCTTCAGGTAAATCAGTCAAAGGTGTTTTTTTTCCCTCTTGCTACCGCTTTGCTTGGATGAGTCTTCTTCAGGACATTTCTTTCTTTTCTTGAAGAACATTTCTAACGTGGCTTGTTTCTGCCTTCTTTTCAAAACCTTACGGAAGTGGCTCATGACCTCATAGTTAAAGGTGTTCACAGTGCTGCTAGTGCTTTAGCTTTGCGCTTTAGCTTAAGCTTAACTTTAGCGCTATCAGGGTGATACATAGTATCAACAACTTCCGGACTTTCCCAGAACAGCGCTAGCTTTATCAGGGTGATGCATAGTATCAACAACTTCCGGAAGTCATGCACTTTTCCTCCCTGTCGGTCTCGGAGTTGACCTCAGTTAATTCATGCTGCAGAAACCGGAGATGAGCATGGGCCTGATGTAAGCTCGTTAAGTTCGCTTGTAAAATGCCCAAGACTTAACAACTTTTGAAAATTGTGATAAACTAATTACTATGGAAAAGGTCAAGACAGCCATCAACCACATCAGATTCAGAAAGAGCTCAGGGAGAGATGGGATTTTTCCAAAAATATTTGCACATGGCCACAGCGTGCTGCACTCCTAATTAACATTTTTCAATTTCCTGTTGATGGCAGACTTATCTGATTGAAGTGATGCCAATATCTGCATCCTTTTCAAGAAAGGAGATCGTAGTGGAACTACAGAGGTGTCCATCACCTCTCCTACGACAGTGGTTTCACTTTCTTGCCAAGTTGGTCTATCCCCAATCTCAATTGGGATACAGGACGAAAATAAATACTAAGGATGGGATGGTATTTTCATCCTGAGCCAGATTACAGATATGTGCAAAGAACAGCAATAGAAGTAGTAGATGGTTTTTGGCTGGGTAAATCATGATCAAGATCATGGAAAAGTTCAGCTGCCAATCCAAATTTTGCCACATAATAAAGAAACTGGACGCACATACTAGTCCTTCTCAAAAAATTAGCATATTGTGATAAAGTTCATTAGTTTCTGTAATGTACTGATAAAAATTAAACTTTCATATATTTTAGATTCATTGCACACCAACTGAAATATTTCAGGTCTTTTAAAAAGTGTGGCAGAAAACGCTGCACAACCAGAAGCGGTGACCGGACCTGAGGAAGATTGTGGAGAAGGGCCGATTCCAGACCTTGGGGGACCTGTGGAAGCAGTGGACTGGGCTACAGGTGCCGCATTCCCCAGGTCAAGCCACTTTTGAATCAGAAACAGCGGCAGAAGCGCCTGACCTGGGCTACAGAGAAGCAGCACTGGACTGTTGCTCAGTGGTCCAAAGTACTTTTTTCGGATGAAAGCAAATTAAAACTAAAACGGGAACTGGTGGAGCACAGAGCTGAGAGCCAGATAGGGACAGTCATCTAGCACCGAGAAGGGTGCTGCTAGTCTTTATAGACCGTGATTAAATGGAATTAGGTGTGTGTGTTTAGCAAAGCGCAACTCTTTTGTGAGAGAGACCATAACACACTAAAATTAAAACCACAGAAAAGTTAAAGCATAAGAACTGTAAAGATAAGAATTTTTACCTTTGTGATGGTGAGTAGTTGGCATACGTAAATGTTGGAGAGGGAGAGAAGTGGATTCCATTCCATAACAGCCTCAGGTAAATCAGCCAAAAGGTGTTTATTTTTCTCTTGCTCCCGCTTTGCATGGATGACTCTTCTTCAGGATGTTCCTTTCTTTCTTGAAGAACATTTCTAACGTGGTTTTCTACCTTCTTTTCAAAACCTTACGGAAGTGGCTCATGACCTCATCATTAAAGGTGTTCACAAAGCTGTTCGCGCTTTAGCTTAGCTTACATACATACATCCTCTTCAGCTTTGTTTAGGCGGTTCTGCCTATAAGCCGATCTGTGGGGTTTCTGTTCGGTCCTCTAAATCGTATTTGTCGCTGGAGGTGTTATGTGGTGTGAGTGATTAGATAGCTTTAGTGCTAGATTTAGTGCCTGTGTTATGTACATAGTACTGTATCAACAACTTCCGGACTTCCCCAGGACAGCTTTATTAGGATGATACATAACTTCCAGACTTCCCCAGAACATACATAGTATCAACAACTTCCAGAAGTCATGCACTTTTCCTCCCTCTCGGTCTTGTTTTTTTTCCTCGCACGTTTCTCGAGTTCGACTTCCAGTTTTTGTTCGGTTTCCCGGACGCAAGAACTCACAGATTTTTTTGTTCGGATTCCGATTTGTTCGGAATCCGAGGTTACACTGTATATGGCAAGAGATTTTTCGGAGCTGTCAGACCCATCTGGCTCTCTACAGGAATGTATATCTGGTGCACTTCTGTATATGACGAATAAAAGAGTTCCCTCATTCTTCTCATCCAGTCATAACCTATCCTCTTTATTTTATTAAAATTCAAGTTGCTTATTGGTTATAAGAAAAAAAATATTATTCAAATTGATGGCGATAATTGAAAGTTTCATTTGATTATTAGTCATATGTGAAAAGACTGTTGAATGTGATACAGATAAGGGGAACTTGAACCACTCTGTTATGTGTTAACTCAGGCAGAGAATCTGAGTTTACAAAACTAATTCATAATCTTTATTTTGTTTTTATTTATCCACATCAGATTCAAGGCACATATTAGTATCTACCATATATATTTATACAGTTAGCATTACTATTAGTAATTGTAGTAATGTATCTTCCTCAATACATACTGCGCCAGTCTAGATTAATCCTATGTATGCTTTAATCACACACCGTTTCATTTGTAACCAAATGAAAATACATAGCTAATACAACATGCACACACTTTATATATATATATATATATATATATATATATATATATATATATACACACACACACACACACACACACACATATATACATACACACACACAAAAATATCTCCTACAAACGAAAACTGAAAGTCTATAAGATCAAACAGCGTCACGGAAGGGAGGGATGGCAAACGCGATCACCAGCCAATCAGTTCTGTCAACTAATGGACACGACTATATTGGGGGAAAAACGGGGGAGGTAGGTAAATAAATAAATGTTCATAAACATAGTGATTTCTAAAGTGCAGTGAATTACCTTAATATTTGTGATGGTCATGTACAGCTCAATAGCTGCACAATCATCACGTGTTCCACACATAACAGCCTCAACCAATGTAGATTCTGAAAAGTTGGAACATAAAGAATACAAGTTGATCAGTGTATGAAAAACTATAAAAGGCTTATATATATTCATTTACAAATATACTACAGGAATACTGACCATGGAGTAGATTGTAGATGTATTTTACAGCAGAGCTGTCCCAGTGAGAGGAGGGACTGATCGAGGACACCAAAGAGAAGATTAATTCACAAATACTAACACAATAATTAATAGCATGGTCAAAGTAAAAGTCTTTCACTTGTATTATTGACAGTAAAATGAAAAGCTTTCTAGTCAGTCATGTCTTACACTAGCTCTGCTGACTTGTTGAGGTGTACTTTGAGTTTCAGTGGGTTAACCCGTGCCAGTTTGAACTTTATTACCCGGAAGGGCAGTTGGAGAAACTTATCAAGTGGAGCCCTCACACTGCAGAAAAAAAGGACATTGTTATTAAATACAAAACTCCACTGAACAGAGACCTGAGAAAAAACTGACTATCAAAAATCCAATAATTATCCATTTATATGTTAAATTACATTTTTAACAGCTAACAAGTGGTATTTATTTCTTTAAGCCATGTAGAGATATTGTGACTAAACTTGCCCAAATAGTAAACAATCTTGAGCAAAAATGGTTAAAAAAAAAAAAAAAAATCTAAAGCAAAATTTCACGAGAGGTTTGGAGGACTACCACATTTTCCTCCCTACGACTGAAGAGTCACTTTCCACCACCCCATTTTCTCTCCAATTTAGTCATATCTAATTCCCACCCAAAAAAGTTGTTCCCTTCCCCATCACATGACCACTACCAATCAGGGAGGGGTGAAAGTCTGCGCACACACACACACACACACACACACACACACACACACACACACACACACCCCTGTGACACGCAATGCCACCCGCCTCTGTTTGAACTGCAGCACACACGTATTTGAGGTCTCACACACTAGCTATCCATCCCCCTCATAAAAATAGATCACGGATGCCCATGATTGGCTGGTAACCACTGTGAGTGACAGAAGTGAACGTTTGCCATCCCGCCCTATCAAGAGAGCTCAGCCAATTACCTCCCATGGCCTCCCAGTCACGAATGATTGCAGCATTAACCCGGATTTGAATGTGCGATCTCAGTCATGCACCTGGTCATTGCACCACTCAGGATCCCAGGGTCACTTATTTAACTGAAACAATTAATTTTCTAGAACATTTCCAGATATGATTTTTCACATTTTCTCCCCTGAAGGCAGTAAGCAATGCTCCAAAATAAAAATATTAATAGCCTTTAAATAGATTTCAACTAAAGTAACAACTCTAGTTTAAAAACATATTTCGTAAAAATAATTCAGTAAGGAGATCGTTTCCCCATCTCAATTGGAACTTGCAGTTTTCATTGTCAAATTTTCTTTTTCTAACACATTCAAATAAGCGTTAACCCAACTATTGCGCGTTAGCTGAGATAAAATGGAACACGATGCCTATATTAAACAACTAAGTGAACACCCTACTCCGCCCCAGTTTATAGCAGCAAAATTCTCAGAATTAGCCGAGTGACTTCTGTTCATGATTTCAACTGACATAACTGCCCACCTTTCAAAACCAAAAAAAAAAAAAAAAAAGACTCAAGACTCTGCTCTCGCAGACTGACAAAATGCATCAAATCGATATGAAACATTCCCCCACCCCATATCTTATTTTTATTATTGACATTCTTCAACATGTTTTAAGGTGATTCACATGAAATGCAACAAACAATAAAGGGTAGTTTCCTAGTACTAAGCATTTTTACTCACCACAATGCAATCCTAACTCCACAGTGTAGACATCCCATCACTTAAAAATAAACTTTCCCCATTGAGAAGTATACAGACAGACAAGAGGATGTCAAAGCTGAGCTATGATCATTCTTCTAACTGATCCTTTTTGAATGCTCCCTTTGTAACAGCCTTTGCTCTCTTCAAGAAGGAGCAGTGAATGTCTGTTCATAACAGGTGTTGCTTTTTGAATAAGTAGGGCTGACAGCATGTCATCTGATAGTGATCCCCTGAAGTCTGGCTTATTCTTCCTCACCTGACTGAAAATTCTTTCACATTCAGAATTGCTGTGTGGGATTGATAAAATGCCTAACATGCAGTGGCCATTGCTAATTTACGTCAAGATGAGGCAGCATAGAGTTTCTGACTCGCGATGGTCTAGCAAGCTGTCCAGGGTGTACTCTGCCCTTGCCCAGAGTTGGCTGAGATGGGCACCAGTCTCCCTGAGAGCCCAATTTGGATCAAGTGATTGAGAAAATAAACGAATGCATGAATAAACACTCATTTCCCTTTTTTCACATGCATCTATTTGTTTGTGCAGTTTTTCAACCTGCACATTTTGCAAATGTACTGAACATTTTACAATCAGAACTACATACTGTATAGAGGAAAATACAGACAACAGAACATTCTTTAATGAATATTTTCATACAACAATTTTTACATACTCATCTGTGCTGATGACGACACACTCTCCATAGTCAACTAAAAAGCACATGGCCTGATTTCTTCCTGATCCCAGGAACAGAGACTCCACTGTGGCCCTACACCAGCTTCTTAGTGCTGGCCAAAACACAACACACACCTAGCAAGGCAGATATATACACAATTTAATGTCAGTCATTAAAATAGACAGGCTGATTAACCTTTTTCACTTACAAATTTGGCTGTTCAGCATTTTGCAATTGTTTTTATTTTAATTTGTGCAATATCAATTCCTAAGTACAATACCTGTCCCTTCTCCAGCGATGCTGGCTTCACTTTTTGAACATCCAGGTTGACATTGTGATAGAAGAGATTCATTTTAACCTGCAGGTTGTCATAGTCCTGAGAGGTCACACTCTGTACACCAGGTCCTTTTACAATTCGCCCCAAAATACATCCTGGATTCTCAACCTTCCACAAAGAGTGAACAAATAAACAGCTCTATATACACAATCAAGAAAATACAACTGGCTAACAGTTAACAACAGATCCACAGCTGGCAAGAACACACTTAAAATCTTTGTGTTTTATGTACACATATTTTGTTTTTAGTTCATCGGTTTTAGTTTTGTATCTCCTATCAAGCACAATTGTCATTCACAAAAAAAAAAAATCTTCAATATTTATTCCACCACTTGCTGTTTAATATAAGCCCAACATTACTTATTACTATCTTAGGATAAAGCAAGAAGAGGTCGACTTGTTTCATATCATAAATGTTTTTACTGTAAATAAACTTGTGTGAAGGTATCCGAAAAGCAAACAGAAATAGATACATCAAGTACGCTACTGTTTCAATTTCCAAATGTCCATTAATATTTTGGAAAAAATGTATTTTTAAATACAGTCTGGTTCCCAAGTGGCGCATCAGGAAGATGACTATTAACCTCGAGATCACAAGTTTTAATCCAGGTTAATACCATAGACATCCGTGACTGGACGTCCATGGGTAATAATTGTCTGAGCTCGCACGGGAAGGCGGGATGGCATATGCTCACTTCTTTGTCACTCACAGCAATCGCCAGCCAATCATGGGTGTCTGTGAGCTCATTCGTAGAAGGTGTGGACAGTCCCTAAATACACCTGCGTAACATTTTGAAAAGGCAGGTTGCTAGCATTTCATGTCATAGAGGGTGTGTGTGCATGCTTTCGCCCCTCCCTGGTTTTTGGTGATCATGTGATAGGGAATGTAATACTTGATTGATGAGAAATGGATATGACTAAATTAGGGAGAAAATAAAAAAATATCTAAGTAAGGTCACAGGACATTCTATTCAGGTAGTGACAAAAAGAACAAGATTGTGGATGCAAGCGGCTGAAATGAGTTTCCTTCACCGAGTGGCGGGGCTCTCCCTTAGAGATACTGTGAAAAGTTAAGCCATCCGGAGAGAGCTCGGAGTAGAACTGCTGCTCCTCCACATTGAGAGGAGCCAGGTAGCTTGGGCATCTGGTTCAAATGCCTCCCTGGTGTGGTGTTTTGGGCATGTCCAAATGGGAAGAGACCCCGGGGTCAATCTAGAACACGCTGGAGGGACTACATATCTCGGCTGGTCTGGAAACGCCTTGATGGCCCCCTGGAAGAGCTAGAGGAAGTGGCTGGGGAGAGGGACATTTGGACCTCATTGCTTAGGCTGCTGCCCCATGACCCAACTCTGGATTAAGAGGAAGAAGATGAAATGAGATCAGACATTCCATTCATGTAACCCATCCTCAACTTGAGTAAAGTGCAGTGTATTATCACAGAGCGAGTATAGAACAAACTCTTGTGCAGCACATACCAGGAACAGTTAGCTCTGCTTGGTATCTCCATTCTCTATTTGAAAAAATTTTTTTTTGAAAGCACCAACAATGTCACAGCTCCTGCTGGGTTCACCAAAAGAAACAAACTTGGTATCATAACAGAGAGAATCTTAGGCTTGATCAGGAGCTGTTTTGATTGAGTACATCTTCAGTAGCATTTTATTCTGAACTGCACACAGCTTTAACATCAGCGGTGGCTGAAGGCAGTGGTCCCCAACCCCCGGGACGTGGACCGGTACCAGTCCGTGGATCAATAGGTGCCGGCCCCCACAAGAAATAATTACTTATTTCTGTTTTATTTATTATCTGAGTCTGAACAATTTTTTATTTTAAAAAAAATGTATTTTGAAAATGACTGGATTCTCTTGATTACATGTCAGTCATTTGAGCGCTAAAATGTAACCCACATGGGGACGGCACATGAACAGAGGTGAGTTGGACGTTTCAAACAATGGCGGGGATTTCGGGTGAGACTGAGCCTGAATTCTCCCAGCTGGTGCACCATCACCTGTGGGGTTTTTTTTTGTTTTTTTTAAGAAGAGTTCGAGCTTGATTAAAAATGTAAAGCTTAATCCTGATTAGGCAGGCTGGCGCACATCTCAGCCAACTCTGGGCAAAGACAGGGTATTATATTTACAATATAAACACCCCCCACCCCACCCCCGGGTTGATAACCCCCGTTGAGTGGTCCACGATAATAAAAAGGTTGGGGACCACTGGCTTAGGGGATAATGCGATGGGTTACTAAACCAAAGGTCACCAGTTCAATCCCCATTGTCGGGTCCTTGAGCAAGGCCCTTAACTCTCAATTGCTCAGTTGTACAAAAATGTTAATTGTACATTACTTTCAATAAGCATGTCTGCTAAATGATGTAAATGTAATCAATTTATTTAAATAATTAAAATTTACCTGTTAAAAGACATTATTAAAACTATGTACTTGAATTAACTATGAAATGCATATAATGTGCATTTCATGTACATGTAGCTCTAAACAAATTTATATAAAGAGCGAGACAAACTCATTTTTCATGTGGAAACGTGATGTGGAACGCTGTGTTTGAAAGCATCAACAGAACCTTTAATCTTGATTGGTAATCCCTCGACTTGCATCCTGTGAAAGTTCAGCTCAATCGAACCCTTGCCGCCTCTCATCATGCAGGATCATTGACTATGCATTGGTCGCTATTCACTTATCAGTTCATGTATGGCTTCAGGGTCATATTTGCAGAGAACTTTGACAATATTACAGTGCAAGTAAAAAAAGAGGGGGCAGAGGAACTAGAAAGCCTAAAATGAACTTCATGAATACTGTACTTTAAATTTATAAAATAATATTCTACTTTCCCAAATAACCTAATGTGAAAGCTGTACCTTGAGAATTGCCAACTCGAACATTTTTTCCAACCTCCACTTCCAAACCTGAGGCACAAAACAAACAAACAAAAAAGTTTAATATCATTAATGTTGTGTGTAATATTTAACTTTAACTCCAGTAGGTAATATATAAAATATCTTATTCAGTACCTGATATCTGATCATTCTTTTCCTCCCTTACATTACAGTATGACTGAAATGAAATAAGTCGATCTAGTTTAAACATGCTGACCAATACATAGTTTTCCGGTGACGTCACACATAATCAATAATGAAAGTGTCCGCCATCTTGGAGGTAAACAACGCCCTTTAGCTATTCATATGTAAATTAGATGTCAAAATGGTGAATTACTGTGCGATTATTGGTTGTACACGGACAGGAGGGAAGGACAACGTGTCTTTCTATCGGCTGCCGGCGGTTATTATGAATCAAGGAGACAAAACCAAAGAAATGTCTGAAAAACGACGAACACTATGGCTGTCTCGTATCAGCCGTTCTGACCTGCAGCAATCATCTTACCCTTATCTGAGGATTTGCTCGGATCATTTTGTAAAAGGTAAGTTTTGTTGATGTTTTACGTAAATCATGCTGTATGTTTTTTTTACCGGTAAACCTGGAAGGAAGATTTCATTGATGTTTAAAAGTTTGTCACCGTGTTCCTTAAAACGTACACCGTGCATTTTTTAAGTGTAAACATTGGACTAACAGTCAACAAATACAACCTAGCCAAATATAATACAAAAATAAGATTTTAGATTAAAGTATTCTGATTAAAATTGCCTTAGTTATTTGAAAAATTGAAATGCAGCATGTGTGAAGTCAAATCATTCATTTACATATTTTTACAAGCAAGTTAGTGCTTACATGTGCAGCTTTACAATACACATGATACAGGTAAATGTATACCTTTCAATTGAATATATCTGCATACATGTACATGAACCATAGCTATTGATTAACAATATTAATTTTTGAACAGTAATTGACTGTTATCTTTCTGTTTTACAGGAAAGCCATCACCTCTGTACCCAGAAGGCGACGTAGATTGGGCACCATCTTTAAAACTTGGCCATCAGAAGCATGAACCATCTAAGACACCAGTTCCAGAGCGTGGCTTAAGGCTCAAAGAGAGACAACAAAAGAGGAAAAGAGTTGAGGCAGCAGTCTTTAATTACACTTTTCAACACCGCAGAGACAAATGAGGAGGAGGCATCAACAGAGACCGACAACAACATATCTGCTGAGGATGAGGACAACAACAAAACAGTTTCGAGATTTTCATAGAAAGACCATCCAACCTGAAAGCCAGAGCACAGACATGGTCGTCCTACAAACACCATAATACAGCAAAGTATTTGATAGGGATATCTCCACAAGGAAGTGTATGCTACATCAGCCCAGGTTATGGTGGTAGAGCATCGGACAAGTTTATGACCAATAACTGTGGTTTTTTAGATAAACTAGAGTATGGAGATGTGGTATTAGCAGACAGGGGTTTTGACATTGCCGAAAGTGTAGCCCAAGCTAGTTGTGAGGTGTTAATACCCGCATTTACCAAAGGAAGATCACAGCTCTCCCCTGTTGAAGTGGAAAAAACTCGTAAACTAGCCCATTTGAGGATTCATGTAGAGAGGGTTATAGGTCTTGTACGCAACAAATACATTATATTGCAAGACACACTTCCTTTAGACTTTTTGATTTCAACAGATGGATCTACACCAACCATTGACAGATAGTGACTGTTTGCTGTGCATTGACAAATTTGTGCAAATCTGTTGTGTCCTTTGATTGATGAAATTATTAAAATGTGAAACAGTCTTGACTGAGTTACAATGTATGCTGTATATAAATGTGAATATGTTCATGTTTTGAAATTGAAAAAAAGAGGGAAAAAACTGTCGTGGTAGCCATAAAGCCACCTGATGAGTAAGGCCTAATAATTAAATAAATGATATGGTTCTAATGCATGTTGTAAAAACACAAAAAAAGCAAGAAACCAAATCATTTTGATAGAAAAAACATTTTCAACATGTCTAAACATAATTTTACATGTATATTTTCTTGTGCTGTTGAAAGAACTTAAACATGTTCAAGTATGAAAAATTTGGTCTAGACACTACACCTGTTACCTTATTTGTTAGATGTTGATTCCTTTTTCATATCATGTTCTGTCCACCTCCAATATGGCGGACTTCGTCAGAAATGTCACGTGATCGAAAACTATGTATGAGAGCTCACCCACTCAGGCTTCTTCATACACAATGACTTGTACATCTTCGAGGTGTTTTCAAGACTGCTCAAAACTACTCAATTTATAAACAGAGCAATGGAGAAAAAGTCACTGATCCCATGTGGCACCGACACATTTTACAAATTCATCCCCTTTAAAAAAACTTCATAAGGCTGATGGCATGAAGATTGAACATGTTTCTTAATTTTTAGTAACCACAATTAGTACATATATTGTACACGATTCCATGATGACTAACCTTTCGTTTGAGAGAAAAACAAACAAAACATGGCTGAAGTCTATGCTAGTTATGTGTTGAGGTACCTGCTCTAATTAACTAGCCGGCTCATACGCTCCACATTACATATTTATTTTCCCTCTCTATACATAAAAATGAACGGTCCCGGGCTTGCACTTATACCACAACAACAAAAAACAAATAAAAAAAAAGGTTGACCTTAATATGTGTATGTTAAATGTTTTCCTGCGCTCATCACTGCACCAAACTAGCATCTAACTGAATATAACGGACACCTGCTTTGTTTTTCTTACCCTTTTCACCTTATAACTTGATGTAGCTTCGTCGCAGTGAACCTTAATCCTGACTCGTCTAAGCCCCAACACTTCTTATTAAAGTTCATTAGGGAAAACAAATTTAAAATGACATGAACGCCACTCCAGTCGCTTCAGACCGACGGTGTCAATCACCTGCCGTTTGCCCCGCCCACAAATCCAACTGTCACCACTTTCCAGAACTTTCCAAGGGTGGAAATTTTTGCAAAATTATATTCGTCAATAATGTATTTCGTTATTATTTTAGGAATAAACTTTTATTATTTCGAGTCTAAGTGAAATTGATTACTTGTACTACATTATTGATCTTCAACAACTACTTTTTCTTTTTTTTTTTTAATTTAAATCATCAAACTACCCATTACCAAGTTTTCTTTTGCCCATTCAAACAAACAGTTAGCACCGTGCTGTATTGCTTCAGTTTATGGAGTGGCTCACACACCTGCCTCACAAGAAGAATGTCCTGGGTTCGAATCTAGGTAAAGGGATTTCTGTGTTGAGCTTGTGGTCACAGTCCATCCCCATCTCAGCCCAGGTTATTACCCACTCCAAAAACAAATAGCCAGGGCTGTCGTCGGGTGTATACACCGTATACTCACTTATTTTATCAATCATGTAGCGTGCACGCACTTATTTTATCTTGCAAGATTGTTTATCAAAGTGTTTTATATAAGTGAATTTATATATATTGTTGCTTTGTCAGTTGTCCCGGCTTGTAATCCTGTCAACAATCGTGTTTCCTCTATCTCAATCATTCAGTGTGTGGAGAGCCCGCGATACTATATTAGAGCCCTGTCGTGATTGGACAGTGCGGAATGTCACGAAGATCTTCAGCCAATAGAATTTGTTTTTATACAGGATACGGAAATTCCCGCTAAAACCAAAACCACGATTCATGTTGCTAATTGCTCCTGACCTACTACACCTACATTTTTGCTTATAAACATCTATTTTAAAATGAGCAAAAGAGGAAAGCGGTCCCATGAAACTAATCGCCGAAAGGCACATTACCATTTACTAAACGCGGCAATTAATATCTGTCTTCTTTTCCTTTCCGCTGTTCCCTTCAGGGGTCGCCACAGCGAATCATCTGCCTCCATCTCACCCTATCCTCTGCATCTTCTCTTACACCAACTACTGTACCTTCGTGTCCTCCTTCACCACATCCATTAATCTTCTCTTTGGTCTTCCTCTAGGCCTTCTGCCTGGTAGTTCCAACCTCAGCATCCTACTACCAATATACTCACTATCCCTCCTCTGTACATGTCCAAACCATCCCAATCTAGCCTCTCTGACTTTGTCTCCAAAACATCTAACATGTGCTGTGCCTCTGATGTGCTCGTTCCTGATCCCTATCAATCCTCGTTACTCCCAAAGAGAACCTCAACATTTTCATCTCTGCTACCTCCAGCTCTGCCTCCTGTCTTTTCCCCAGGGCCACTGTTTCTAAACCATACAACATCGCTGGCCTCATCACCGTCTTTTACACTTTTTCCTTTCATTCTTGCCGATACCTTCCTATCACACATCACACCGGATACTTTTCTCCAACCATTCCAACCTACCTGCACACGCTTCTTCACCTCTTTTCCACACTCTCCATTGCTCTGGATTGTTGAGCTTAAGAACTTAAAATCCCCCACCTTCGTTGTCTCTGCTCCCTGTAACCTCCCCGTTCCTCTTGGGTCCTTGTCGTTGACACACATGTATTCGGTCTTACTGAAGCTCTGTCGACGCTGAAAAAATGACCTCACACAAGGCTCAGGATCAACAAGCTCCAAATCGGTCCCATATAGGTAAATTACATTCCAGTTCTCTCCAGCATAATGATGATATTAATTTGATTTATATGATAAACGATATTGCATGTTAGCAGTAATTAATAATTATTATTGTAAAGTTCTAGAGTTTGACGGACTTTCCTGAGCCGTCAGTGTCACTTGAGTGTGAGAGACGTGCGGCATGTGCTCTGCAGGCCTATGGGCATCGCTATGATGGCATTAATAAATATACATGTAATGTTAATATATAAATAGATCAATCTACTGCTCACAAGGTGATCGGTCGACGTGCGTGGTACAGTTCTGCGCGTGCGCAGATGATGCTCCACCTTTAATCCCGCCTTAAAAATGTAATATGCGTATATTAATAATTAAGGCTTCACAATACAGTATGCAAATAAAGGCACTAGATGCTCTTACACTCTTTTAATGTTTATGTGTATTTAATGTTTAAATAGCTTATTTTTCCTCAATATGCAAGTTCTATTTCAGTGTTAATGTTTGTACCAAAGTTTAAAACAATACATTTTCACAAGTAGATTGTTTCTGATGCTTAGAATTTTTATTTTAATGACTTGTTAGTTTAGCACTTTCTGAATGTCCGTAGCTTATTAAATATTAAACGTTTTAATACAAATGTACATACAGTAATTTTAATTATAGTAACATTAAGCAATACTTGATTCAGTATAATAGTACTACATGTATATATTGTAGTAGTACTACTTTATTTAATGTTATTTTTACTAATATTAAATCGTGTATAAGTTTATAGGACATCAACAGTTATTTGTACAGCCAGTTAACTTGTAAAGTTCAAGTTTGGCGTGGACCATGTATGCATGTGGTGTTGCTACACTTCTGTTATTTTACAATAATATATCTTGAATATTTGTGTATAATGTAATTAAAGCTGTTCTATCTATCTAGTGCCCGAGTCATAGGACGACCATTGACGACCCACCATGAAGGACAACACCCTGGTTATCATCTTCATGGAGTTTTCCTTGGCAGGATTAGCACAGTGGTTTGCCATTGCCTTCTGCACGATGCAAACCTATGGGCAATCTAGAATGGCCAATTAACCTACTGTGTATGTCTTTGGATTGTGGGAGGAATCCGGAGCACCCAGAGGAAACCCACGCAAGCACTGGGAGAACATGCAAACTCCACACAGAAACGCCCAGGCCAGGAATGGAACCCAGGCCTGTTAGTATTTCAAAATATCTTCTGTTTCTTTACATTTTTGATTTTTAGCTTGGCCTCAGTATATTAAACTGTTTCTCTCAGGCAACAACTGTATACAGTAGGCTAAATTTTATGTACAGTTTCCATACTATATATTTCATATTACATGCTGCAAATGGTCGCCAAATGGCATTTACACCATTGAAATTTTTAAAAAAGTTCCCTGTGGGGGCTCTCTCCCACACCCTCCCCCCTGCACTCCATGACCTACTGCCTCGACAGCTTCCTCGTCTCGTTGAGCTGCCGAAGCAGCCTCATAGTCTCACCCACTCATTTTTTTTTTTTTACCACCACAGCACTGCAAACAGCCTATGATGAACTGGATGTAGTTAACCATCATTGACCCAAGGCCAGTTGGATGTTTTAGTATATACACAACATGGGATCATAAAAATCAGACTAAATGAAGGTTGATATTTTTAATATATTGACAATGCTAAAGGAGGGCGAGGGGAGATTTATATGCTGCAAGCCAAACTAAGTGCTGTACTGTACTTTGTCTTTTTATACTCATTCAGAATTTCATATACTTCATAGAAAAACAAATAATCAGTGCTATGTAACGGTGTGTGTTTAAACACATTCCAAAGTTTTATGATACGTTTCATTGAAACACATGGAAAACAATTCAAAATGTAATAATAATAATAAGAAGAAGAAGAATAGTAGTAGTAGTAATGGTGGTAGTAGTGGTGTTACACTGTATTTGTGAGAAATCTGCATTGCCTCTTCACTCTGCCTCATTTCAATGCCAAGGTGTAAAATTAGCAAACACACGACACACCCAGATAATTTTTCTGTGAGCAAAAAAGCATGATGAGCTTGTAAATATAATGACAAACAACTTGGAATATATTATTAGTGGTCAAGGGGATGAAGATACAGAAGTTGAGATGTTGCTCCGCGATTCAATTACTGTAATGGTATACTTTTGAAGCGAAAAAGAGCCTGGATATTTTTAAATTACCTGCACATACTTTAATGTTGTAATGTTTTATGTCCATAATTCACCGGAGAGTTTTCTCAATTATTCCAATGAATTTTAGGAATTAGAACTTAAACTCTCTGACTTTCAATTTTAAGGACCACCCGGATGATCAATCTGTGTTTCTTCCATGCCTAACGCCAGAGCGATATATAACCTCAGTAAACATGATGCAAAAAGCCAGGCCTACCTATCTTCTCCATGTTTTTTATTAATAACATTAACAAATAAAGAAAAAAGTAGCCAGCACAGAAGGAAGAAGGCTGTTGAACAAAGAAGAACAGTCACATAGCGTCCCCCCCCCCCCCCCATCCCCTTGTTGAAATTATCCCCTTGTTGCTATTTACAGACACGGTGAATTTGTATCTTGGGTTGTTTATGGTATTTAATGTCTCAATAATACTGACTGGATTTTTTTTTTTTAATGAAGCTAAAGGCACAGAAATTATGTTTTAATGATGTTTCCCAGTGTTTAGTGTTGATGTATAGGCTACAGTATTAATTCAACAGTTAGAAAATTGTGATGTTTTCTAAGCCACAAGTAGCATTTTTGTGGCATGGGGAAGTCAATTAAGAGAGTCTGAAAGAAACCGCACGGCAAATAAGTAAAACTTAACAATAACCCGAGATTTGGGCAGAACCTTGTTATGTAGAAACAATAACACAAACATAACTATTGAGAAAAGTGTGTTTATTTGTAATTTTCAGTAAATCTGATTAGAAAATGTAACTTTCCTACATGTAGTGCTTGATTCTAACACCATATAGACAGACCATTAAAAAGAAACAAAGAAAAAACCCACCAGGGTTAATACAATAGACTAAATTAATTAAAGTAATTTCCAAGGATGATTTTGTTTTATAGGAAATATAAAATGATGTCACTATATTGAACAGGTTATGGCACCTCAAGACTAAAATCTCTGTCTAAATATAATACAGTATACCAATTACCACATAAAATTCTTTGCACTTAATAGTGAGCTGAATCAGATTCCTACTACACTCTACAGCTACATCTGTTGACGCTGTATGTGTATCTGCTGAGATGTAGAAGGAGATAAAACCTCTGGTCTGGGTCTTTTATTCTGAAGACAATCTAGATGGAAAACATAAGGATGTTACCATAGTGCCACACATTTCCCCCACCATTTATGAGTTAAAATATCTTCAATATCATTGAAATTGAATAACAACTAACTTATTCCAAAGTGTTTGTCCACATATAATTATCTGTCCATGCAGCAAGATAATTTAATTATTATTCAATGTTCATTTCCTTCTTTGCAATTTTTTTTTTTTTTGCAATGTTGGGTTTCTTTTTTGTCTTTTTTCAAATTATCTTTCACTCACCTCTACATAGGGGTAAAAGTTGGATTGTCCCAAACTTTCCCAATACTCTCCAGCCTCAAAACGTAATTTATACATCCCTGCACTTAAATCTTGCTTGGTGATTAGCCGTGGACAGTGACCATTCTCATCTGTGGTTCTATAAAAGATAATATAGCTGTGTTTTTATTATTCCCCCCATGCAATTCCCATACCAGTTAGTATGACAGTAAAAGATTTTACTGCCAGTGTCTAATGTGAAAAAGCATGTACCCAGTAGAGATTAGGCTCCAGAGAGCCATTTCTGAGTTCAGGCGATGCAAACTTAGAGCCATACGTGCAGCAGGAACTCCATCTGCAGTGTTCAGCACATGGGTGACAAAAGGGGAGTCCATCTCAAACGTATCTGTTCATGCACTGATTCAGAAACAAGTTCATTAAATATAAATATTTCGAATTTTAGTTGTTTGTGTCATACACGTATTGTGGAGGTGATATTTGATGTAACTGAAATGGTGTGAATGGCATTTTGCAATATTATCATGGTAACTCAAGTATGCTATAAAGTAGATAGAACATCTTACTCAGTATTAAATACCCCTGAATCAGAAATAAAACCCCTCACTCAGTTTTTTCACTTAATATCTTGTTAACAGTGTTATACATTGTAAATGCCCATTGATTTACTTTCTGAACCGTTGCTGGTGCCCATTTCAGCCGACTCTGGGTGAGGGCAGAGTCCACCCTGGACAACTCACCAGGCTATCACAGAGCAACATTGTAAAGACAGCTCAATAATTCTTTTCAAAACGGGTGCACTGTCCATGGTACTGAATCCCAAAAGATTCCAATTGCATAAACAAAATCCTAGGAAGTAACATCTCTAACTTGTCTTATTAGTTCTTCCCCATTAGTGGACTAAACAGAAATAAGCAATCCAAAGAGAAAAATTCAATACCTTTTTGTCATCAAATGCAGTGCCAATCTCACCAGCTTGCATGCTTACTTGAAGAGGAGATTCTGACTGAACCAGCAATATGTTTATCCTGGAGCATGACAGCTTGATGAGTTAATCAATAACAACTACTTGGCTTAATGTTTGAAAGACATGTGAGGAGAGGTGAGCATTTTTGACACACATTTCCATCGAAATAGAGATAAGATCATTTTAGTTTAAAGTAAAAGTGAGTCACACCATCAAAACTGGCAATGCTTGGAAATCTTGTGCAGAATTTGAGTGGGATAATAAGTCATAGTACAAGTTATGCAATTCCCTACATACTGGTTACTGGTGTGTTGACATGCTTCTGGCATCTCTGGCCCTTGCATGTATCCACTCTCTTTAGCAAGGGCAAAATCCCTCCTGGACAGCTCAACGGCCATCACAGGGCATAAACACGCTGACGGCTATGCAGCCTACTCTTGACAACCGTCAGCAATAGTTCTTTTACAGGAACCGCTCACCATAGACAGTGAGTGACATGGCCGGCCTTTGATAACCCAGTTAGCTGCACTGGGGGAATTCCATAAATAATATTGTGGTTAATTTGTTAAAAGTTGATTTCTAGACCTTGCAATTCTACTCTGTATGTAATTACCCTCTAGTCTGGCATAAAAGTCAGAGCTTGCATGATAAAGTTGAGTATTTTGGACACACATTACCGTTGAAATAGAGATAAGATCATTTTAGTCTTAAGTAAAAATAAGTCAACACCATCAATGAGTAGACATGCTAGAGTTTTACCTTTTTACCTAAAAAGAAGCTTTTACCTCCAGGAAACAATAAATGTAAAAACCCCGAAAATGCAATCAGCATAACTAAATATAAAATACAGAGTACAGCTTGTTGAGCTGATTAAATCTGGTTAAACCTTATTTGTTAACTGTCCTCATGACTTAACTGGCTTATCTTATCCCTTTTGCTGTATCCTACTAAATCGTTAGCCATAAAACTAAACATACAAACTTAATGAAGATTCTGGTAATATCCATGTCCAATGTTTGTGCAGCTAAGTTGAGATAATTGTTTCACAGTTCTATGAGATTAAACCCTATCTCTCTCACTGAATCTTTTAAGCTGTGACCCCACAGAAGCCCAACTTACTGTGAAATGATCATGAAACTAAATATTTATGACGAACAGTAAATAAAGTCAAGGGAGCCTTAAAAAACTTCATTTGAAACTTTAAGAACAAAAACAAGTCTTTTTCCATTTCCAGCCCCAGAATATCTCCTTAGATCACCCACATCTGGAAAAGCTCAGATTACAGCTTTCCTAAAATTGATGACATGAATAAAAGATAATTTTAAAAAATTATGTACTATTTATTAGGTTTATTAAAGGGTGGCATGCTGGCTCAGTGGTTTGTACATCTGCATCACAGCAAGAAGGCCTGGATTTGATGACCAGGCTCCAGGTGTTTGCGTGGAGTTTATACATTCTCCGTGTGCTTGCATGGGTTTCTTCTGGTTTCCTCACACAGTCCAAAAGCATACAGTAGGCTAATTGGCTGTTCCAAATTACTTCTAGATGTGAAAGGGAGTGTGAATCGTTGTATGTGTGTTGGCCTTGCAATGTTCTCGCTGGCTGATCAGAGTATAACTTGCTATCACCCAGAGTTGGCTGAGATCCAAACCTCCCTGTGACCCTAATTTGGATTGATTCCTAATTAGGAAGAACATGAATGAGTGAATGAATGAAGGTTTATTACAAGCTATTCTAGCTCCTTTTTTACAGTTTGTACAACTAATGCAATATGAATCAGATTTCAGTTCAGGCCATGTGCTCACCTTATACGCACTGCAGGTTATCTCACAATAAATGGTTCCAATACAAATCTTTAAGAATGCAATGAATCCTCAGTGAAATGCATTTTATATGAATTTTATCAACTGGAACCATTAAACGTTCCCCTTAAAGTGATGTAATAAATACAGGTATATCTAAATATAAATAACTAACTAAATTATAAATAAGTTATTAATTCACTTTACAACTGTTACTGCTGTGGGGAAAGAATATTGAGATAATCCTATTTAATGAAGTGTGTCCAGGAAATTAACATATATTGGAGGAGGGAGGGTGTCTGTGTAAATACATGATCAGGTTTTCAAAACAGAACCTTAAGGAAGTATATTATCTGCTTCTTTATGACCTTCAGTTTACTCTAGATAACAAGTGAAGGGCACATCACATCCATCACATGCTGATGCTTGCCATATACGTAACATCCTTATTTGGGATGGGACCTGACTCTTCTTTCACATGTGAATGCTTCTTACACCACTATAATTCCATCAGAGTAAAATAGCTTGCCAGAACAGCAGCTTTGAAAACACTGTTTTCACCTCCTAGATACAAAGGCAAATCCATTCTCCTCTAATTCACCAGTATTAAAACCACTAGGGCTTGGGATTACGTAATAGAAGCCCTCACATGGGCAATGTGCTATTAGCTTGGCAAGATGACATAAGATGTTATTATCAGAGGAGGGGTGGGAGAAGAAGGAATCTTCTGACTGCATAACCCATGTGTACACACACACACACACACACACACACACACACACTGCAGGCCAAAGGAGATTTAATTACATGATTAACATTTGTGCTAAACATGAGAAAGATTGTAGAGTAACAGGTACAGTTAACATATTACGGTATATAAAATATTTTTTGCCGTTTTCTGCATTTTCTCAGTGGAATAGTAGGTATATCACTGACCTACGACAGTGCAAAGGCCCCAAGTTTCACATGTTTTCATTTTCTAAGTTCTCTGGTGTTCTCGTACTGGTTACAAAACATATAGAGAAGTGTATTGGGGTGTATTGGTTATGCTAAATTGTTCTTACCGTGGAACAGTGGTTTGGTGGTGAGCACATGCTAGACAGAATGAAAAACAGGTTTATTTTAACAGGTTCACATTATTATTCCAACTCATTTCATATTGCACAATATTCATGCTTCCAAACAAGAAAATCAACTCCAGGTGGAAAGAATGTGGGGTTATAACACAAGGACATATGTCAAAATATATAGTATCAACAGCCCAGCATCTATGAAAGACTGGTAGGTGTGTCGTGTATTGGAGTCTATAAGGTCAGCATGTTTTTCCTCTGAGAAAATCCTTGATTCATTATCCATATTCCAGTCAGAGAACAGGCAGGGGCAGTGGTGGTCTAGTGGTATAGGGTGCTGGATCGCTGATCCAAAGGTTGGGGGTTGGAGTCCCACTCTCCACAAGGTTGTCACTGTCCCCCCCACCCCACCCCCCACCCCCCAAGTGTAGCTCACTGGGTTATCAAAGGCGGGCCATGTCTCTCACTGTCTATGGTGAGAGGCATGTAAAAGAACCATTGCTGACTTTTGTAAAGAGTAGCTGCAAAGTCGTCAGTGTGTTTCTGTCCCTTGCTAAAAGGGTTGTGATAGGAAGGGCATCCGATGTTAAAACCTCTGCCAAATCAAACGTGTGAATCAGATGATTTGCTGTGGCGACTCTCGAGTAAAAGGGAAAAAGCTGAAAGGAAGACAGAACAGGCAGCCAACATACTGCAAAAGTAATCCATAATTCAGGACAAGATGGTGGTAGACGCAGCAGCCTGGTGCTCTTCATATTGTTGACAGCTATGTCTTTTATTTTCTTTATTGTGTATTCGATTTTTTCTTTCCCGGGCTCAGTCCCCGGCAGCTGGCAAAGGACAAAATTAAATGCTAACCCCAACTAATCAGCCAATCCAAGTTTATTTCTCACCAACTCCCGGTCAACCAATAACAAGATGGATATTTTGATCAAACTTGCGGGCCATACTACCTTCAAAGCGGACAGAACCAGCGTGTCTGGTAAGAATCTTGGAGGAGGCCTGTGTTTTTACATCAACAACAGCTGATGTTCCAATTGCGTAATGAAAGATATTCACTGCTGTTCGGATATAAAGTATCTGATGGTGCAGTGTAGACATTTTCATCTGCTGAAAGAGCTCACATCAGAAGATATAACTGCAGTTTATATTCCTCCACAAGCCATTGATAAGTTGCGATGGAGCTACTACAACATTCCGTTAACAATTCATTAAATACATTCAGAAAACAGCTAGCAGCGCAGCCAGATTGTGCTATAATCTGGGTTAGGACACTTCAACCATGCAAACCTGTGGGAGTGGTTAACAACCGCCAGAAAACAAAAAACAATTATGCACAATACTAAACAAACAAAAATGCAGTTAAATTCATATTATACAACTGCACAAACCACCATTTTAAAATATTTTTACTTAAATTAATGTGTGTGTGGGGTGGGGGGTGGGGGGTCAGGGTTACCAGACGCCACTGGGGAAACTACATGCTTTTGACCCATGATTTCAGGAAGGCCTGTGACATCAAGCCCACGCCATACATAGTCAAATGGGCAAGCTGAATAAATAGAAGCTTCAAATTCTCAAGTAACTCAGTCTGTCTCAAGCAGAGTCTGAGAAAGGCTATAAAATGGCCAAGGGATAGTACAGAGAGAAGGTAACATCCTGTTACAGTGGATAAAACATCAGGCACATGTGGAGTGGGCTAAAGACCATCACTGACCATCAGGTGAAAAGCTACAAAATGGGGGGAGGTGACTGCTTCTCTACCTGATGATCCTGCTATGCCCCCCAGGGATATGTGCTTAGCCCTCTGCTGTATACCCTGTTTACTCATGACTATGTGGCCACACACACCATCATCAAACTTGCAAATAACACCACCATCATCAGCTCCACCTCAGATGGAGACAAGTCTGCTCACCGAGCAGAGATGAGAACCCTGACATGATGGTGTTGGGACAACAACCTGCTGCTCAACATCAGCCACACCAAGGAGCTCATTGTGGATGACAGAAGACTGAAGAGTGGAGGCCATACCCCCCATCCACATTGAGAAGATAGAGGTCGAGAGAGTCAGTTGCTCCAGGTTCCTGGGGATCAACATCGGTGAGGATCTGAGCTGGCCACATCACGTGGGTGTGATCACAAAAGCAGCGAGACAGCTAAGGAGGTTTGGCATGGACTTCGTAATACCAACTGTTACTGATGCACCATGGAGTCTCACTGTATCACTACCTGGTATGGCAGTTATAACGCTCTGGACCACAGAACTCGACAGAGGGTGGTCAGATCAGCACAACCCATCACCAGGGCTGAACTGCCAGCCATCTAGTACTGTTACACACAGCACTGTAGGAGAAAGGTCCATTGGATCCTCTCTGATCTTTGCCACCCCAGCCACAGACGCTTCATGCTCCTGTCATCAGGTAGATGGTACAGGAGCATCTGGACTCTGAACTGCAAATTCAGCAACAGTTTCTACCCACAAGCCAACAGAACTGCTGAAATACCGGAAAATCTGCAGGTTTTGCACACTTATTGTACGCACTGTAGAGAACACACAAGTGAGTAATTTTCAAATGCTCATTAATCACCGAAGTCAACCTCAAATTTATGTATACTCAAACAATTCACCCCATTCAGACAGAAAATAATATCCTCTTTACTGCAGGCAAATGTCCTTTAAAGGATCCAAACATGTGAAAAACAGAAAAATGCAGTCAGATGAAAACATTGTCCAAGGAGCATGCAGAGTTGCAGGCGAAGGCCTTAAATTGCTCTGTGAAAATAATGGCACAAATTTCTTTTTATCCCCCAACAGACAACCACAGACTTGTCTTGAGTTTTGAGCCAATCACAACATGGCAGCACTGTTGCCTGAGGTAAAACTTGATATTTTAAGTTTGGTAAACATCGAAAAACGAGTACACACAATCTTTCCAAATACTATTTAACCCTTCAAACACAAGTGGCCAGTTTACCGACCACTAGATTAGTGTGACATATCATCCAGCGGCCTTTCAAACACCTGTCAGTTCTCATCACGCCTCAGCACCCTCCCGCCAACCACTGATCGTCTTACACCGTGCGTTGTTATAACAGGATTTCACTAGATTGACTGAAATCAGCTAGGTTTTTCTTAGTGAAAATAAAGCAAATTGTGTCTGGCAAATATATGTCAGCAGCTGGCGCAAGTGTTAGAGTCAGGGGGTTGGTGTTCAAAGGGTTCAGTAATGCAACATATCAAATTTTATAAAGTGGTATTTATTCAAATAGTTTGCATTAAAAGAACTTTCAGGTTAATAGTGCAATTTTCCAAAGCAGTTAATCATCTCATCAACCAAGACCTTATTTATACCCCAAAAAACGCACGATAAAATGCTTTACCTCAAGAAACACAAATTTTATTAAATTGTGCAGAGTTAATTTAAAATGCAAATTATCTGGTGTTCAACCTACCGAACTATGAAAAGATGGGGCTAGATTGTACTGCAGATATCCACTAGAGGGGCTCATCGCTGGTCTGGCTTTAACTGCAGAGAGAGAAATCAGAGCTGAGAACTTTATGTCATACGTTCCATTTTACGGACACTGCAGACAACATCCACAGTTTTTATATATATGTATGTATATATATATATATATATATATATATATATATATATACATATATATAATATACATATATATATATATATACATATACAATATACATATATATAATATACATATATATACACAATATACATATATATACACAATATACACATATATATATATACATACATATATATACATATACACATATATACATATACATACACATATATATACACATATATATATATATATATATATATATATATATATATATATATATATATATAAAATATATCTATATTATATATTCGGAAATATACAAGGAAAATGCAAAAAAACAAGGCCAATTATGCAACAAAAAAACAACAACCACGAAACAAAAAACAACCTAAAATCTCGCATCAAAACCTTCTACATTGTTGCATCGTATGTATGTATGTCGTCATCTTCTCATGCAATACCATCTGTATGTGTGTGTATTTATACTTTATTTACATCCTATGTTATTTTTTAATGTTTAATTGTTATTATAAGCATTTGTAGCATTGAATATGTATTTATTGATATTATATACACATATACATGTATGCATACGTCATTGGGGGGGTTGTGGGGTGATCCTACTTCGTGGATTTTGATGGTCTCGTGGGGATCTCAGTCCCAATTAACCGCGGAAAGTGAGACTCTGGATGTATATTTGTATATGAGTCTGATCACGAAGCTGGTACATTTTCCAACTATCCAGCTTTGAACTTAAATAAATGTTTCCATGTCCAAGTCTATTTGTGAATCAATACATCAAAATCTTTAGTGCATGCCTGGGAGATATGATATCAAAATATGTACATATGGTGAAAACAGTTTAAATCATTCAAATACTTACTAGTTTACACCGTTTCACATCCCGATGAACCTCTGGCAGGGTCTCCACAGGCCAAATAACCACATGAATCAGAACAGAGGTGCACAATGAACCACAGAACTTACATGTGTGTGGCAAAATTGATAAATAAGCACCAGACTTAAAATGCAATTTATGGTATGCGTAACTTTTCCTGTCCATAGTTTGCAGTGTAACTTGTGCTGCCACCAATTAGTGATATATTGGAATTTATTGACTTTAGAAAAGGAAAAGCTGAACAGATATACACTATATATATATATATATATATATATATATATATATATATACACACACACACACACAAAAACCAGATTCCAAAAAAATTGGGACACGACAAATTGTGAATAAAAACTGAATGCAATGATGTGGAAGTGCCAAATTTCAATCTCCTATTCCGAATAGAACAGATGACCTGTTAAAAGTTTAAACTGAGGAAATGTATCATTATAAAGGAAAAATATGTTGACAATTTCATGGTGTCAACAAATCTCAAAAAACTTGGAACTGGTAGCAATAAGTAGCTGGAAAAGTCAATTGCACTTCTAATGAACAGCTGGAAGACCAATTATGGTCCATTGGTAACATAGTAAAGTCCTTTGGGCTTTTTACACCCGAGCCAGAGTGGCTCATCAGGCTGGTGCTTATCCTTGGTTTCCGTAGCGTGAAGCGACCAGGAGTTCAACTCCTCCTGTATAGGAGACTAGTCCATTGCAGATTACCTTCCTAGTATATTTTTACTGGTACCCATTTACACTGCTGGGTGAACAGAGGCACACTTGTGGTTAAGACCTTGCCCAGGGGGTCTTAGCACAGTGGGGGTCTAACTGGGATTTAAACACACAACCTCTCGATCATGAGTGCAGCACCCTAACCTCTACACCACCGGCCCTGCCCATTGGCAACATGACTGAGTATAAAAAGAGCTTCTCAAAGTGGCAGTGTTTCTCAGACCTTAAGATGGGTAGAGGATCACCAATTCTCCCAATGTTGTGCAAAAAAAAGTGGAGCAATATCAGAAAGGTGTTTCCCAGTGAAAAATTGCAACTAATTTGAGGTTATCATCACCTACAGTGCATAACATCATCCAAAGATTCAGAGAATCTGGAACAATCTCTGTGTGTGAGGGTCAAGGCCGAAAAACCATACTGTATGCCCGTGATCTTTGGGCCGTTAAACAGCACTGCACCACAAACAGGAATACTACTGTAAGGGGAAATCACAGAATGGGCTCAGCAATACTTCCAAAAACCATTTTCGGTGAACACAATCCACCGTGCCATCCACCGTTTCCAGCTGAAACTCTACAGTACAAAGAAGCAGCCATTTATGAACAGGACCGAGAAGCGCAGGCATTTTCTTTGGGCCAGGGGTCATTTAAAATGGAGTGTGTCAAAGTGGAAAATTGTTCTGTGGTCAGATGAATCACGATTCGAAGTTCTTTATGGAAAACTGAGACAACATGTCATCCAGACTAAAGACGACAAGGACAACCCAAGTCGTTATCAGCGCTCAGTTCAGAAGCCTGCATCTGTGATGGTATGGGGTTGCATGAGTGCGTGTGGCATGGGCAGCTTGCACATGGAAAGGCACCATCAATACAGAAAGGTATGTTCAGCTTCTAGAACAACATAAGCTCCCATCCAGACATCGTCTATTTCAGAGAAGGCCTTGCATTTTTCAACATGATAATGCTAAACCACATGCAGCGTTAATTACAACATCATGGCTGCGTAGGAAAAGGATCTGGGTATTGAAATGGCCAGCCTGCAGTCCAGATCTTTCACCTCCAAAGAACATTTGGGGCATCATAAAGAGGACGGTGCAACAAAGAAGGCTCAAGACAGTTGAACAGTTCGAGGCCTGTAGAAAAGAATGGAACAGCATTCCTATTTCTAAACGTGAGAAACTTGTCTCCTCGATCCTCAAACATTTGCAGACTGTTGTAAGAAGAAGAGGGGATGCCTCAAAGTGGTGAAAATGGCCTTGTCCCAACTTTTTTGAGATTTGTTGACACCATGAAATTCAAAATCAACATATTGTTCCCTTAAAATGATGCATTTCTCAGATTAATCTCTTGACCCTGTCATCGGTATTCTATTTGGAATAAATTCTTCAAATTTGCCACTTCCACATCATTACATCCAGTTTGTATTTACAATGTATACAATGTATTGTATAGTGTCAACTTTTTTGGAATCCAGTTTGTAAATAGCTCAGTGTTAATAAAATTCCATTCTTTATATTCCACTACTTTCAATTTGAAGAGTGCTTTTTACAATTTCACAATTTGTATAGTGTTCCAATTGTTTTGGAATCTGGTTTGTGTATGTGTGTGTATGTATATATATATATATATATATATATATATATATATATATATATATATATATATAAATATAAAAATGCAGCCATGAAGGGGGGCACAAACAAGTGTCCGCCTTTACTTTGGTCCCAAGCCCGGATAAATGCAGAGGGTTGCGACAGGAATGGCATACGGTGTAAAACTTTTGTCACAATACAAAATGCAAACCTTAAAGAGAAATTTCATACCGGATCGGTCAAGGCCCAGGTTAACAACGACCGCCATCAGTGCTGTTAACGAACAGCGTGCTGGTGGAAATTGGACTACTGTTGGTCGAAGAAGGAGAGGTTAAAGAAGGAGAGGTGGGAGGCGTGTTCATAGGCAGAGAGAGAAGAGGAAAGGCGCGAGTCTAGGACTGAGAGTAGGGACTTTGAATGTTGGAACTATGACAGGAAAAAGGTAGAGAGCCGGCTGACATGATGCAGAGGAGGAAGGTGGACATACTGTGTGTTCAGTAGACCAGGTAGAAAGGTAGCAAGGCTAGAAGCTTAAGAGCAGGTTTTAAGCTGTTTTTTCATGGTGTGGATGGGAAGAGAAATGGAGTAGGTGTGATCTTGAAGGAGGAGTTCGTCAGGAATGTTCTAGAAGTGAAAAGAGTGTCAGACAGAGTGATGAGTCTCAAGGTAGAAATTGAAGGTGTGATGTCCAATGTTGTTAGTGCTTCTGTCCCACAGGCAGGATGTGAGCTAGAAGAGAAGGAGAGATTCTGGAGTGAGTTAGATGAAGTGATGCAGAGTAACCCCAGAGGGGAAAGAGTGGTCATTGGGGCAGACTTCAATGGACATGTTGGTGCAGGCAACAGAGGGGACGAGGAAGTGATGGGCAGGTTTGGTATCCAGGACAGGAACACAGGACAGATGTTGATAGATTTTTCAAAAAGGATGGAAATGGCTGTGGTGAATACTTTCTTCCAGAAGAGACAGGAGCATAGGGTGACTTATGAAAGCAGAGGTAAGAGCACACAGGTAGACTACATCTTGTGTAGGTGATGTAATTTGAAGGAAGTCAGTGACTGCAAGGTAGTAGTGAGTGAGAGTGTTGCCAAACACCATAAGATGGTGGTGTGCAGGATGACACTGATGGTGATGAAGGTGAAGAAGGCAAAGGCAGAGCAGAAGACAAAGTGGTGGAAGCTGAAAAAGTAAGAGTGTCGCGTTGTCTTCAAGGAGGAGTTGAAACAGGTTTTGGGTGGTCAGGAAGTGCTTCCAGATGACTGGACAACCACAGCCAATGTGATCAGGGAGACAGGTAGGAGAATACTTGGTGTGTCCTCTGGAAGGAAAGTAGATAAGGAGACTTGGTGGTGGAATGAGGAAGTGCAGGAGTGTGTACAAAAGAAGAGGTTAGCTAAGAAGAAGTGGGACATAGAAAGGACCGAAGAGAATAAACAAGAGTACAGGGAGACACAGCATAAGGTGAAGGTAGCGGTGTCAAAGGCCAAACAGAGGGCATATGATGACTTGTATGCTAAGTTGGACAGTAAGGAGGGAGAAAATGAGTTATACAGGCTGGCACAGCAGATAAATAGAGATGGGAAGGACGTGCAGCAAGTTAGAGTGATTAAGGACAGAATGGGAAATGTATTGACTGATGACAGAAGTGTGCTGGTAAGATGGAAAGAGTACTTTGAAGAGCTGATGAATGAGGAAAATGAGAGAGAGAAAAATAGTAGAAGAGATGACCGTTGAGGACCAGGAAGTAGCAAAGATTAGTAAGGGTGAAGTAAGGGCATTGAAGAGGATGAAGAGCGGAAAGGCAGTTGGTCCTGATGACATACCAGTGGAGGTATGGAAGTGTCTAGGAGAGGTAGCAGTAGATTTTCTGACAAGAACATTCAACAAAGTCTTAGAGAGTGAGAGGATGCCGGAAGAATGGAGGAGAAGTGTGCTTGTGCCCATTTTTAAGAACAAGGGAGATGTGCAGAGTTGTGGCAAATACAGCGGGATAAAGTTGATGAGCCATCCGATGAAGTTATGGGAAAAAAATAGTGGAAGCTCGACTAAGGGCAAAGGTCAGCATTTGTGAACAACAGTTATGTTTCATGCCAAGAAAGAGCACCACAGACGCAGTGTTTGCCTTGAGGATGTTAATAGAGAAGGTCAGAAGGAGCTGCATTGTGCCTTTGTGGATCTGGAGAAATCATATGACAAGGTGCCGAGAGAGGAACTGTGGTATTGCATGAGGAAGTCTGGAGTGGCAGAGAAGTATGTTAGAGTGGTGCAGGACATGTATGAGAGATGTAAGACAGTGGTGAGGTGTGCTGTCGGTGTGACAGAAGAGCTCAAGGTGGAGGTGGGACTGCATCAAGGGTCAGCTCTGAGCCCCTTCTTGTTTGCTATGGTGATGGACAGGCTGACAGATGAGGTTAGACAAGAATTTCCATGGACTATGATGTTTGCAGATGACATTGTGATCTGTAGTGAGAGCAAAGTGCAGGAAAATCTAGAGAGGTGGAGGTATGCCCTGGAAATGAGAGGAATGAAGATTAGCCTCAGTAAAACAGAATACATGTGTGTGAACGACAAGGACCCAAGAGGAACGGTGAGGTTACGGGGAACAAAGATCAAGAAGGTAGAGGATTTTAAGTACTTAGGCTGAACAATCCAGAGCAATGGAGAGTGTGGAAAAGAGGTGAAGAAGCGAGTACAAGCAGGTTGGAATGGTTGGAGAAAAGTTTCCGGTGTGATGTGTGATAGGAGGGTATCGGCAAGAACAAAAGGAAAAGTGTACAAGACTGTGATGAGGCCAGTGATGTTGTATGGTTTAGAAACAGTGGCCCTGAGGGAAAGACAGGAGGCAGAGCTAGAGGTAGCAGAGATAGGTAGTTGGATTAAGAGTAGAAGATGCAGAGAACAGGGTGAGATGGAGGCGGATGGTTTGCTGTGGTGACCCCTGTAGGGAAAAGTCAAAAGGAAAAGAAGAAGATTTCTTAATGTTTTCTTTATCTCACTCTTATTTGTATGGAGCAACTGTGTATACACTAAAAAGTGTTTCTTCTTTATTCTGTACTATTATGTTCTAAACTGTCAAAACTGACTGAAAAATAAAACAAGTTTCATTTACGACAGGGCAATAATTTTCCTATTTTCCTGTTTATAATCATGGCTTTCAAATGTACTAGCTACCTCTAAAATTATGACTTGTTTAAAAGATGCTAACTGTGTAGGAGGTAATGATAGCTATCTTGTGTCAATCTGATGGTTTAATACCTATTAATTCATCTCGTTCCTGTGTTTAGTTTGCCCGATTAAAGCACTCCGACTGCATCTAAAACCACATGCTTCGTATTTAATAGTACAGTCAAAAATAATGAGCCATTTATATTTCTACATGGCATTCAGTTGGGAGGTATGCGGGTTTGGACAGAGTCTGAACGCTTTCCAGATGTACAGCGCTGTTTCATGGAGGTGGGCTTTGAACTTCTGAAGGTGGATTAAATATAACAGAAGTGTGTTAAACACACTCCTCAGACACAGAAGAAAAGGAGAACTGCTTCAGCTGACATATATGCACATACAGTCTTGGGGACAGGTCTTTTTTTCTTATAGGATGTATGGCAATGGACTTTTTTTTATTATTTTTATTTCATTCCAGATGCTTGGATCTCAGAGCCAGGTACGTCCCAAAACTGTTAATTACACATTCAGGCAGATCCTATGTTATATTAATCACACAAATAAAAAAAAGAAATCTGTATGACCTTCATATTCACATACAAAAACAATTTATGGGGTTAATCATGTAAATCCTTTAAGTGCCATCTTATTACATATAGAATATTCACGTGTATATGGACACGTTTGCATATTTTGAAAAGCAGCTTCCAGCTGTCTTGTACACTCGTGAGACAAAAACTACTGTATGCAGAATTATCCAAAATTTTGGATTTTTAGATTACATGGAAAGAACATACCAGGAAGTACTGAAGTGGTGTACAGAAGTTAGAGACAAGTTCTGCTGAGTTTTGGCTGCTTTCAAGTATTTTTTCTGTTCAGCTTAGATATATATTATACATTAATATACTATATATTATTAATAATATATGATTATTAATATACATAATAATTCACTCAGTCACTTATTTCCAGGTAGACAGGCCTGCCTGCCAAAAAACAAACAAACAAACAAACAAACAAAAAAGCACAGTCCAATATTCTTGGAGAGGCTTTAGCCTTGAATTTGTTGCATAATCTCCATGACACTGTTCCTCCAATTGGTTGGGTCGAGGCTCAGCAATATTAACGTGGCAATAAATTGAAGTCAGCTGATAACCTACATGTACTGAATGAGCAGATCACCACATCAATGGACTTTTTAACACCCCGACCACAGACATAAAATGAGGACTCAAATAATGAAAATGATTCAAGGAGTGGGGGCAGTGGTGGTCTCGTGGTATAGGGTGCTGGATCACTGATCCAAAGCTTGGGGGTTCGATTCCCACTCTCCACAAGGTTGTCACTGTCCCCCCCAGTGCAGCTAACTGGGTTATCAAAGGCGGGCCATGTCTCTCACTGTCTATGGTGAGAGGCATGTAAAAGAACCATTGCTGACTTTCGTAAAGAGTAGCTGCAAAGTCACCAGCATGTTTCTGTCCCTTGCTATAAAGGGTTGTGACAGGAAGGGCATCTGACGTAAAAACCTCTGCCAAATCAAACGTGCGAATCAGATGATTCGCTGTGGCGACTCCCGAGTAAAAGGGAAAAAGCCAAAAGGAAGACATTCAAGGAGCATGAGGAATCATTTTCACATATGTATTGGCACCTCAAAGTCCTGACCTTAACCTTATTGAAAGTTTTCCCAGATGTGCTGAATAAAACTTTACGGAGTATAGTCGTTCAATTTTTCCCTCATCAATCCAAGACATCTGTAAGAAATGAACCCAACACTGGATGGAAATAAATATTATGCCGTTTAAGTTTGTTGAAACAATGTCCTGGAGATTACACATTGAGATCAAGGCTAAAGGTTCTCCAAGAAAAAATAATGTGACTTTTCTTTGGCCATGCAGTGTATTATTACTCACTCATTTGCCAACCCACTTAATCCTATTAGGGTCACAGGGAGGTTGGGGCCTATCCCAGATGACACTGGACAAAAGATGGGGTCCAACCTGAACAGCTCGCCAGACCATCATAGCCCCAACACATACACAACCATTCACACATTCACAACTAGGAGCAATCTGTGACAGGACATTAGCTTGATGTGCATGACTTTGAACTGAGGAGAACACTGGAGTACCTGGAAAAAAACATGAAAACCCAGGGTCTTCTTACTGGGAGGCAGATGTACTAACCTCTGTGCCACTGTGCTGCCCATCTATTAGTATTTTGTACAATTCTTTCCCACAGTGAGCATGTTTGTTGAGATAATTAAATTAAGGTTTTAAAAGGAAGAATGTTTTCATGTATTTGGTTCACGTATTACAATCTAACAGGCTGATATGCCATATTTACATGTTTTTGTTAAATAATCATTATAACTTCATAACTGTATTTCAACAGGAGTGTCTGAGCAGGCAGGAGATCCAAAACACTTTACAACATGTCCAGAGGTTGCTCTCAGCGCACGAGGCTGCTTTCTTACGGAGTGTCCACAACCTCCGTAAGAAACTCAACCTGCTATACAACAACACAGTCAAACACAGCAGCAACATCAGCACAGGGAAGAACCGTAGACGTGAGTATAGCAACAGACAAATTATTGTACACAGTATTACCCAAAACTACTTAAAAATGTAGAAAAAGAGGCTCATCGTGGGGTTTTTTTTGTCTATTTTTCTTTTTTTTTAAACTTCAACCTTCTCATTATTTTGTTTCTGAAAAGGAAACCCATTAAAGTAATGCCTGCTGAGAACTTTAACATTTCCCTATGATGGACCAAGACAGAACCATGGAACTGTTTGGAGTTGTAGATTTACAGCTGTAGCGTTGTAGAACGTGAAATTTAATGAGTGCATAAAACTTTAGTCAGCATGAGACCAAGGAATGCAAATCTGGACGTGTTGATAGGTTGCTGGATTTCCTCTTGCCTCTATGTACATTAACACAGATCAGCCATAACATGAACAAAAATTGACTGATTTGCGGCTAGGCAGCCCCATACAGAGCAGGTTGTAATGCACTAAAGTTTCTGACACCTTTCTATCATAGCCAATACGAACATTTTCAGAAAATTGTGCTACCAAAGCTCCTCTGTGGGATCAGACCTGATGTACTTGCCATTATTCCCAATGTGCATAAAGCCTTGGGCACCCATAAAACTTTGGTAAATTCACTTGGTGTTTTTGTTTGGACACCTTTGGTAGGTGTTTACTACTGCATACCAGGAACACCCCACAAGACCTGGTTCTTCTGGAATTGGATAGTCTGTCGTTTACCAATAACAGGTGTTGCAATTGTCAAAGCCACTCCGATTTTTACGCTTTCAGGACGCCAGCTTTAAGAACTGTTTGTTCACTTCATGCTTATACATCCCACTTTTTAGCATGTGTCAGTGTATTAAAATACAGTAATCAATGCCATTCATCATCTCCCTCGGTTCAATTCATTTTATGTAACCACTTAATCCTAATTAGGGTCACGGGGAGGCTGGCACCCATCCCAGCCGACTCTGGGCGAGGGCGGGTTACACCCTGGACAGCTCGCCAGGTCATCGCAGGGTGGAAACACACTGACGGCCATGCATCCTGCTCTTGTTGAAGGTCAGCAATGGTTCTTTTACATGAACCTCACACCATAAACAGTTAGAGACATGGCCGGCCTTTGATAACCCAGTTAGCTACACTGGGGGGACAGTGACAACCTGTGGCGAGTGGGGCTTGATCCCCCAACCTTAGGATCGGCGATCCAGCACTTTTACCACCAGGCCACCACTGCCCTTCTCAACCTCGGTTCTCAGAATATATTAATGTTATGGCTGGTCAGTGGAAATATAAAGATTATTTCAAAATGAAAAATTGAAAATTCTCAACAGGTTTAATTTAAGGCTTCTCTGAAAAGGAAACACTGCTGTAGGGTTTGAATCCTTTAAGGTGTTGCAATAGGGAGAAACCAAAGAAGCTATTGGTACATAAACAAAGTATTATAGTTGTATAATGTCTCATTATAATTTTCTATACATTCTCCTTTTACCCAGCAGCAATGTGCCTGCCTCCAACCCCCCCAGTCAATGGCAGGATACTAGGCCAAGTGTTTGGAGTGGGCCATGAGGTTCACTTCCTCTGCAACTCTGGTTTCCAGCTGTCAGGGCCAGAGACGAGGGAGTGTCTGGATTCCCTCAGCTGGAGTGGAGAAGAGCCAACCTGCAAGAGTACTTATTAAACGATAATCCAGAATTCTAAAACCCCATCTCCAATTACCACATCTGTAGAACAAAGGCTTCCAATGGTCTTCTGTACTGAAAAACAAAGCAAAGGCCTCTTGGCTTGAAACAAGCCTGTAATAACAGTCTATCGGGAGTTTTTGAATCAGACAATAAATTTATGACCAATATTGTTTTTACGAATTCTTTACAGAAAGGTATTTGTAATGGTGATACCTTTCCAGAGCCAAGAATCTGTGCTTATGTATTGAGAACGTTTAGTTATGGCAATCTGTTTATGCATGGACATTAGAAAAACTTGAAAAAGTGCAAGACAACAAAACGACTTGAACAATATTATGCCAGTGTTGAGAAGTTCTTCATTTGAATATGTTTGTTATTGTTATTTCATGTCAGCCTCATAATTAGACACGCCATTATACTTGTCCCACCCATTTACAGGCAACACCTGAAGAAATACTCTCAACCCTCATCAAGCTTTTCCTTCTTCACTGGTGTACATCCAGAAGCCTGTCTCTGTTCAGACTGTTATATTAAAATTTCACAAATTTATTCGTGATGCAGTCTGTAAGACATTGTGGCTCTCAGTTAATCCACATCTGGGGTTGCTGGATGATACCATGCGAGTTTTAAATGCGAGGTGGTGGAGGGGTCACGCGAAGCCGACATTTTTCCAAATCGTACGCCCAACTTCGATGCACAAAATGCACTCTTTCAGTGCTTAAGTAATGATAAAAATGGCGAGCTTTTTAAAAATAACAAACGCAGGATGTCTCCTCTAATTAGAAATTTGCTGAGTTGAAGATCTAGTTATAGACAGTAAAGGCTTAACACCAGTTGGTCCGCTGCCCTTGGCTTCCATTTTAAGTGTTTTAAGTCGGTGATTTGCAAATGAGGTGAAATGATTCCCTGGAGAATGAACAGTACTCCACAGACATGGTAGATGGAGATTGGAGATTGAAAACTATGCAAGCAGTATGAAATAAATATGATTACTTGAACATCTATTAACTATGATAGCTGTGTTACCATTTGTTTTATGTTTCGTAAATAATTTCTGTGCTTTGCTTATACAGTGGTACCTCACTTTACGAAATTAAACCGTTCCAGAGCCTTTTTCGTAACCTGCATTTTTTGTAAATTGAACCGCATTTTACATGTAAAATGCGTGATTCGTTCCAAGGCTCCCAATACTACCCCCTAAACCAGGGGTGGGCAATGTTATCCGCAAAGGGCTGGTGTGGGTGCAGGTTTTCACTTCAACCACCTTGCTTTAAGTCTTAAACAGTAATGTGACCCCACCAAGATGGCCCCACTTCAGAATTGAAACAGTAATGTCCAATCTCGGGTTTTTCCCTTTTCTTTTGATGATCAGTGATTGGTGAAAACAGGTGGAAGGTGTGGCTACTGTTTGGTTGAAGTGAAAACCTGTACCCACCCCTGCCCTAAACGCTTTAAAAATGATAAAAGCATACCTTTTAAGACCTCCTTCTGCTTCAATATCGTACCGATGGTAGACAGGTTTGGCCATTTGCTATATCACTAGAGTCCGTTTCTTCCTCTCACTCGCACTGGAAATCACACACGCGCGTGCGCGTATGGGTATGGGTGTGTGTTGACCATGTCTTCTTAGCAGAGTTATAATCTTACAAATGTTTATGGAAGGTTAAAAGCCTGAGTCAAGAAATAAACCATAAAACAACAGTAACCTTGTCCTTTACAAGCAAAGCATGATGGCTGCTGCAGCTCCATAATTGCCAATGGGAGGGAGCTGCGTCATCCCTCCTAGCCAATGGGAGGCCAGCAGGGCGGGATGTTTGAACGTCATTGATGGGAAAGCTGCTCGTGCATTGTTTGAATTGCGCGTTTTAATGTTTGAATGAACATGAAATTGTTTCGTAGACAGAGACAAAAATTTTAGGAAAGGGTTTTTGTAAGCTGCATTTTTCGTTTGGTGAGACTTTCATAAAGTCAGGTACCACTGTACTGTATATTTGAGCAACATGAATCTGGTTCTGTTTTCAGGGGTAGCCACTGGAACACACAATAACCCTACTCCCTCCATGGCCACATCTATTTCATCCTCTTCTCCACCTTCAATTTCAGCCTTTGTGCTTCCTTCCCGATGTATTAAGTTCCAGGGCTCCATGCACTGCACATGTGAGCAAGGCTACAGCATCTCCAGCCAGGACAGAAACTTGTGCACAGGTAAAATCACCATCCAGATAAACACTGTTTATCATAAAATTCTTGTCCGTCTTACAATTCAATTCAGTCACTGTATGTACATTTGACTGTGGAATGTACACTAAAATGCCTTTTTTTTTTTTTTAAGACATTGATGAATGCAAGCTCTTCCGTATGACCCAATCTGGCCGTCTATGTTTGCACACATGCATAAACACGGCTGGGAGCTACTCGTGCCAATGTCCCACTGGGTACAGTATCAAAAAAGACAACAGGAGCTGTCAAGGTTGGTATTCTGTTTGACTGAAGCATATTTCAATTTCTACAAGTCTTCCCAGAAATGCAGAAAAGAGGGATATGGACTAATTGAGCATTCTCTTCGGATTATAGAAATATAGTTGGCCCTCTACTTACGAAAACCTCCGAGTACAAAAAATCCAGGTTACGAAAAAACATTTTCCTGAATTTTCGTCCTCTTTTTACAAAAACATCCTCTTTTTATGAAGTGCCAAAAGCGCCATTCAAAAATTCAAAGAATGTGCGAGTTGCTCTCTCATTAGCTGTCTCCCAACATCCCGCCCCGCTGGCCTCCCATTGGCCAGAAGGGAGCTGAACTGTACCCATACTTCGTGTTTGTTACACGCGTGAAGGAGAGTTGAACAGGACTGTTGGCTCACGAGATTTAGGACTCGAAGAAATCGATTCCCGGTGACACAGAAAAGAAGCGGAGTCCGTTATCAATTGAAGTGAAGCAGGAGATAAAAAAAAATACGAAAGTGGGATGCGGTTGAGCAAAAATCACAAATCCCTCTACAATCGGGGCGATATTGAAGCAGGTGACGACCTTAAAAGTGGAAATACAGTGACGGAGGCGATCATTTCGGAACAATATTGAAGCAGAAAGAGGCATTAAAAGCAGCGATACAGTGAAAAGCAGAGTGCTCCATGGGACAAGACCTCCAATCTCACTAGGAAGCAAGTCAATACTGAATCCGGACCTCTGATCTTTTAAACAGGTACTGTAATTCCGCTTTAAATACAACACAGTGTCTCAAAAGCTCTGTCAGCTGCGCGCTGCGGGTGGGTGGAGCCCGCATTCGGCAAAACACACCAGAGAGAGAGAGTTTTGTGTTAGTGTGTGCGTGTGTGTGTGTGAGAGAGAGAGAGAGAGAGAGACAGAGTTGTGCGTGTCTTTTCTTTTCAGCAGTACCTCCAGGGGTCGCCACAGCAAATCAGCTGTCTCCATCTCACAGTTGTCCTCTGCATCTTCTGCTCTTACTCCAATGACCTTCATGTCTTCCTTCACCACATCCATAAATCTCTTCTTTGGTCTTCCTCTCGGCCTTCTGACTGGTAGTTCCAACCTCAGCATCCGACTGCCAATATATTCACTATCCCTCCTCTGTACATGTCCAAACCATCTCAATCTAGCCTCTCTGACTTTGTCCCCAAAACACCTGACATGCTGTCCCTCTGATGTACTCGTTCCTGATCCTATCCATCCTCGTTACTCCCAAAGAGAACCGCAACATTTTCATCTCTGCTACCTCCAGCTCTGCCTCCCGTCTTTTCTCCAGGGCCACTGTTTCTAAACCATACAACATCGCTGGCCTCATCGCTGTCTTGTACACTTTTCCTTTCATTCTTGCCGATACTGTCGTATCACACATCACATCGGATACTTTTCTCCAACCATTCCAACCTGCCTGCAGATGCTTCACCTCTTTTCCACACTCTCCATTGCTCTGGATTGTTGAGCCTAAGTACTGTATTTAAAATCCTCCACCTTTCTTATCTCTGCTCCCTGTAATCTCACCGTTCCTCTTGGGTCCTTCTCATTCACACATGTGTTCTGATTTACTGAGGCTAATCTTCATTCCTCTCCTTTCCAGGGTATACCTCCACCTCTCTAGATTTTCCTCCACTTGTTCTCTGCTCTCACTACAGATCACAATGTCATCTGCAAACATCATAGCCCATGGAGATTCTTGTCGAACCTCGTCTGTGTGTATGTGCGTTAATAAATGTTTAATGGTTTAATTAATAAATGTTAATAAAATGGTTAAATGGTTTAATAAATAATTTTTTTATTTTTAACACACATTTCATACAAAATTGGTGTACCTTATTTTTAAAGGGTTTATGGGATAGTCTTGGGAGCCTTGGAACGAATCACGCGTTTTACATGTAAAATGCGCCTCTACTTACAAAAACTCCAGGTTCAGAAAGAGGCTCTGGAACAGATTAATTTCGTAAGTAGAGGGCCGACTGTACTTTAGATTTGATGGTATTTTGAGAACCCCCTGCTGCCTCTGAGTAGCAATGCCGTGAGTATGAATATACCAGAATGCTCTTTGACCGAGTCCAAACTTTTTTTTTTTTTAACCTGCGATAGTTCTGCTATTTGCACTAATATTTCGATTTATTCTCTGAATCTGGGAGGGCAGACGACAGACAAACTTGAAGGCAAGCTTGCCTATTTAATTATGCCTCAAGCACAACTTACTGATGATTTATTGACCAGTTAAAGATTGAATCAAACATCTTGCTGAACACTTCATCTTTAATGCAGATATTGATGAGTGTCAGACAGGGACTCATAACTGTGACAAAGAGGAGATGTGTGTGAACACTTTCGGAGGTCACCGATGCATGGTAATCCAATGCCCTCACTTTCCCAATGCTTCCTACATCAAGACCTCACCTCTGTAAGTATGCATCATTCATTTCAATTTAACTGGGACTATCACAGCACAGGTTAAATATGTAGGTCCAACTAGCCCACCACCACCACCACACACACACAGTGTTTGGACCATCACATTAAAAAATATGCAAAAAGCTAAACAAAAGAAAAATATGAAAATCCAACTCGACAATGCTCACGTTTTCCAACATGTATGTTGCAGGCAGTGCGAGCGTAATCCCTGTGTTCAGGGGAACAAGGTTTGCCACCAAGCTCCCGTCTCCATCAGCTTCCACTTCATGTCATTGGTGTCGAATGTGAGCGCCCCGCGGGTTCTGTTCCGGGTTTCAGCAAACCGGATTTTAGGAGACACTCTGCGTTTTGGACTACCAAGAAATCGAGGGGCAGGGCATTTCGCCCTCAACCGCGTAAACAGAAAGAGTGCAGAGTTGCTGCTGGTAGAGGCAGTACAAGGGCCTGCCACGCTGGAGGCTGAGGTGGAGATGAGCGAGCTGGCGAGGAGAACGCTGCTGGGAAGTTATATTACAAAGGTTACACTCTTTGTGTCCCCATATAGCTTTTAAGTCGGAGTGAGTCGGAAACAGACTGGGGAATAAAGTTCTACCTCAGTCATCTGTCGAGAGAGATCAACATGGAACTAAAGACTTCCAGCTCAGCAAATCATAAATCAGTCTTTAATATTAAAATGTTAACATTTAAGTAATTTAAAACTTTTGAAAAGTATTTTACAATGTCTGATACAGTCGGCTCCCAATTTATGAAGACCCCTTTGTACGTAATCCCTGGATTACGAAAAACATTTTCTTGAGTTTCCGAAATACGAAACAACCCCTTCTTACGAAAATAAATTCAAACGCGCCAATCAAAATTTCACACAATGCACGAGTTGCTCTCATTGGCTGCCTCTCAACATCCCACCCCAGTGGCCTCCCAGAGAGACAGAAGAAAGCTTCACGCTTTAGTTTACTTTATTAAGTTGTTTTAATTCAGTAAATGTTTAATATGGGTGCATTTGAGCTCGTCTGGAATATTCCGATCCCTCAAGGAATCAAATTAAAGTTGAGTTTGTCAAGCAGGGAATGCGCTTTGAATTCCACGTCTTGTGGGCGTGGCCCGCAGTGCACGCGCGAGACAGAGAGAAGGAATAACACTAGTTTTTTCAAGTTGGTTAATTCAGTAAATGTTTTATAAATGTGGGTTAATTTGAGCTCATCTGGCATCCTGATCCCTCAACAAATCAAATTAAAGTTGAGTTTGTCAAGCAGGGAATGCGCTTTGAATTCACGTCTTGTGGGCGTGTCCCACAGTGCATGCGAGAGAAGGAGATGAGAGAGAGAGAGAGGTGTGTTTGTTAATAAAAATGTTTAATAATGGTTTAATTAAATATATTAATAAAATGGTTTAATAAACAATTTTTTTACTTTTAACACATTTCATTCA
>CM045742.1:19237500-19345000 GCA_024760905.1 Plotosus lineatus
GAACACAATGAAAGCAGGAAGAGGAAAAACAAATGTCCAAAATATGCTGGCACACCGTACTTATAAAATGTGCAAACACACATACAGACAGACAGAGGGAGAAAGAGAAAATGAACCAGATGTCCACAGCAGGCAGGTCCGGACACAAAGAAGCAGAGGACGATGCAGGAGTACCGCAGTCAAAAAATGGAGAGCATGAAGAGGGTTAAAATCAGGTCCCCACACGGCCACAGTCAATAGCAAGAAACTCTGCACAGTTTCAGTCTTGGTCGTCCTCTTCACCGTGCCATAGCCAGCGCTCGGGGTGGATGAGGGACAGAGAGGAGCACCACTAGCTTCTCTACCCCCCCTTTTGTGGAATAGGGAAGGAGGAAGAGAGGACATTGGGTCTGCCTGCCCCTCCTCCTGCCCCTGGCAGCCCTCTTTACCTGTCCTTCAGCTCCTGGGTGACCCGCTTGGTGATGCGGCCGCATAGCAGCCCCATAAAGAACAGCATCAGCACACACATTGCCAACATACTCAGGATATAGTTCTTAGCAGGAGAAGACAGGACCTGACCAGCCAAGTCTGAGAAACCTTCTGCTGGTGCCACCTGGAGGTAAGAATCAGAAAAGTCAACATGGAAGAAAACAGCAAATAGAGCAATACAGGGATCCCTCGCTACTTCACACTTCAATTAATGCGGCTTCAAGTGCATCAGTTTTTGTTTTGTTTTTTTAAATATTCATCAAATTAAAAAAATAAGAAAATTAAAGAATTAGGGGGGGTAAGAAAAATGCCACAAAAACAAGGCCAATTATGCAAAAAAAAAAACCCAACCCAAAACCTTCCATCAAAACTAGTTACATTGTTGTGAGGTGCACATCTGCATGTGTGCGCGCGTCTCTACGTGTGTGCATTTAAATTTTATTTACATCTTAAGCATATTCTTTAATGTTTGTTATTATAAACATTTTTAGCATTGAATATGTATTTATTATATACACATACATGTACGTATACGTCAGTCAGGGAGGTAATCCTACTTCGCGGATTTTGGTGGTCGCGTGGGGATCTCGGTCCCAATTAACCACGGAAAGTGAGGGATCCCTGTACTTGAAAAATTTGGGAACAATAAAATTTGCATAATACCAACTGATTTTAAAATTATTTGTATTTTGTGTGTCACAAGTCTCAAGGAATGAACTAGGGAGCAGATTACATCCTCTGGTCGTCGATTCAAAAACAAATGTGGTCCTCGTTTAAGTCACAGACAAACCAGATAACAAGCTGCGTTTTGGGGTATACGAGCTCTGCATACAGACGCTCTCCGACTTGCGTTCATCCGTTTTACGTTTTTTTTTATTTTACGTTTAATTAAAAAAAGGGGGGAGGGGTCAAATTTTGAGTTTAGACATACCTTCGTAGTACGTTGACGTTTACAAACAACAGACCGAACGTGCCCCTCCTTCTTCCCAGTTCGGTTATATATACACATCTCAGTTATATAGCGTATTACCCTTGTGTTAAGACTTCATCTCTGTGATCTTTGTGTTTACACTGTTTTTGCGGACTTTTGTATCCCTAAGCAAATATGGTTGGTCAGAAGCGTAAGCCTACTAGTGTGGGTGCAAGTCTCATACACAGATGAATTAACTATCTGCTTGGATCGGCACAATCTACCATACTCCGTTAAGCAAAGAAAGTTGTAAAAATGAATGAAAACCCGAATCCAGAAAAGAAAGAACTCTCCGCTCTGCTGGTGATTCACATCAGTGCAACCTGAGTACTAAACCACTATTCAATGGCGCCCTTGCTCACTTGAAAGACCGGAAGGCCATATAACCTGCGCTTTCTCTCAAGCACAAAAAAGTAAACTACTTTCGGTGTTGAGCGCCTCACATATTGTAAGCGTTGATTGGCTGTTTTAAGCTTCATGTAAAGTGACTCAGCTCAGCTTCATGTAAAGTGACCAGGCATTGACCATCGGAACCATTTACAAGCAGAAAGATCGCATCACAGAGAATGTTAAAGGTTATATTTGATACTGTATTTGATATTTGATTAGTGAATTTGATTAAAATTTCTATTATTTTGCATGAATTTAATTTAGTTGAAATTAATGTTGATAATTGATTTAGGGGTGTTTTAGGAGATACGGTAATGATATTTATGGATGTAGTGCAGTATGAGCATCATACGTCACTAACAACTTACGTTCGGCTGTCCGGAACCAATTAAAAACATAAGTCGGGGAGCGTCTGTAATTCCATATTTCAGACTCAATAAGCTCAAATTTGGTTCCAAAATCATTCATGTGGCCTGTCTGGTTGCAAGGATAAACTTTGGAGAAAAACGAGTTCGAAAGTTAAGAATCAACTGACTTCAAACACTATACTAAAATAATTTTAAATACTGTACATCGAAAGAACCATACCAAGAAAATTAATGCAGATCTTCATTAACAAAAACTATGAAAAGAATGCACAATGATCACAATCGTGCTGATTCTTACAGGAATTCGAATGGTATTAAATGTTCAACAATCCCAAATCAGCAACGATCTGCCTTTCATATTTCATTCTACCATGTGCTTGGCTTGTATGCAATTCTTCTAAAGCTCCTCCATCTGAGTGAACACGTTACAGATCCTTTATTATTAAGATTACCAATACATATACAGTGTTCACGTTTGCGTGCGTCCTTGCGTCCCTGACGCATGAAAATCCGTAGGGACGCATGGTGTCAAACCAATGTGCGTCCGCCGGACTCATTAATATTTTATCAATTTATGTAACATTGTCCCAAAACAGAAATATTTGCCAAAATATCTTGCGAAATCGGTCGATGCTTTGACAATACCGCCATATTTGTTTACCTTTCCGAGTGCGAGTTTTGCCTTCTGCGCTTTCGAGATATCGAATCGGGATCCTCTCGCGAGATTTCGTCTGCTCACGTGATTTCGTCTGCTCGCCAGTGTTCATTCATTTCCGCTAGTTCTCGAGTGTTTAACGTGCAACATGCCTCCGAAAAAAGTATTCAAAGTCGACGAAAATCAGCGTAGATTAAGCAATTTTTTCTCAATGAACAAGTTAAAACAGTATTATTTTTTCTGTGATGACTTCAAAGTATTTAAATTTTGTTTTAATGTTTTTTTTATATCATAGTCAGTGATAACTTCTAAGTTTTTAATTTTTGTTTTTATCTGTGAACCTAATAAACTTTTCATAAAATGATTGAATGAACTTTGTGTTGGCAATGATCTATTTGAAGTTCTATACATTTTCGGGCGAATCTTTTCCGTTATTTGACAGGACTCATTACTATTGCATTTGGACTCATACTTTCCCAACCTGCGAGTCCCTGGGACTCATAACTTTCTTGAGCAAAAATGAACACTGCATATACACACACACACACACACATATATATATAATATATAAATGCCAATAAATCTGGACTCATCCTCAAATTCCATGAAGCTGGACATTATAGATTACTCTGTGTTTGTGTGTCTTGCCTTGGCAGCATAGCTCCACATGTCTATGCGGTCTTGCAATCTCTTCTTACACTCAGGCTGAAGTCTCACTCTCTTATCCTGAAGAGCCTCCATCAAACAAGACATCTCTGAGGAACATACACTGAAGTTAATATCTCCTGAAGCCTCTTCAGGAATAAAGTTGCTGTGAGGTTAAGTACTCACGTCTTCCTCTGCCAGGTGGGATGGCAGCACACTGATGTTTAAGGTCAAGTGCACATGCTGTGTGCAACACTGGATCCACAAAAATGTCTGCCTTACTCTCTTTGAGGATGTTTAGCACTTCCTAAAAGACACACAAACAAATTACTATCAGACTACATGATTGTAGAGAATTTTAGCCAATCTTATGGTGGGACATGCAGTGATGCACCTTTTTGCAGGCCTCATTTTTTATCTTGAGCAGATTGACTTTAAGACACTCCTCCACCTGACCTGTCTGTTCCTGGGCCGCTACCTCCTCTGCACACAGCCGTGGGATCTGAGACACAAATACATGACACTCCATCACCCAGGACTACACAAAACGGAGATAAATGGAGAAAGCTGATGATGTAACAGACCTCCTCAGAGCACTGCATCTGTAACTGAGGGTCCAGTCTATAGTCCAAAGCAGACTCCTGCAGAATTATTTGGATCTGGTCCTCACAGTCAGATGAGAGACGCTACACACACATACATTAATGATGGTTACAAGCTCAGAGCAGGTTTTTAAATCAACTTTTCTGTATTTAACTGCAAAGTAGTACAGCAGACAGGAGTGCACTAGAACAGACCTGGTCAGCATATTTGAGTTTGAGGCAGGAGATGACTTGGCCCTCTAATTCAGTGTCATCTTTTGCTTTGTTCAGAATGTACTGACAGAATTTAGGAATGTCAGCCTTACAGGCCTTCCTAAGCACAGGGTTCAATCTATAATCTGGACATGTAAAGGAAATAGAATTCACTTCATAACAGTATCATCATACAGGAATATCTTGAGAGCAGCACAGCCGACAAATGTTTCTGGCATGGATAAAAACAATGAAGACAGAATGGTGTACCAGCATGCCAAGCAGGCCATACCTGTGTTTTGGGTGATCTGTCTCTTAGTAATCATCTGCTTGCATTTAGGGTCCATGAGTTCACTATTCTTGTTTTGTTTCAGGCACTGGAACATGCTCTTTGTATCAGATTCAGAGCAAAAACGCTACAACACCAAAAAGCATGTTATAGTGTAATATTTACGACCAAACTGAATATCTATAAAGTTAAAGAACTACCGTTTCATCATCACTCACCCTGATCATCTGTTTACACACTCTCATGAGCTGAAAGTCAAGTTCAGGATCAACCATCTCGGTCTCCTGCAGTTTGAAGATTTTCTGGTGACAGCGCTGAGTCAGATGCCTCTTATTGTCCTTCAGACACTCAATCACCTGCACATATAAAACCAAGTGTGTTATGAAATTTATTACATAAACTAACAGTTAAGTACATAACCGAATAAACATTTATTTGAACTTTCCAGTTCAAGTCCCATACTGTAACACACAGTAACCAAACTCAAAGCTCAAGCATGTTCAAAGAATCTGATTATCATGCATTCATTGCATCAACCATTACCACGAAACAATTCATCATCCTTCCACTGGGTGGCAGCAACCTATTTCACAAATAGCACGTCAGTTATGACTTGAAAGATTTCAGGCTAGCTAATCACTGTCAAGTGCTGTTTTAAAAAAAAGAGTGACGATAGAACAAATACAGTGGTACGTCAACCTTACGAAATTAATCCGTTCCAGAGCTTTTTTCGGAACCTGCATTTTACACATAAAACGCGTGATTCGTTCCAAGACTCCCAATACTACCCCATAAACCCTTTAAAAATTATAAAAGCATACCTTTTAAGACCTCCTTCTGCTTCAATATCATACCAATGGAAGACGGGTTTGGCCATATTCCTTTGCGATATCACTCGAGCCCATTTCTTCTTCTCACTCGCGTGCATGCACGCGCGTGTTGACCATGTCGTCTTAGCAGAGTTGTAATCTTACAAATGTTTACGGAAGGTTAAGGGCCCAAGTCAAAAAATAAAGCATAAAACAGTAACTCTGTCCTTAACATGAAAAGCATCATGATGGATTCAGCTCTAAAATAGGCAATGGGAGGTAGATGCGTCATTCCTCCTAGGCAATGGGATCCCTGTCCAAGATGGCGCTTGAGTGAAGGCAACATGATTGACAGCTCAGTTGTTAGCCAATGGGAGGCCAGCGGGGCAAGGTGTTTAAATGCCACTGATTGGAGAGCAGCTCGTGCATTGTTTGAATGGCACGTTTGAATTTTTAAGATGCCGCTTTTGTAACGTGAACTTGTTTCGTATCCTGCGACAAAAATTTTAGGAAAATGCTTTTCATAACCTGAATTTTTCGTTTGGTGAGACTTTCATAAGGTGAGGTGCCACTGTACCTAGCATCCAGGTTTTTGTTTCAAACATCTTTGTGCTCTGTACAGAGATTGACCAATCAGCTGCCTGAAGACTCCCATCAGTTGATTATATGAGCCAGGTCAGATGTGCTGCCGAAAACCTGCAGCCACATGGCCCTTTGTGGAATGAGTTTGATGCCCCGACCTCAACTAACCATCACACAGATGTCGTTTCATGCCTTTTTTGAAATAGATGTTCAGTGAGTATTTGGCCCTTGGCGAGTTAAATTTTGTGATGTTATCCTTGGTGAAAATGAACGACACCCCTAGTTTACCACAATCTCTTCCTCAACTGTATGGATATGATAATGATGTACTTTTATTTATGTACCTGAGCATTGCCGAACACCACGTTCTGACAGTGATCCTTAATGTCCTGCTTACAGTTCTCGTACACATCTGGGTCCAGGCGGATATCCTCCGACTGAAACAACAGCAACGCAGTTACACCTATAGTAATTACACGCAGTGCTGTAGAGTACAAACGTAGTCTAAATTCCCAGACTTCACAATAAACCAACCATCTCCAGCTCCTCCACTCTGAGCTGTCGACGACACTTCATGGAAACGCGCTGATCTTTCACCTCTTGCAATGTATCATTCCTGACCATGGTACTCAGACAGATGACCACATCCACCCTGCACACAGAAATAGGTTTATTCCACCAAAGATTGATTGTTCTACTTAAAGATGTATTAAATTTAGCTAAAACTAGTCTCAGTATAAAAAAACTGCATTAACAAACAATTCCTTGCTAAAACACAAAATTACGAGGTGGCCATTAATGTGGCACTCACTTTTTTTTAATGTTCGGGCAAAGCTTGAGAACATCCTCCTTGCAGGCCATCTTGAACTTGTAGGAAAAGCGGAAGTCTTTCATTTGGATCTGAGAAGGAAGATGAGAGCAACAGAGTCGCAAAGTTGTCAAACACAAAGCAAATCAAGGATGCCCTCTCTGAACTCAGCTCAAACAGGAACTGGTTATAAATCTGTACAACACTAAGCACTGATGCAGGACTGTAAATAGCTGGGGGAACTTCACCATATTTCATTTTGTTTTGTAATAATGTAGTACACAAGTACAAAAGATCATTGCTGACAAAGGAGGCAGAAAAAAATTAATCAAAAAAATAAAATGTTATGATGCGAGTTAATTTAAATTATATGACCAAGACACAAGTACTCCCTAAACCCACAGCTCCCCATGAGGTTTCCGTGGGTTGTCTCTTTCCGTTCTTTATTATTTTCTCCCATTTTTAAATCCATGGTTTTTTTTTTTTGTTTGTTTGTTTTTTTTTGTTTTGTTTTGTTTTTGGGGGGGTAAAAAAAAAAACTGTGGAAACAACAAAAATTCCATAATTTTCTGAGGCTGGCGCCCATCTCAGCCTCTGGCTGAGGGCAGGATAACACCCTGGACCCTGGCCATCTCACCAGGCCATCACAGGGCCAACACTCGCATAACCATTCATACCTAGGGCCACTTTGGAACAGCCAATTAACCTACTGTGCATGCTTTTGGACTGTGGGGGGGAAACCGGAGTACCCAGAGGAAACCCACGCAAGCATGGGTAGACAAACTCCACACAGAAACGCCCGAGCTGGGAATCGAACCCAGGCCTTCTTGCTTTAAGGCGGACCTGCTAACAACTACACCACTGTGCTAAACATAGATCAAAAATCCTCCACAAATGAATTTTTGTTTAAATGTTGCGTCTTTGTTGTTGTCAAAAAAATAAACAGCCAATCAGTTGCATAAGCACTAGTTGTACAAGTCACGCAAAATCAAGTTGATGGTTTCTCACACACAATGTGCAACGAGGAAATAGGAAAGTATTCAATCAGCTAGTTATGAATATTTATTATATTTTGTAATATGTGACTAGCTATACTTGTAAAAAATATTAGTACAAGTATTTATCCTAATGGCATGCATACCTACATTCAATCCATAATAGATGGCCCTAGGTGTTTTACAGCATCAGGTGCTACATTCGTGATAAGATCCCGGTTCTAAATATTAATGATAATTTAAAAAGTAAAAAATAAAAAGCAAACAAAGTGCACATGTGTACATAAAAAGAGGCTTAATTTTAAAAGTAGAGACCAAGATATCATTGAAAAATTTTAATGCATTAAAAAAAGTGAAAATTCTATGAATTATTTCAAATTTATTTAAAAAAAAAAAAAAAAAAAAAAAAAACTCACTTTTTTTTGGTGGCCATGTGTCAAATCAGCAGTCACATGACCCCAATACCTTTACGCGCCATCTTGGAAGGCAAGCATGATCCAGAACACACACAATTCACTAAGCATGGCTTCAACAACAACCGATGACAGCGAAAGCAAAATATGCGAGAGTGTCGAAGGCAAAAGCAGTGACACTATAATATTGTCAGACGTTGTCAATCATCTGACAGGTGACCAGAGGGCGAGGTATCTGAGTAAAATAAAGCAGCTGGGGATTGCCAAACCATATCTGATGCTGCAGTCAATGTTTTCGAATGTGTTAGAATGTGACCATTCTTCCCCTCCTGCTTTTGCCTACTTGGATCTTTGTACATATCTTGCCCACGGCCCATCTCCATTTACTGGCAAAGAGTTAAAAGCTTACAAATCAATGGAAGCTTACAAGTATTTTGTTGCCGAATTTGTAAGCTGTATGCAACAATGGGAGCCAGGAACTGGGAAGAGAGACTACCACCTCATAAATGCTAAGGTGTTCTATCCCCAAATAGACCCACACAAACAAGCACTTATGCAATAATAAATGAAAATTATTGCTGCTTATAACAGTTGAATATGCCCCCAACCCATTCACACTACACAGTCATCCAGCTATACATGCCACCAACCCCCGCCGGGATGCTACCTCAATGACAATAGCCACCCTAGGCCCTATACAATAAATGTATATTTACCTGATACAAAGTGTTTGCTGCATATTCTACTGTATTCTGTAGGATTCCAGTCTTTCCGATTTACCGCTGCGATCCACTTGGCTTTTCTCTCCGGGTCAGATGGAAGACGATAAAATGACAGTGCAGGCTGACTCCTCTGTCTATTTGCACAGCCAACAGCGCAACACGATATAACCATACTCACTGGTTATTTTGTATCACTCCGGGGAAGTTAGTAACCGAAAAACAACATCCAGTTGGGTAATGTTGAACCACTATTACTTATTTTAAAATGTTTAGCTTTAATGAGCGAGCGCCGTCCTGATCATGCCGTCCAAGATGGCATATAAACATAAGTCACGTGACCCTGTGGCGTCACGTGCAAAACCTCAATAAGACCTTACTGTGCAATGTCTTTTTCGATGACATTAAAGCAGGTCAGTTCAATTAAATGTGCTTCGTAGTTTGTGAAGTTCTACATGACCGACATGATGCGCCTTTCACCAAAACGTACAATTCCTAATCCATAATAAGCTCAGGTTTAGAGTATTATACTTGTATAGTAAGAGCAGCACTTCTTTAACTGCATATTAACCAAACCAATAACTTGAGCAGTTCTACTTAAATCAGTCTCAACTTCAAAAATAGGAAAACAATATTTCAAATTTAATTTTGGAAATGTCATCATACAAACATAAAACATCCCTATTTATTTTGGAAAATCATACCCCATATTTTACCTCTTCCTATATACAGTCGTGGCTAAAACAGCTGGATACAAAACTATAGGGAAATACTTGAAGGTATATTACCAGTTGAAAATGAGTGACTCCGACGGCACATTTTTCATTCATCTCCTTTTGATGCTTATTGAGCACGAGACACTCCATCAAATCTCCAGTGTCAATCTGATTATCTGCCACCTCCTATTAGCCAAATTCAAAATAAATTAGTTTTATTCACAAATAGAAAGAACCAAAAAATGTAAAGGATTGTGAGTTTAATACTGGCACATGGGGGGCAGGGGTGTATTGACGAGGCATTGTGCAAGATTAAGCAGTAACAAAACATTATGACTTACATGGCAGTGTGACTGGATGACTGGTTCACAGGCTCGGATTAACAGGGCTTCAATCTGAATATCCTGAAAAAAAATTACCACCATATTAAAATAAAATTACCATGTTAACAATGTGACAAATATGACTTCAAATGTTCATCCTTTAAATACGTAGGAACAGGGTGTACTAGCACAGAACCACAATATCAGAGACATCAGTAAGTACTCGTGTGATAGAAAGAAATATATAAGTGGCAAAGGACAGGGGAAATTTCTTACCTCAGACTCCAGCTCGGTCAAGTTACCCACTACATCTCTACAATCAGAGCCCAGATCATCTAAATGATCTTGTAAACACTCCAACTCCTGCCAACACACACACACAATCAAGATGCATCACTTACTTGGACATAATTTAAACATGCAACTCCATCAAATAGCATAAAAAAATGCACATGCCACACAACACCACCTCTTCCAGATGTGATAGCTGGCAATTACAGTATATACAAAAATACCTCGCCAGCTATTTTGTTTCAATTTTCAATAACAACTAATGATCCTGACAGCCCAAACAGCTGCTCTATACATGCAACTCAAACTACCAAACATATAAAGAAATTCTCTTTTTAAACCATAACAGGGGGAGATTTCCTGTATACGACACTGCTTTTTAAAAAAAATGAAGATAGTTATATAGACAAATTTATGAACTAGGAGACTGTTTGCCAAACAGATTCACCACAATGGTGTACTTTCTAAGATCCTGAATAACTCAGTTCCTCATTCTGCCATCATGACAAAGGAAAACAGGGCAGACACACTGATCGTGGATTAAATTTGTTTTCATGCTAACAGACTGAATGGGCAATGACTGAATGAAGGACGTTTAGAGTGAGAACTGAGAAACAACCAATGTGTTGAAACCTGCAAAAAAATATGAATCATGCACACAAGACAAGTAATGCAAAAACACCTGGTATGAAGTCAGCAAATCAGATATGGACCTGGTACAAACAACACAAGCTTGAATTTCCTGTCTGTAAGACATGTTTCAAGAGACAGGCATCTAAAAAACAATTGTAGGGGTCTAGATCTCAAAATGTTCTCTGGTTAAAAGGTGATAACGTCTATAAAGCTTAATGTGTTGTGTGTGTGTTTACAATAATCTGAATCACAAATAAAGGGACAACCAGAGTGCAAGACATCTCCAACAGGCAGCATGAATAATATAATAAACCGGACTATTTAAGTGCTGGTTTTAATTATCCATGTGCTTATCATGACCAAATTAAAAAAAGGATGTTGACTGTTTAAGATGTTATGAGATCAAGGCCAAAAGCTCAGTCACATTTGGCAGTCCATATATATAGTTTCCGATTCATGCGCCATATTAATGGTATGTTAAGCATTCATCTTGAAGTTCTGAATACTCCATCCCCAAAACCTGAGGATGACCTTCCTTTGACGAAGACAATTCAAAAGTAAACAATCTCTGGGACTTGGGTCATGCAGTGTGCCCACCTAGGTTGGTAGTGGTGGTGGGGAGGAGACGACCACTGTTCATAGATGTGCTGAGGATTTTATTCACCGACAAGTAACCAAACATATCACAACCAATGGCGATTACAATACCTCTACCAGAACTCCATTTTGGGTGGAGGTAAATAAATAAAACAATCTAAATGACAAGCCCATGACATACAATTTGATATTAGGCGTGTAATGTCAGGGGCAGATTTAAAAATAATCTTGTTGCTTTTTTTGAGGGGGGGCATCAGTGCATAATCATCACGTAATGTGAACACAGGCAGCATTGGCCCCAAAGATAACATTTATTTCTGTTATATTGAATGGCATTTATAATCATTAATAAAGATCAGAGAACCTGTTCCAGAAGCAGCCGTGGAAGTCAAAGTCATCACACAATTTCCTACTCCGTATAACCCATGAGCATGCATATTGTTGATCATGAATAGAGCCCCCATTACTTTTCAACCTTTCCATTATTCTGGGTCTAGAATGCCTTTGGGTCATTTCTGCAGTTCTCTGAATTCCTAACTTTGCTTCTGATTTGTACTGCTGATGGGTGGCTTGTACCTTGTACTATGGACTTCCTTCTCCTGCTTCTGTTACTGAAGTCACAGTTGTTTTTGGAAAATTTCGGCACAGTTTGTTAGGAACTATTGTTTTCATTGGCTGACTTGTTCCATGTTTAGTTTGTCGGTCTCTTTTCAGGACGTTCCAAATTGTTGTACGAGTTATATCTAAGGCTTGGGTCATTGCGCTGACAGACTTTCCGTTTTCATAGCTTCAAAATGGCTTAATTTTTCACCCCACAGACAATTCTTTAATCTTCATGGCCGTTTACGGTTTGAAACAAAGGGGGGGGGGGGTGTTAAACAAATTTGCCTTTGATGTTCCAATACACACAGCTCTACATCTATTACCTCACAATTTGGAATACAACTATAACCAAGCAACCAACTTATTTTTAGTTACATGAAGTGAAATGAAAAGCAAGTCAACCACTCTCTCCTGTGACACATGAACAAAAATTTTCATCATCGTGTGGTATAAGCCAAGTCTGCATCTCGATTGGCATAAAACTACCAAACAACCAAAATGGCGGAATTTAACCTGAAATGTCAATGAACAGTGCCCTGTCGATATGTTTAATTTATTGAAAGTTCACGATCTACAGACATATTGTATGCGTAGGGGTCTTCACGGTTGTTCCCGCAAACGTAAGGATGAATTAGTTGTGCTTGCATTTGCCACCACATTACAGAATTTGCCAATAATCCTCTCAAAAGCTGAGGAATCTGAGCAGATCCAGCGTGACTATGCAAGCCTGCTGACATTTGAAATGGACAGGGAACTGCTGACAAGTCCCGACCCCATGAGGAAGGCTGAGAAACAGGAGTCGACACCGTGTCAAAGTGGCCCCATTGTATGTTACGCTGACATAGCTGGCACACACACGAACTCCTGAATGAAATAAAACTAGAAACAAATTCATATTTGCTTCCGTATGCATACATCAAAATAGTGTACGCTTGAATGTATAAAAGCCGCAGAAAAGCGCCATTTATTAATACACAAATAACAAGACGATCAAATGACTTCAACATTCACGCCTCCCTGAGTCAGCACCATTCTGTACTCAAAAAGGATGACGAAAGTAATGTGGTTTCCTAGAAAAATACATTCATTATGCATGAATTAAGTTTGCGTTTTATTTCCTTTTAAGCTTATTTTTCTGCTAACCAACCTGTCCAGCCTCTGTTTTCTCACTACACCACTTGCCCAGGTCAGTCATACACCGTCTCTGTAGCTCTGGGTCCAGCTTCACATCCAAAGCCCTCTGATGGAGGATGCGCTGCACTTCTGTCTTACAGTCACGTGATAACTAGAGTTAAACAGGATTTTAGGACTATTAGTCACATAGATGTGAACAATTACACATCACATTAACTTACTCAAAACTAGAATTACACACATTGTGCTTTAAAAACAAGAGAAATACTCCAAGGTATTTAAATATTGAGTTAGCAAGAGAATCACACTTCCCACACATTCTAAAATCACAATTAGTAATTTTAAAGTTTCTTGAAAATTACAATGCTCACAAAATAATTAAACAGATTATGTAGTGTTTCAGCTGCTCACACTGACATCATGAGAAAAGAAATGAAACATGTACAGTGACAAACCACTGAGATTAAAAGGTATTACACCAGTTTGACCCGCTTGTTTGTTCATCACCGCATGCATAATTTGGTGTAATTCTGAGCACCTCAAAGAATCAAGTACTTACCACATCAAGACTGGTGCCGTCAGTGGGCTCCTATGATTTAAATTTAAGGTTAGCTTAGATAAACTCAAAGTTACACGACAGCTACAGCCAGCAGTCATAACTTGAGAACACAAGCAAAAGCTATTATCACTGTCCATTTCACAGGTCTGTTTCCGTGTCCTAAAGGACAATTTACACCAGAAGACTTTAAGGTGGGCAGCACAGTGGTGAAGTCGTTAGCACAACCACCTCACAACAACAAGGAGCCCAAGTCCCAAGCTCAGTAAGGGCATGTGCGCGTATGTTCTCTCCATGCTTGTGTGGGTTTCCTCTGGGTACTCAGATATCCCCCCATGGCACAAAGACATGCCCATTAGGATAAATGGCACTTCAGAATTTCACAGAGTGTAACTGTGAATGGTTGTCTGCATGTTGGCCCTGTGATAGACTAGCAAGCTGTTCAGGGTATAACCCTGCCTTTACCCAGCCTTGACAGCAACGCTACTGGATTTAAACAGTTCAGAAAATAAATGACTGGTTGTTTCTAAGGTAGATCCAGCATGGTGGCGTAGTGGTTAGCACATCTGCCTCACAGCAAGAAGGCCTGGCTTGGAGTTTGGATGTTCTCCCTGTGTTTATATGGGTTTCTTCCCACATTCCAAAAACATGTACATTAGTCTAATAGTCAATTCGCATCTCTGCTCGCACACAGCATCATGGGATCTCGACCACCAAACGTGGCAGAAGTAAACCTTGATGTGGATGAAAACTACACTATCAATGCATTTAATTTATGGGAAGTTCCCGACCTTCGGGTGTACTAGTCCTTCTCAAAAAATGTGCATATTGTGATAAAGTTCATTATTTTCTGTAATGTACTGATAAAAATGAAACTTTCATACATTTTAGATTCATTGCACACCAACTGAAATGTTTCAGGTCTTTTGTTTTAATACTGATGATTTTGGCATACAGCTCATGAAAACCCAAAATGCCTACCTCAAAAAATTAGCATATCATGAAAAGGTATTCTAAAGGTATTAAAAACACTTTTATTGGTCAGATGAAATATGCTAATTTTTTGAGATAGGGATTTTTGGTTTTTCTTTACTTTTTTGCCAAAATCATCAGTATTAAAACAATAAAAGACCTGAAATTTTTCACTTGGTGTGCAATGAATCTAAAATATATGAAAGTTTAATTTTTATGAGTACATTACAGAAAATAATGAACTTTATCACAATATACTAATTTTTTGAGAAGGATTAGTATTGGATACGTGGGGATCTTCCCAGTTGTTCCCGCAAGCGTAAAGATGAACTTGTGCTTGCATTTCCGGCGAAGTTACAAAAACTGCCGAGAGTTTTGTCACAGGCTGAGGAATCTAACAAGTCCAACGTGACTATGCCGGCTTGTTGACATTTGAAGTGGATGAGGAAATCGTGACAATTTCCGACCCCTTGGGACTTGAAGACGGCTGGGAGCCTTATCAAAGTGGCCACCGTGTATGTACACTGACACAGTGGATTTTTTGATAATGAAGGACCAGGCACCCCTACTAGCGTGACTTCGTAATGACTAAAAAGAAGGTAAATACAAGTTTTACAGCTGTCACCGAGTGATATGACAGCTCTTGTTATTTACCTCTTTAATATAAAGAGCTAACAGCTCTTGTTAATTTACCTATTTAATATAAAGAAAAAATTACATAATTTACATATATAATTTGGCATCGCCGATTGTTATGGTACATTAATAGGTAAATAAAAGGTAATATAGTAGCCTATAGGGTCTATGAATTCGAATAAAGAACACTTTAATTATAAACTTACTGCTTTAATCCAACGTTTGCGTCCCTCCGGATCCTTCAGCTCGGTAGGGAAAGTAAATAGCGTGAACGGTAGCAGACATCAGCTGTTCGTCACGTTCCCCGCACATGCGCAGTCGTAATGCGAATTGTGTCTATTGACTGTTCCAAATTGCCCCGAGGTGAGTGTGAATGAATGTGTGCGCTTAGCCCTGTCTGACGAGCTATTCAGAGTGTATCCTTCCTTAGCCCATAGTCAGCCAAGATGGGAACAGCCTCCCAGCGGCCCTAATTAGGATTAAGTGGCTGATATAATTAATGAATGCATGTTTAAAGTGTTTTTGTCTGCATGAAGGTCACAATTCACACTAAAAGTGCTTCATGTGCTTGTTACAGCCATAAAAGTGAGATGGGAAAATATTTTAATGATTCGTGTTTATTTTTCAGTGCTTTGATAGTGATTTGATTTTTAGTTTTGATTTTTAGTGAGGCATGAACATGCTGCTCCATTCTGAAATAACACATTGGAAATTGAAATACTGAAAACTATAAACTAAATCCCCCCCATGCCTGCCATGCACTGTAAAGTAGGCTTAAAACCAATAAACATTATCTTTAAGGTTAGTTGGATATGAACAAGTATTGCTCCTGGTGTGCGTGCGCGCATGTAAATCTCACCCGCCGACCCTGTTCCTCAGTGCGGTAAGCATGGCGGTAGAGGCAAGAAAAGACTGCTCCTGGAGGCATGAATTCACTAGTCTCGTTCCAACCATGAGTGTGGCAAATACGTGCAGCATCATTCTGACACTTCCTATAGAGGACCGGGTCCAGTCTATGAGTGAATCAGAAAAGAAGCAAAAAAAATAAATTCATGACAGGATATTAAAAATAATATCAACAAGACCATACATGTTTTGTTCTTTTTTTTTTTGAACAACAATGATGATTTGCATGGTAGTAAAACATCTTGTGGGATCACACAAAACTGGTGATTCTTACAAATGATTATTATGAGCAACATTATTATTCAGTAACAGTTGAAACTTGGCATTTCACATGACACGATTCACTCACTTCCAATCTCTGGAGATGAAGTATTGTAGCTCTAGCAACCTGTGCTCACAGTCTTCCACCATCTTATCAGTGTAAAGATGCTCCATTAAACAAGACAAGATCCTATATGAAAATCACATCATGATTATTTTCCTCCAACAACAACTGCAATTACAATCAAGCAAGAAATAAAATGAGGCCAACTTACATGGGGTCTCCATTGCGAATGTGTTTGCAGGCGGTCTGGATGACTGACTCACAGGCCTCATTGAGAGCTCGGTCAATCCGGTAATCCGCCCCGGGATCGGTCTCCTGGATCAAAGTCTGGAGCTGAAAACAATTAATACAAAATTCTTTATAATAAATATTTACACCCACCACACATATGACCTTCGTACCCCCTGAGCCCGATGACCACCCACCAGGATAGCAGTCATACAACATGTAATCACAGTTCAGCCCATTCAGGCACTCTGCAAAGCACCAGTATTACACCAGAGAGGCGAGACCACAGTAACTATCGAAAGTCAACTCACAGACTTCTGACAGAGGTTGTCGATGATGCCCTTGTCACGGGATACTCTCATGAGACAGTGGAGGGTTCGGCCTTTGTGATGCAGACCGGAACAGTGCGTGTCAATCTCTCCACGGCAGTGCAGCACAATCTCAGGACTCAGCGAATAATCCTCCATCAGCATACGTCTGTAGTCTAACATCTCACCCTGGCACTCGCCACTCACACTGCGTCCTAATGTACAGACAAGGCAAAATAGCATCTCATACCACGAGCAGGGGCTCAGGAATCTTTTTACAAACAGTTGTTACATTAAAATCACTTCTCGTGAATCAGTTCATGATTTAAAACAAAATCAAGAGTTGACTCCAGAGCATTGGAATCATTGTTCGGCTGAGATGATGAAAAGAGGAAGAGTACAGTACGTGTGTGTGCGTGTGTATGTATGTATGTATATTATATATCCTCTTTTTTGTGTGTGTTTTAATTACCAGTTAAACTTTATGATACCACTCAAACGCGATGTGTCTTCTCTGGCTAAGCGAAAGAAAACGCTGGATGTCTCTTCTGAAGAAATAAGACTTTCTCCTTAGAAATGACGGTTTTCTCTGAATTGTTGTATGAAAACCTTTTTCAATTATTATTCCAGTACAGTACCAAAGTTCATGTTTATGTGTGAGATTTTATGGTCTGTAGCATGTTTAACAAACGATACCAAAAGGATAAACTTTATTACAGTACTCTTCATGTCCTTTTACATTGAAGTTGGAGTGACGTCTCCAAGATGGCGCTGCCCAGAGGGCGACGTAGCGGAGTTCTCAGAGTCAAATTGTTTTTGTTCGTTTTAATTTTTTATTTGTTCATGTTTTGCTCTATGCTCGTGTACAGTACAATTTTACATTCATTTACTGTACACCGTTACCATGGCTCCCAGGAGGAAGTCCGATTCATCAGATAGCAATTTTACCAAGAAAGCAAAGAAGGTACTGTCAGAGACAAAGATGAAAGTGAAACTGAGATCTCCATCTCTCCCACGCCACCATGTCTACAATTTTGAAGGACAAGGACCGCATTAAAGAAGTGAAAGCAGCAGCCCCAATTAAGTCAACTATCAACACAAATCAGCGTGAGCGACTGATTGCAGAGATGGAAAAGTTGCTATACATGTGATAGGAAGATAATAGGCAAAGAAATGTGAAAGTGATGTTGCAAGCAGTGCAAAGTAAGGATACAAGTTTATTTCTCATGTTGAAAAATATGCTTCACATGAATTCATAGCGAGTGCTGGGTAGTTTCAGTTTTGTTTTCTTAAATTTCCCACTTACGACCAATCTGATTTGTTGGTCGGAACTGATCTAGGTTGTAACTCGAATAGTGACTGTGTATACACACACACACACTTTAGCCTCGAATAAATAGGCTCGAATCAGCTCAGCTAGGCTGATGATTGTGTGCGTGTATATATATATTATATATATATATATAAATAAAAAACTAAAAATCTCCCATTTCTACCCTTTATAAATGATTCCACCTTAAAAAAAATCTTTTATCGTATCTCATGTCTCTATGAAAACTCATCCAAGTTGAATTAAATGTTATGTATATTTAGTTCGGAAGCTTTGATGTCACACTAGGTTTCATCCGGTTTTGATTGAGACTGCAAATTTAGCAGCATTTTAAAATTTAACACCGAAAATCCCAATGGTATGATAGTACATTATGCCCAGCAAAGATTACTATGAAGTTTATTTTTATAGCTTAGCAGAGGTTTGTGCTCTAGTTTGTTGCCATAAACTTTGAAACTCTCAACTGTCCACTAGTGGATGTATCACTTAACAGTGTCACTGTAAAAATCGAATGCAAGTACAGCCAGCCCTCTTCTTACAAAAGCCCCAGAATACTACTTATGAAAAGCGCCAAACACGCCATTCAAACAATGCGCGAGTTGCTCTCTCATTGGCTGTCTCCCAGCATGCCGCCCCGCCGGCCTCCCACTGGCCAGGAGGGAGCTGAATCTCCATAGTACTGTACCCATAAAGCTTGTTTGCCACACGCATAAAGGAGAGTTGTACTGTTGGTTTGTGAGTTTTTTTGAGTGCGATCAGTGTAGCTTATTTTTTGTTTTTTAAGTTGTTTAATTCAGTTAATGTTTAATAAATCTGGTGCACTCCACCGAATGTGGGCAAAACGCGGCTCATCTGGACCTCCAATCCCTCAAGCAAACAACTGAATGTTGAGTACTAAACAAGTATTCAAAGCACGCTTACCTGCTTGACAGATCGGAGGTCGGGACTCAACATTTCACTTGTTTGCTTGAGGGATCGGCGGTCCGGATGAGCTGCGCCCAGTCTCAAAAGCGCCGGCGTCGCCTGCGACGCCACCTGCATTCGGCGGAGCATGCCACTGATCGTGACCGACACCGGAGCCCCCAAGACGGGGCACAGCTCATCCGGACCTCCGATCCCTCAAGCAAACAAGTGAATGTCGAGTACTAAACAAGTTCAAAACGCACTTACCTACTTGACAGATCGGAGGTACAGACAAGCCACGATCCACCCCAAAAGCTCCGGTGTCAGCCGTGACACCGCCCACACTCAGTCACGAATGTTTAATATTGTTTGGTTAATTTAAAAAAAAAAAAAAAAAAAAAAAAATTGGTGAATCAAAAATGTTCAATAATGGTTTATGTTAATAAAATGGTTTAATAAATATTTTTTTTTTTACTTCTCACACATTTCATACAAAATTGGTGTACTTTTATCATTTTAAAAGGGTTTATGGGGTAGTATTGGGAGCCATGGAATGAATCACGCGTTTCACATGTAAAATGCGCCCCTACTTACGAAAACTCCAGGGAACGAAAAAGGTTATTTTAATTTCGCATTAATTTCGTCAGAGGGCCATCTGTACATGTATGGTGTCAGTTGAAATGTACCTTATTTTCAAGGGAGCATAAAAGAGCATAAATACGAATCAAGAATGATGCACTTTCAAAAAAAGAGCTTGGAAACGAATAAATACACATGAAGGCATGACCCAAAAACAGTTAATGTTATACATAGGTATAACAGATTGCCTGTTGGGAAACAATTTTGAAACATTTTTCATGTGCCAGGAGAACAATATACTTCTCTTCGCCCTTACCTCGGTGTACGGCGGATTCAAGGCAAAGCAGCAGGTAAGATAGCTTGGCCTCTCTGCCACGGGGCAGTGTGGTGTCCACATTGCAGCGATATTTCCGCAGGTCCTGTTTGCAGGCTTTCGCGAGTGAGTAGCTCACCTTATAATCCTGTACTATCAGCTTTTGTCTGGTGGATAGAGCTTCCTTACACTGTGCATCATAATGAATAACAAATTAATAAACTGACGCACATATAGTGTCGGCTTATTATGGTTGACACAAAAGGTGAATCATCGCACAGAAAATTGATTTAAATACCTTTGCAGACATGGACTCTTCAAATTTGTGGTTGAACAGACATTTATAGACCCTACCCTCACCTGCTGGAACCTAAAACACCAAAACAAAGATGACGATTCCATTCTTCCAATGAAATGTCAAAGTCAGTATGCAAAGTCACAGACGTACATTTTCACAGAAGCGTTCGCGATCATCTCGACATGCAAAGTAGAGGTGTCTGTCGAGATGAAAGTCATCAGATGACAGCTCAGCCACACGCATGATGGCCTTTTTGCAATCATCTTTGATTCCATAACGCCCTGGCTGTTCTTCTACTTCCTTCACCAGTCCTTTCTCCAAACATGCGATCACCTCACCCTGAGAGTGTAGATCCTAAAAAAAAGAAAGAAAGAGAAAGAAAGTGAGCCAAAGCATAACTAACTTTAAACACACTGCCTGAAAAAGCAAATCTGATGCAAGCCTCTGCTCTGAAATAAACCCAAAAAATAACCATATCAGACCACAACAGGCTTTAATTACATCGAGAGCTGCAATCAAAATTAACGTGCCCTTTGTTTGAATATCTTTATTTCGTGGTGCACAAATTACTTATATTCACATCAATTATTCTGACATGATTATAAAACGAGAAAGAAGAGGGGGGGAAAAACCCCCACACTAATTCCTGGTGAATCAGCTTACAGCTTATGAGTCATTGCTAATATCAAGATGATTTTTTTCTTTTTTAAATGTGGCCAGTGGAGAACATCAAAGCTTGACTCCAAGACATTTTCTTAAATCTGTTAACAGTGACATTTAGCATCAGAATGTCCTGGCTCACCTTCTCGCCAGTGCTAACACTCCCACAGTGTAGCGCATTGATGTCGTCCTTACAGCTGTCCATAAATCCACACACAAGCCGGAAATCGCTGAAGATGATCGTAGTCATCTTTGTGATGTACTGATTGCACTGGTATTCAGTGATGTTCGTTCGATGGTCAACTAAACATGACACCAGATAGCCCTTTCCCCTTTCTTCTGATGCACACTCTTTCAGCTGTAAACACAAGAGTTGCATAATTACATCCAAAATCTATTTCATTTTTTCAATAAAATTCTCATGAGTTTTTCCACTAATTGCTTCGTCACAACATGCAAAATAAGCAAACAAACCACCCCCACCCCCCCAAAAAAAATATTTGCCCACACGAACATGTTGCTGTTCCCCCTTGAGCCCTGATTACAGCACATCGTCATGTCATTGTTTCAATAAACATAAGCAACATAACATTAATGTCTGTCTTCCTTTCGGCTTTTTCCCCTTTTACTCGGGAGTCGCCACAGCGAATCATCTGATTCGCACGATTGCTTTGGCAGAGGTTTTTTACGTCGGATGCCCTTCCTGTCACAACCCTTTTTAGCAAGGGACAGAAGCACACTGACGACTTTGCAGCCTACTCGTTACGAAAGTCAGCAATGGTTCTTTTACATGCCTCTCACCATAGACAGTGACAGACATGGCCTGCCTTTGATAACCCAGTTAGCTGCAACTGGGGAAACAACTTGAATTAATGAGGAAAAAAAAAATTCACAGCTCCATAAAGTCTTTCCCAGAACATTTTAAAAACAACTTATTGAGCCAATATTTCAAGTCATACCTTCCAGCATTTTCCTCTCTTAATTTCAGGCAGAAAACTATGCTGTGCTAAATGGAATGTACCACTACACTGTTACACAAGGGTATTCATTACAAGCAGAATCACTGATGTGGAGATCAAGCCGTATCAGGGCCATCAGGACCCAAAAGCAAAATTGAGCAAATTACAGAATTAAAAGACAATTAAACCTATGACCAAAAAAAAACCAAAAAAAAAAACACCAATATATAATTTTTTTTAATGTGCCCAAGAGATCTCTTAATAAAGGCCAGAGAAATAGCCTTCTACAAAATACTGGGGCAGCTGTGACCTATGGTTCGAGAACCAGTTTGGAACTGAAAGGTCACTGGTTTTTTTTCCTCGACCTGACAGGAAATGTGTAGTGGCAGGAGGACTGAGCAGCATGTTCCCCTTCCTCCACCTTCATGGCTCAAGTGCCCATGAGCAACTTCTGCCCCCTGCTCAAAGTGTGTGTGTGAGCGAACCATTTACATGTGTGTGCACTCAATTTGGAATGGTTAATTGCAGAGCCAAAATTTCCTTTGTGGGATTTATACAGTTTATCAAAATAAAAATCTATTATAGTACCATGAGACAATTATGAGGAACATTACAATTGAAACTGAACTCCACTGACTAAATCTTGTCAACAAGGAACCTAGGAGCTTGCACTACATTGTTACGTTTCACACTCAAGGGCATAATATTCCAGAACATTCTGACAGGAGGGTACTTACATCACTAATGGTGCTCTTGCACACCTCAATGGCCACAGACTCAAACTTTGGGTCTGTTGTCAGGTTCAGCTTGTAATTCCATAGCAGCTTTAAAAAAAAAAAAAAAAACTTCTTAATTTAAATCAACAGCTTATGCATACAAGCAGAAAGATACAGACAAAACTATTTACACTAGCTAATGGCACACAACCCTACTGCAAAATGATTTAAAAGCCGTCCTAAAATAAGGACAAGATACAACACGTACCAACAAAATAAACACAAGATAAATGCGTTTCTCATAACAGAGTTCAGTTTTACCTGGACATGGAACATTACATGTCAGAAAACACAGACCTGATACTCACATGGTTACAGCTGACTGCAAGCTCAACTTCCTAAGGGATGGAAGAGAGAGAAAAGCAATTATTATTATTATTATTATTATAACAAACAGGAGCCTGACATGCGGTAAAGAGACATTTTTCAGTTTATTCTCAGACACACCTTAGTTATCATAGCTTAGTTCAGAAGTTCAACTTTGAAAAAGCCTTTCTGATCTGACTCCGCAAATACAATTCTGGTGTCAATAATTTCAAATTGTCACATCATGATTAAAAAATAAAACTAAAAACACATAATGACCGTTTGTGATGCAACAGTTCGTACAATGTTACGCAGATGGTGCTCCAAGGGTGCTTAAGTTCACTATAACCTCATGGGGAAATTTCACCATGAGTATCACTCCTCTCTTCAGTTATCTGCAAAATTATACTTCCCAATCCATTGCAATAGTGTTGGTGAGATTAGTCTCTTGTGTCAGATGAGGACAGGCTTTGAGAAGAAACAATCTATATTCTTATACATTGCATAAATCTATAAGTACCAGCATGGGCTGCATAGATCGAATACAGAGATCCCTCACTCTCCATGGTTAATTGGGACCGAGATCCCCCCACGACCACCGAATTCCACAAAGTAGTATCAACCATACATACATACATGTGTATATAATGTGAATAAATACATATTCAATACTATAAATGCTTATAATCACAATTATACATTCAAAAATAATGCATAAGATGTAAATAAAAGAAAATATAAATACACATGCGCACGCACGCAGATGCACACATGCGGAGATGCGCGCACATAAATGGTAGTTTTTATGGGGGGGTTGGTTTGTTTTTTTGCATAATTGGCTTTGTTTTCCTGAACTTTCATCCCTATTCTTCCTTAATTTTTAATTCGATGAATATTTTTTTTTTTTAATTTAAAAACACCGCAATGCACTTAAGCCGCATGAATTGAGGCGCGAAGTAGTGAAGGATCCCTATAATCTACTTCTACTTACACTGCAGCCAAGTTGGTCATTTTGGATTAAGAAGTTTGCTGAGAACAAACAGTAGTAAACGTTTCGCCAACTGGTCTGGACAACACACACACCATGTGTGTGATTATAAATTAAAACAGTAAACGTGAAATGAAGGAAAATCCTTCCAACAAACTACATTACACTGAAAATATAAGGATTTTCGTCACAATATGGTTTTTACTTGCATCTCTGCATGAGCATCTACAACATGCTCAAATTTGTTTGACACTGCATTAACCTGTTTGAAAAGGCTGCTGCTGAAAGTCTGCTTCAGTCTTACGAATGTGCAAAATTGGGAGAACAGAACATCAACACATATCTTCATATAACGCAAGACAAAGCCAAAATTATCAGAATACAGATATTAACAAATTTGACATACTCTGGAGAATCTTTGAATAAAATTTAAAAAGGCACATAGAAAGGAAAAGTGTACAAGATGGTGAAGAGGCCAGCGATGTTGTATGGTTTAGAAACCGTGGCCCTAGGGAAAAGACAGGAGGCTGAGCTGGAGGTAGCAGAGATGAAAATGTTGAGGTTCTCTTTGGGAGTAACAAGGATGGATAGGATCAGGAATGAGTACATCAGAGGGACAGCACATGTAAGAGGTTTTGGAGACAAAGTCAGAGAGGCTAGATTGAGATGGTTTGGACATGTACAGAGGAGGGATAGCGAGTATATTGGTAGTAGGATGCTGAGGTTGGAACTACCAGGCAGAAGGCCGAGAGGAAGACCAAAGAGAAGATTTATGGATGTGGTGAAGGAGAACATGAAGGTAGTTGGAGTAAGTGTAGAAGATACAGAGGATAAGGTGAGATGGAGGCGGATGGTTTGCTGTGGCGACCCCTGAAGGGAAAAGCCGAAAGGAAAAGATGTACAAGGTACATCACATTTACATACATCAGCCAGGCACCTGGTCATTTCCATCAAGGAACGATATGTACCTCAATGCATCCTATAACACTTCCTAATTTCAGCTCTCTTACATGTGAGTCATGTGAAAACCTTTCACAGTACAGTCGCACCCTCGATTTGGAGGCTTTATAACTTTATGAAAAAGATTATGAAGCAATGTAAAGTTTTCAGAAAAACCAAGAAGTTATGCCCGCAAGCTTTTAATAGGTTTGGGCTTAACTGTCCCTTTAAGAGTTAAACCATCAGCAGGACAAACCTGAGCAGGACAAATAGTTATTCAAACTGATAACGCTTACAAAACTCCACCCAGACAAAGGATGACGTCCATTTTGGTGGACTGCAGGTCTCTTCTCCAAATTACCAACTTCCACATCACATTAAGTTTAAAGCATGTTTTCACCATTAACTACCATCAGCTGTATTTATGTCGATGCCAAGAATAAAACATCAAAGTGGTCTCTACTCAATTTCGAGGCAACATGTTTAAATTTTTATGACCCATAAATGTTGTTGCGGTGTTAGACAAATGATCCATCAACCTCTGCCCACCCATGCACAGCTGTATCTCGCCCATCCTGGTCAGGAGTCCAGATCGCTGAGCATAGAGCTTTCAGGCCACCAATCAAGCAAAAATACTAAATGGGAGGAGGAAGTCAAACAGGCCATCGAGCACAGGCATTCAAACAACAGCATTTAAGGAAGAAGTTCCTGAACAACTGTGGACCCTCTTGGATTAGAAATTATACTCTGGTGCTCCACTGCTGGACAGAAAGGTAATAACATAACTAGGACCGGGCACACTCTTGTGGACTGTGAACAGACATGCACACAATTGCATTTTCTTTCTTTTGGTTTTCCCCCCCTTTTTGGGAGTCGCCACAGCGAATCATCTGATTTGCTTGTTTTGATTTGGCATAGGTTTTTACGTCGGATGCTCTTCCTGTCACAATCCTTTTGGCAAGGGACAGAAACACGCTGACGACTTTGCAGCCTACTCTTTACGAAAGTCAGCAATGGGTCTTTTACATGGCTCTCACCATTGACAGTGAGAGACATGGCTCGCCTTTGATAACCCAGTTAGCCAAGCTGTGGGGACAGGGACAACCCTGTGGGGACTCGAACACCCAACCTCAGGATCAGCGATCCTGCACCCTATCCACTAGACCACCACTGCCCAGACACACACAATTGCATGCGTAACAAAAATCAGCACATTAGAGTATCTACCATGGAACTCATGTGTGAGGTTTAAAAAAGAAAGAAAAAAAATTGGGGGCACCACTGCTAAGGGAGGGGGAACCAAAAGTGTCCAACCACGAGCTGCCTTTGGACCATCAAGAAAAACCTATTCTGTACGTTCCTTCTGTCCCTCTGGAGAAGGTGTACACACAAGAAAACCTTTGCAAACTTTATTATTATTATTTTTAAGTCCAGCCAAATTTTTTTTTCTGAGGCTGAGTAATACAGAGAACAAGACACATGAAGTGACAGCAACATGAATGACAAACAACTAACGAAAGTCTTGTTACTGAAATGTTCTTTAAATCTATGGAGACCAAGATTGTGTTTGGTGACCTCATTTTTATTCCCTTCAATAAACAAGTTAATAAAATTAATGAGTCTTGATAAACGTGGGATAGATGGGTGGGGTTTGAGAGTTCACATGAAAAACATGTTAAACACAAAAAACTAAAGGAGCTCCATGAAAAAGGAGCTTTAGAAAGTAAACTCACTTTTGACGACATACTTCACCACAGCACAACCCATATTTTTTCAGAAACCAGCCATTATTAACAGCAGCCAGACCAAGCCAAAACCCGAGCATTAATTCAACCATTTATTGCTGCACAAACAGCAGGCATCACCACAAGAGTTTCGTGAAGAGCTACTGAAAGCGCCGGTTTCTCCAAACACACTGGCTACTAATAACGAGGTCAGCCAGCAGAGGCCCATCCTTGATTTCTTTCCTGCTCCAGATCACATGCTCAACCCATCACTGATCTCTTGTATTCTCCTCCCACTGAAGCCGCATCTTCTCTGGCTTAAAAAACTGACAAACCTACAGCAACCCTAAATTAGTGCATCTCACTAATCTGGAGCTTGATCCTGCTCTGCACCCAGGGTTTTGTTATCATGATGTTATGGCTACATCGTGTGATGATGTGAACACTTCCATATTTTTTATTAGGTATAGGTATGGATACAGTGGTACCTCACCTTACAAAATTAATCCGACACACTATAAGCCATACACCAGAAGAACCGTCATGAAGTTGTTTCTCCATTTTGGATACTGTTTTGAGATTAAAACGCCGTTTCAGTGAATAAAATAAAGGTTATAAGACGATATGCACGTAAACAATGCAGGCTAGTTGCTAAGGAAGATCTGAAATGGGCACACTGATTGGTCAGCTCGGGCTTGCACATGCGCAGTGCCCATCACAAGTTAACTTCCGGTTTATTTTATTTTTATTGTTTTAAGACTGATGATTTTGCCATACAGCTCATGAAAACCCAAAATACCCATCTTAAAATTTGCACACCATGAAAAGGTACTCTAAACAAGCTATTAACCTAATCAACTGAATCAATGAATTAACTCTAAACACCAGCAAAAGATTCCTGAGACTTTTAAAAACTCCCAGCCTGGTTCATTACTCAAAACCGCAATCATGGGTAAGACTGCCGACCTGACTGCTGTCCAGAAGGCCATCAATGACACCCTCAAGCAAGAGGGTAAGACACAAAGAAATCTCTGAGCGAATAGACTGTTCCCAGAGTGCTGTATCAAGGCAGTGTGGGAAGGAAAAAGTGAAAGAAGGGCCGATTCCATACCTTGGGGGACCTGTGGAAGCAGTGGACTGAGTCTGGAGTCGAAACATCCAGAGCCACCTTGCACAGGCATGTGCAGGAAATGGGCTACAGGTGCCGCATTCCCCAGGTCAAGCCACTTTTGAACCAGAAACAGTGGATTGTTGCTCAGTGGTCCAAAGTACTTTTTTAGGATGAAAGCAAATTTTGCATGTAATTTGGAAATCAAGGTGCCAGAGTCTGGAGGAAGACTGGGGAGAAGGAAATGTCAAAATGCCTGAAGTCCAATGTCAAGTACTCACAGTCAGTGATGGTCTGGGGTGCCATGTCAGCTGCTGGTGTTGGTCCACTGTGTTTTATCAAGGGCAGGGTCAATGCAGCTAGCTATCAGGAGATTTTGGAGCACTTCATGCTTCCATCTTCTGAAAAGCTTTATGGAGATGAAGATTTCATTTTTCAGCACGACCTGGCACCTGCTCACAGTGCCAAAACCACTGCTAAATAGTTTACTGACCATGGTATTACTGTGCTCAATTGGCCTGCCAACTCTCCTGACCTGAGCCCCATTGAGAATCTGTGGGATATTTTGAAGAGAAAGTTGAGAGACACCAGATCCAACACTGTGGATGAGCTTAAGACCGCTATCGAAGCATCCTGGGCTTCCGTAACACCTCAGCAGTGCCACAGGCTGATTGCCTCCATGCCACACCGCATGGAAGCAGTCATTTCTGCAAAAGGATTCCCGACCAAGTATCGAGTGCATAACGGAACATAATTATTTGAAGGTTGACGACTTTTGTATTAAACACACTTTTTTATTGGTCGGATGAAATATGCTAATTTTTTGAGATAGGGATTTTTTATTTTTCTTTCCTTTTTTGCCAAAATTATCAATATTAAAACAATAAAAGGCTTGAACTACTTCAGTTGTGTATAATGAATCTAAAATATATGAAAGTCTAATGTTTATCAGAACATTACAGAAAATAATGAACTTTATCACAATATGCTAATTTTTTGAGAAGGACGAGTATATGAAGGGAGTGAGGCAAATGAGTGCAAATGGTGCGATAGATGCACAAATGAGCAGTCACCCACTGCTTACAGTCAGTCTGTGTGTGTGTATATATATGTGTGTGAGATACCTCAGGTCTGCTGGAACATTAAGAAAAAGACATGATTCCATTGCAACTCAGTTAAAGAAAATCCCATATGCTCAATATTATGTACTTTAGAAACTTAATGCGAGTATTGGTATTTTTCTCTGCATTCAAAATTCAATTATGGAATTTTTTTGATCATTTGATTTGTGTGTAATCTCCTCTGGACTGGACATGCTGGATCGTGGGTTGTGGAAAATTGGTCAAGACCTGAAAAATACTTAAATGTTTCATACCTTTTACATATAAACAAACTGATGCCTATGCCAGCTGTGTTGAAGATTTTGATGTTGATGAAGAGGCATCTGTTAATAAAAGTGGGATGACTGGTTTTGTGAAGATGTGATCTTATCGGCTGAGCAGGATACAAATGATAATACTGAGGGCAGAGTTGATGAAACTTACTTGTAGAAAGAAATCAGAGAGGTTTGTTATATGGTTCTTAATTTCAGTGTTGTTTTTTTCCAATTAGTATCATTTGAAGGCATTTGAACCTTTATATAATGGTCGAAAAGATACATACTGATCTTATTGGAATAATCAGAAATTTAAAAAATTTAAAAAAAAAGTTGTTAATTTTTGGGGCTTACCACGGTGATTGATGGCTTTAAAAAGGACCTGTCATAATAAAATGATTTCTCCTCTTATCTCTTCCTAAAACTCTCAGACATGTTTTCTCAAAGTTCATATGGCTGAGGTGCATAAAAATGTTTGGTTTCTAAGGACTAATTATCTTGGAAGAAGTGCAATCTTTGTGCTCATTTTTCTCAAAAACATCATTTGAAATTTTTAGTTGAATGCTGACACAGGAAATGGCATAGCTCAGTCAGTTTTCAAGGTATTGACAAAACTTTTTGCTGCATTTTGCAGCTTTGGGCCTCTGTCTGACTGTGTAAAAAGCTAATTTTTGGACCCAAGAGCCTACATTCGGTGGAGTGGCTTACATTTTAAATGTAAAAAGGCCTGATTCATTCCAAGGCCCCCAATACTACCCCTAATCCCTTTAAAAATTATAAACGTATACCTTTTAAGGCCTCCTTCTGCTTCAATATCGTACTGATGGTAGACGAGTTTCGGCCATATTCCTTTGCGATATCACTCAACCGCATGCCACGAGCCCACTTCTTTTCACTCGCACCGGGAATCAGACGCGTGCGTGTGCTGACCATGTCTTCTTAGCAGAGTTACAATCTTACAAATGTTTATGCAAGGTTAAAAGCTTGAGCCAAAAAAAAAAGTTGCAATGAGCACACTTGAAACACTCACGAAGACATACTTCGAACTCCGTGACGAACAATGGCTGCCATATTGCTAATCATGCTGAAGAGCTCTTTTTTGTTTGTTTTTGTACTTCTTCTTTTACTTTCGGCTGCTCCCTTCAGGGGTCGCCACAGCAAATCATCCGCTTCCATCTCACCCTGTCCTCTGCATCTTCTTTTCTGACTCCAACGACCTTCATGTCTTCCTTCACCATATCCATAAATCTCTTCTTTGGTCTTCCTCGAGGCCTTCTGCCTGGTAGTTCCAACCTCAGCATCCTACTGCCAATATACTCACTATCCCTCCTCTGTACATGTCCAAACCATCTCAATCTAGCCTCTCTGACTTTGTCTCCAAAACATCTTACATGGACTGTCCCTCTGATATACTCATTTCTGATCCTATCCATCCTCGTTACTCCCAGAGAGAACCTCAACATTTTCATCTCTGCTACCTCCAGCTCTGCCTCCTGCCTTTTCCTCGGCGCCACTGTTTCTAAGCCATACATCATCGCTGGCCTCATCACCGTCTTGTACACTTTTCCCTTCATTCTTGCTGATACTCTCCTATCGCACATGACACCGGACACTTTTCTCTAACCATTCCAACCTGCGAGCACACGCTTCACCTCTTTTCCACACTCTCCATTGCTCTGGATTGTTGAGCCTAAGTACTTAAAATCCTCCACCTTCGTTATCTCTGCTCCCTGTAACCTCACCGTTCCTCTTGGGTCCTTGTCATTCATGCACATGTATTCTGATTTTTTGAGGCTAACCTTCATTCCTCTCCTTTCCAGGGCATACCTCCACCTCTCTAGATTTTCTTGCACTTGTTCTCTGCGCTCACTACAAATTACAATGTCATCTGCAAACATCATAGTCCATGGAGATTCTTGCCTAACCTCGTCTGTCAGCCTGTCCATCACCATAGCAAACAAGGGGCTCAGAGCTGATCCTTGATGCAGTCCCACCTCCTTGAAATTCATCGGTCACGCCAACAGCACACCTCACCACTGTCTTACATCTCTCATACATGTCCTGCACCACTTGAACATGCTTCTCTGCCACTCCAGACTTCCTCATGCAATACCACAGTTCTTCTCTTGGCACCCTGTCATATGCTTTTTCCAGATCTACAAAGGCACAATGCAGCTCCGTCTGACCTTCTCTGTACTTCTCTAACATCCTCAAAGCAAACACTCCATCTGTTCTGTTCTTTCTTGGCATGCAACCAAACTGTTGTTCACAAATGCTGACCTCTGCCCTTAGTCGTGCTTCCACTATTCTCTCCCATAACTTCATTGTATGGCTCATCAACTTTATCCCTCTGAAGTTGCCATAACTCTACACATCTCCCTTCTTAAAAATGGGCACCAGCACACTTCTCCTCCACTCCTCTGGCATCCTCTCACTCTCTAAGACCTTGTTGAATGTTCTGGTCAGAAAATCTACTGCTACCTCTCCTAGACACTTCCATATCTCCACAGGTATATCATCAGGATCAAATGCCTTTCCATTCTTCAGTGCCCTCCTCACTTCACCCTTACTGATCTTTGCTACATCCTGCTCCTCAACGGTCCCCTCTTCTACTCTTTTTTTTCTCTCCCTCTCATTTTCCTCATTCATCAGCTCTTCAAAGTACTCTTTCCATCTTCCTAGCACACTTCTGTCATCAGTCAATACATTTCCCTCTCTGTCCTTTATCATTCTAACTTGCTACACGTCCTTCCCATCTCCATCTCACTGCTGCGCCAACCTGTATAGATCATTTTCTCCCTCGTTACTGTCCAACCTATCATACAAGTCATCATACACCCTCTGTTTGGCCTTAGCCACCACTACTTTCGCCTTACGCTGTGTCTCTCTGTACTCCTGTTTACTCTCTTCGGTCCTCTCAATGTCCCACTTCTTCTTGGCTAACCTCTTTTGTACACACTCCTGCACTTCCTCATTCCACCACCAAGTCTCCTTATCTACTTTCCTTCCAGAGGACACACCAAGTACTCTCCTACCTGTGTCCCTGATCACATTTGCTGTGGTTGTCCAGTCATCTGGAAGCACTTCCTGACCACCCAAAACCTGTTTCAACTCCTCCTTGAAGGCAACACGACACTCCTTTCACACACCTTTTTCAGCTTCCACCACTTTGTCTTTTGCTCTGCCTTTGCCTTTTTCACCTTTCTCACCATCAGCATCATCCTGCACACCACCATCCAATGCTGTTTGGCAACACTCTCACCCACTACTACTTTGCAGTCACTGACTTCCTTCAAATTACTTCGCCTACACAAGATGTAGTCTACCTGTGTGCTCCTACCTCCGCTTTTATAAGTCACCCTATGCTCCCGTCTCTTCTGGAAGAAAGTATTCACCACAGCCATTTCCATCCTTTTTGCAAAATCGATCAACATCTGTCCTTCTGTGTTCCTGTCCTGGATACCAAACCTGCCATTACTTCCTCGCCCCCTCTGTTGCCTGCACCAACATGTCCATTGAAGTCTGCACCAATGACCACTCTTTCACCTCTGGGGGTACTCTGCATTACTTCATCTAACTCGCTCCAGAATCTTTCCTTCTCTTTTAGCTCACATCCTGTCTGTGGGGCATAAGCACTAACAACATTGAACATCATACCTTCAATTTCTAACTTGAGACTCATCATTCTGTCTGACACTCTTAACTTCTAGAACATTCCTGACGAACTCCTCCTTCAAGATGACTCCTACTCCATTTCTCTTCCCATCCACAACATGGTAAAATAGCTGAAACCCTGCTCCTAAGCTTTTAGCTTTGCTACCTTTCCACCTGGTCTCCTGAACACACAGTATGTCCACCTTCCTCCTCTGCATCATGGCAGTCAGCTCTCTACCTTTTCCTGTCATAGTTCCAACATTCAAAGTCCCTACTCTCAGTCCTAGACTCATGCTTTCCTCTGCTCTCTCTGCCTACGGACACGCCTCCCGCATCTCCTTCAACCAACAGTAGTCCAATTTCCATCAGCACCCTGTTGGTTGACAGCACTGATGGCACTCGTTGTTAACCCGGGCCTCGACCGATCCAGTATGGAGGTAATATTTGTGATTTGCATGGTAAAATTTGGCATTAGTTTTACGTCGGATACCCTTCCTGACACAACCATCAGCATTTTTCCGGGCTTGGGACTGGCATAAGGGGGACAGACACTGGTTAGTGCCACCCCTCGCCTCATGGTGCATTTGCATGGCGTTCATATGAAAGTAACTCTTGAGTCAAATGGCATCTCGATACCTTGTGGTGTTATTTAGTTTCCATTAAAGAAATCTTCTCAATAGCATTACACTCTCAAACAATATCAAAACTTTGCCGAGGGGGTGGTCAAGACGTGATGGTTACATGACATTATGTGATCAATGACATCAAAAGAAACTCACATTGATCAGGTGCATTTCTCTTCAGCAAAAGGTTACTGTAACCACTCCTAAGGCATCTACAAGATAAGAGCACTCGGGGAGTGAAATCCTCCACCAAACCCAGCAATTCATCATATGAACGCGAGTTTTTTTTGTTTGTTTTTTTTGTTTTTTGAGTGCTCGTTGCAGCTTATTTTTCGTTTTTTAAGTTGTTTAATTCAGTAAATGTTTAATAAATGTAGCGCGCTCCACCAAATGTGGGCAAAACACGGCTCATCCGGACCTCCAATCCCTCAAGCAAACAAGTGAATGTTGAGTACTAAACTAGTATTCAAAGCGCACTTACCTACTTGACGGATCGGCGGTCCGCACTCAACATTCCCTTGTTTGCTTGAGGTATCGGAGGTCCGGCTGAGCTGCACCCGTCTCAAAAGCGGCGTAATTAATAAATGTTAATAAAACGGTTTCATAAATAATTCTTTTAACACATTTCATACAATATTGGTGTACTTTTATAATTTTTAAAGGATTTATGGGGTAGTACTGGGAGCCTGGACTTGGAACGAATCACATTACATGTAAAATGCGCCTCTATTTATGAAAAATCCAGGGAACGAAAAAGGCGTTGGAACGGATTAATTTTGTAAGAAGAGAGCCGACTATACTTGTTTTTCTGCTATTTAACAGTAAAGAACACCATTGGGATCATTGTTTGTGTTTCTTGATGCAGGCGTTTTATTGGACCGTGATTATGGCTGCTTGCTCTCAGTGTATTTTTCTTGTAAAGAAAACGTTTGTCATTGCTTTACAAGCTAAAACTACCATTTCAAAGATCGGCTCAGGCAACGTGTAAAATGTGAGATGCATTTAGGTTGAACAAGCTTGGAACAATTTGCATATCTTCAAGTGGACCGAGGATACAGCTTTGTTTCATTTAATACCTGCTCAGGATAACCAGGCTGCTTGCTTCGATTGGGCTGACAAAATGCACGCCATAAAGTTTCTTACTCCTACTACTAATTCCTTGCAAGATAAAATTCCACGCAAATTCTCTCAAAACAGGTTGCAGAGAGATGAAATAAAAAAAATAAAAAAAATAAAATAATCACCTAATTACCAACATTATTGACGTAACCAGACAAACTGGAACTTGTACAACGACTATTTACAAACAAAGTCAAAGCAAAAAGCTTCCCATTTTCTTTCAAAATCAAATTTAAACCTTGAAATGGCACCAGGTGAAAAACTTGGAGAACAATGACAAAAACCTGCTGAAATAAAAATAAATTAAACCCTGTACTGCAGCGCAGATGTTTGTTTCTAAGTTTTCAAGCACCAAACTGTTGCTAAATACAGCTGAGGGGAAATACAGCCCAGGACACCCATCCTCAGAACACCCACAGTAACAGGAAACTCCAAAAAAAATAAAAAACCTTCATCTGACTTCAACCTAACAGAAGTCTTGCTTTGAACAGCTGAGAACAAACTCGATCAGAAGCTCAACAAAACAGACAACAAAACCAGCACCACGGACTCCTTTGTTCCCCATCAAATGGGCACGAAGACTGTATCAACTCACTGCCCACTGATTTTCATCTTGCATTCATATCTATTGACTTCACTCCAGTCCTCATCATGAGCTGGAACACATACTAGTCAATAGCATCTAATAGTTAATTATACAACAATCAAGGAGGAGACTCTCCGCACAGCAACCTTCATATGTAGCGGCTTTGGAAACTCTTACACCGAAACAAGCTACTGCATTTCACCTCAAAAATGTACAAGTAGAATACATTTTAACCCATCCAGAGAAGACTGAATCACTGTTTTTAGGAGACAGATCACATGGTCCATACTGACCACGTGAGGCCCGGTTCCAAAGACAAAAAATAAATAAATAAATACATGAGCCGCTCCCTCAACTGCCTCGATAATATAATACATATTCCTGTCACGACTGGAAAAAGTCTAACGAAAAGGGCGACCCCTCATTCCACAAACCTTCCAACATCAATCCGCCTCTGTTATCCACTCAGTCCGTAGCCAAGCCTCTTATTAAAGCAACCCCGTCTTTTTATAGATCACTCAGTTCCATTTCACAAAGCGCTCAAAATAAGCACAAAATGACAAGCGCTCTGTTTAGACAAGAAAAGAATTCACACATGTCATTAACACCACCATCTCTTTCTTTTTGGTCTGCGCATGGACCTTCAAACACGTAAACATCGAATATAACTGCCAAATTACAGTTTGAATTTCTTCAGTCAAAACAGACAGTTTGCACGGTCGTCTCAGAGCAAGCAGGTTAACTGAGGCCTTGCTGTGTGAACTCTGCATGTTCCTTCCTTGCCATGATCTGCAATGGAGACCATGAGAGTAACTAAATGGGCAGTGGTGGCTTTGTGGTTACTGCGATGGGTTACTAAGCCAAAAGGTCAGTGGTTCAATCCCCACCGTCACCACTGTTGGGCCCTTGAGCAAGGCCCTTAACTCTCAATTGCTCAAGTTGTATAAAAATTATAATTGTAAGTCACTCTGAATAACAGAGTCTGCCAAATGCTGTAAATATAGAAAATGCAAGGATTTATTTCCAAAGCGAGTACGAGTCAGATTATTATAACCTGAACACAAACCAACCTTAAGCGAATACAACGTCCCTGAAATTTTCAACGGTAACCTAATAATCACTTGCCATTATCTTTGTATGCCTCAGTGCTAAGTGAAATTTACAGTCAGATATTCGCCAGATTCTGAGAAGTTTGCGCCTTAAAAATGTGACATTGCTGTCACTATTTCTGCATTGGAACCCCTACTTCTCTGTCCTGGAGACATTTCTCCAACAGGGCCAAACAGTGCAATATAATGAGTCTGTTTGTGTTGAAATGTTTTCTCAAACAAAGTCACACTGAATATTGGCAGTGTTAAGCTGCAAGAGTAAACAATACAAAGTTTTTCATGGACTTCAGTAAATAATGCAGAGCAAACAGAACAGAGTGAATCAGCTTCGGCTTTGCCAATAACTTCATTCCACAGTTAACATGGTTAGAACAGAAAGGGGTCAGATTAAAGTTCCACCAATTTCAATAAAAACCTCACTCACTTTCACTCAGTCAAACCTCTTAATCTGACCGGCGTCACAGAGAGGCTGGAGCCTCTCTCAGCATGGTCAAATGTGGGGTGCACCATGAACAGCTTGTCAGATCACTGCAGGTTCAACACACCCACACCTAGGGGCAATCGGGAACAGCCAATTAGTTTACTGTGGGTAGGAAACCCATGCAATCTTTTCCTTTCGGCTTTTCCCTTTTTCAGGGGTCGCCACAGCAAATCATTTGCCATAGGTTTTTATGTCGAATGCCCTTTCTGACAACCCTTTAGCAAGGGGAAGAAACACGCTGACGGCTATGCAGCCTACTTGTTTACGAAAGTCAGCAATGGTTCTTTTACATGAACCTCTCACCATAAACGTGAGGGACATGGCCGGCCTTTGATAACCCAGTTAGCTGCATGGGGGTGGGGGGGTGACGGGACCGTGACAATCTTGTGGAGAGTGGGACTTGAACCACCAACCTTAGGATCAGTGATCCAGCACCCTTTACATCCAGGCCACCACTGCCCCAGAAAACCCATGCAATCTTGGAAAGAAATGCAAAATCCACACAAACACCCTTGCGGAGCCTGGGACTCAAACCCAGGACCGTCTTGCTCAATTGAATGTGCTTGCCACTCTTCCACCTTGTTGCCATTATACAAAAGCTGTGTTCAATTAAAGGAGAAAAAAAAAAAAAAGATGCTTAAAATACTTGGATTAAAAGTAACACAGAAAGGGATCTGAAATCATTCATTTTCTTCATATTACATTTTTTTTTTTTTTTAACTGGAGGCAGTGGCGTAGTAATTACGGTGCTTGGCTCATTATCCCTGCTAAGACCCCTGGGCAAGATCTTAACCAAAGCTTGCCTTTGTACACCCAACAGTATAAATGGGTACCAGTAAAAAAAATAAAAAATACTGGAAAGGTAATTTGCGATGGACCAGCTTCCCATCCTGGAGGAGTTGAAGTTACAGTTGCTTTGCATGACAGAAACTGAGGATAAGTGTTTGCTCTGATGAGACACTAGGCTCGGATGTAAAACCCTAACCCTAACGGATTCAAACTCCCCCACCCACACACATATATATATATATATATATATAAAAACACTCAAGAAACATCTACAAAAGGATTAAGATACTAATTATGCAACAACTTTCCTTTAGTGCGTAGAGTAATGCGAGTAAAATGTTTTTTTTTCCCCAGTAGTGAGTAGAGTAAAGCGAGTAAAATGTTTTTTTTCCCTCCGAGTGACGTGTAGAGTAATGCGGGTAAATGTTTTTTTCCCTCCGAGTGACGTGTAGAGTAATGCGGGTAAATGTTTTTTTCCCTCCGAGTGACGTGTAGAGTAATGCGGGTAAATGTTTTTTTCCCTCCGAGTGACGTGTAGAGTAATGCGGGTAAATGTTTTTTTCCCTCCGAGTGACGTGTAGAGTAATGCGGGTAAATGTTTTTTCCTCCGAGTGGCGTGTAGAGTAATGCGGGTAAATGTTTTTCCTCCGAGTGACGTGTAGAGTAATGCGGGTGAATGTTTTTCCCTCCGAGTGACGTGTAGAGTAATGCGGGTAAATGTTTTTTTTCCTCCGAGTGACGTGTAGAGTAATGCGGGTAAATGTTTTTTTTCCTCCGAGTGACGTGTAGAGTAATGCGGGTAAATGTTTTTTTTCCTCCGAGTGACGTGTAGAGTAATGCGGGTAAATGTTTTTTTTCCTCCGAGTGGCGTGTAGAGTAATGCGGGTAAATGTTTTTTTTCCTCCGAGTGACGTGTAGAGTAATGCGGGTAAATGTTTTTTTTCCTCCGAGTGACGTGTAGAGTAATGCGGGTAAATGTTTTTTTTCCTCCGAGTGACGTGTAGAGTAATGCGGGTAAATGTTTTTTTTCCTCCGAGTGACGTGTAGAGTAATGCGGGTAAATGTTTTTCCTCCGAGTGACGTGTAGAGTAATGCGGGTAAATGTTTTTTTTCCTCCGAGTGACGTGTAGAGTAATGCGGGTAAATGTTTTTTTTCCTCCGAGTGACGTGTAGAGTAATGCGGGTAAATGTTTTTTTCCTCCGAGTGACGTGTAGAGTAATGCGGGTAAATGTTTTTTTTCCTCCGAGTGACGTGTAGAGTAATGCGGGTAACTTTTTTTCCTCCGAGTGACGTGTAGAGTAATGCGGGTAAATGTTTTTTTCCTCCGAGTGACGTGTAGAGTAATGCGGGTAAATGTTTTTTTTCCTCCGAGTGACGTGTAGAGTAATGCGGGTAAATGTTTTTTCCTTAGTAACGTGTAGAGTAATGCGGGTAAATGTTTTTTCCTTAGTAACGTGTAGAGTAATGCAAGTAAATGTTTTTTTCCTCTGAGTAACGTGTAGAGTAATGTGGGTAAATGTTTTTTCCTCTGAGTAACGTGTAGAGTAATGCGAGTAAATGTTTTTTCCTCTGAGTAACGTGTAGAGTAATGCGAGTAAATGTTTTTCCCCTGAGTAACGTGTAGAGTAATGCGAGTAAATGTTTTTTCCTCTGAGTAACGTGTAGAGTAATGCGGGTAAATGTTTTTTCCTCTGAGTAACGTGTAGAGTAATGCGGGTAAATGTTTTTTCCTCTGAGTAACGTGTAGAGTAATGCGAGTAAATGTTTTTTCCTCTGAGTAACGTGTAGAGTAATGCGAGTAAATGTTTTTTCCTTAGTAACGTGTAGAGTAATGCGAGTAAATGTTTTTTCCTCTGAGTAACGTGTAGAGTAATGCGAGTAAATGTTTTTTCCTCTGAGTAACGTGTAGAGTAATGCGAGTAAATGTTTTTTCCTCTGAGTAACGTGTAGAGTAATGCGAGTAAATGTTTTTTCCTCTGAGTAACGTGTAGAGTAATGCGAGTAAATGTTTTTTCCTCTGAGTAACGTGTAGAGTAATGCGAGTAAATGTTTTTTCCTTAGTAATGTGTAGAGTAATGTTAGCCTCAAGCATGAAACTAGCATTGTGAGGTTTTTGGTGCTAAATGATTTACTCTGGTTGGGAACTTCTTGCGATTTAAAAGAAGTTTCCGGGTGCAAACATTTCAGACCTTTACTGGAATACAGTGAACAGAATGCAGTTAAACAAAATATTTACTGCTTAAATGAAGGTTAACACACTTGACAACATTCAAAGAAAGTGTTGCACAATGCTCGATAATACAGCACGACCAAGTAAACAACTAGCTAAAGCAATGTGTACATTTAATGCTAATACAAATAGTGCTAGCATTAGCATCTCTTACAACCTGAACCGGTATCCCAACTTATTTTAACTACTTCATCATCTATTAACGATAAACACTACATCACACTCAGCTCGAGATGTGATTCAGTTGGAAGTTTCCGGGAGCTGCCAGGGCAGAAACACCCTCCCATGATAGCTGTGCTAGCTCCGACCTGCGCACATAGCACGGCGGTTAGCTCGGTGGATCCCTCCTGACCCACCCGAAATCAAACACCCAGCTACACGGTGCTCTCCTGACCTCTTTCCGATCCTGCAGACACTCTAGCACAGCCAGGTTGTTGTTCCATGAATGTTTGGGGCACAGTCTGTTCACGTCTTCCCGACAGGCCTCTTCCTCAGCCAGCTTCCAACCGACGGGGATGCGGCGGGACTGAGAGGCCGCCGCTCCAGACTTCAGCTCGACTTGCACACCTCCGGGGTTTTTACCATCGTTGGCATCATCCCCTATATTTACATCAGCGTGAATACTCGGAGATCTCACTCGCTGGGTGGACTGAACATAAGCAGGGATTGATAAAAGCAATAAAAGAAGCTGCACACGTCTACAAACCGCCATCTTCGGTGAACCACCTACGCGTAGCTAGTCTACGGCAGCCGGACGCGAGTGATTCGTGTGCAACGATGAAGGATCCGGAAATGAATCGGTTCTACTTGTACGCCTGTCTTGAAGGAGTCAAATGAATCGACTCATGAGGATGAATGAAGCTCAGATTTATTTTTTTTTGCTTGTTTGTTTGTTTTTGCCTTTGTAGCCACACACTGAGTGCCACGTCGTGGTTGAGTATTTGGTACCTTGAACTGTTGTTCAACCAGTTTTGATAAAAACACAGGCTGTTACCTCAGAGCTGTCCCCCCACCAGTGCAGCTAACTGGGTTATCAAAGGCGGGCCATGTCTCTCACTGTCTATAGTTCGAGGTTCATGTACAAGAACCATTGCTGACTTTCGTAAAGAGTAGCTGCAAAGCCGTCAGTGTGTTTTTGTCCCTTATTAAAGGGTTGTGACAGGAAGGGCATCCAACGTAAAAACCTATGCCAAATCAAATGTGCGAATCCTGAGAAATGGAAAAAGCCGAAAGGAAGGAAGGAAGGGATTACCTCAGAGCTGTCAATATTTTAGTTTAGGGTTTAAGGTTCTACATGGATCATCATCCTGCAAACAGCATTAATATAAATAAGGAAAATTAAATCGAAAAAAGAGTGGCAGGTGGTTAGAACCTCACAGCAAGAAGGCCTGGGTTCGATTCCCAGCTCGGATGTTTCTTTGTGAAGTTTGTACGTTCTGCTTGTGCTTGCATGGGTTTCCTCAAGGTTTCTTCCCACAGTCCAAAAACATGCACAGTAAGTTAATCGGATGTTCCAAATCACAAATTGGTGTGAGTGTGCCTGGCGAGCTGTCCAGGGTGTATTCTACCCTTGCCCAGATTCAGCTAAGTTGTGTGACAGCCATCCCATGACCTTAATTAGGATGAAGCAGTTCAGACAGTGAATGAAAATAGAAAAAAAATACAGCAGGTAATAATGAATCTAGAGTCTGTATCTGTCTGAACTCCTGAGGAGCTGAAAATGTGAGGAGCTCAGCCATCTGACAGGAACTTCAGGTAGATCCACTGCCCCTTTGCATCAAAATGAACCAATTGTGGTGGTCCAGGCATCTGATCAGAATTATTCCTGGTTACTTTACTTTAAAGGTGTTCCAGGCATGTTCATTTGGTAGGAGGCCCTGGGATAGACCCAGAACCCATTAGATAGATTAGATGGCTTGTCTGACCTGGGAAATGTCTCAGGACCCCCCCCACACACACACACACACACACACATACACTTCCCAAAAAAAGTAGCTAGAGAGAGCCACAAGTGAAAGGGATTCCTGGGTTTCCCTGGCACTTTTATGACCTGAACTCAGATAAGTAGAAGAAAATGGATGAAAAATCAAATAAAGACTGTATTTGGACTGTTAATTAATCTTTACAATTGCAAAATTTCCTAAATAAGGTAAAATCAATATGGATAAAGGTCGAAGGAGGCATTGCACACTACTCAATCACTTGTTTTCCATAATGCTACAAGGGTCATGGGGAGACTGGAGCCTATCTCAGCCAAGTCTAGACAAAGGCAGAGTACACCCTGAAAAGCTTGGTCAACCATTGCAACACAAACACACAACCACACACACTCACACATAGGGACACTTCGGAAAAGCCAATTAGCCTGTGTATGTCTTTGGACTGTTGGAAGAAACCTGAGTACCCAGAGGATATCAACACAAGCAAGGGCTCCACACAGAAACGCTTTCGACAGGCCTGTATATTCAAACTAACAACTTTTTGCTGCAAGGTGGACCTGCAAACCACTACAGCATCCATCATGCAGTCACATGTTACACTCTGGGTGCACAAATACCAGGAATATAAAATTGACAGTAGTGGAATATAAAGAATGGAATTTTATTAACACTTCGCGATATACAAACCAGATTACAAAAAAGTTGGGACAATAAACAAATTGTGAATAAAAACTGAATGTGATGATTTGGAAGTGCCAAATTCCAATATTTTATTCCAAATAGAACATTTTAAATTTCATGGTGTCAACAAATCTCAAAAGGTTTGGACAGGTAGCAATAAGAGGCTGGAAAAGTCAATTGCACTTATAACGAACAGCTGGAAGACCAATTACCACTAATGAGTTCTTTTGGCAACATGGCTGAGTATAAAAAGAGCTTCTCAGAGTGTCAGTGTCTCTCAGAAGTGAAGATGGGTAGAAGATCGCCAATTCCCCCAATGTTGTGCATAAAGATAGTGGAGCGATATCAGAAAGGTGTTTCCCAGTGGAAAATTGCAATGAGTTTGAAGTTCTCATCATCTACAGTCCATACCATCATCCAAAGATTCAGAGAATCTGGAGCAAACTTTGTGCGTAAGGGTCAAGGCCGAAAAAAACATACTGGATGCCTGTGATCTTTGGACCCTTAAACGGCACTGCACCACAAACAGGAATGCTACGGCAAATGAAATCGCAGAATGGGCTCAGCAATACTTCCAGAAACCATTGTCCGTGAACACAATCCACCGTACTATCTGCCGTTGCCAGCTTAAACTCTACAGTTTAAAGAAGAGGCCATTTCTAAACAATACCTTGAAATGCAGGTGTTTTCCCTGGAATGGGGTGTGGCAAAGTGGAAAACTGTTCTGTGGTCAGACAAATCACAATTCGAAGATCTTTATGGAAAACTGGGATGCCATGTCATCCAAACTAAAGAGGACAAGGACAACCCAAGTTATCAACGCTTAGTTCAGAAGCCTGCATCTGTGATGGTATGGGGTTGCACAAGTGCATATGGCATAGGCAGCTTGCACCTCTAGAAAGGCACAGTCAATGCAGAAAGGTATAGTCAGGTTCTAGAACATGTACTCCCATCCAGACATCGTCTATTTCAGAGAAGACCTTGCATTTTTCAATATCACTCCGGGTGCTCCGGTTTCCTCCCACAATCCAAAGACATGCAATGTAGGTTAATTGGCCGTTCTAAATTAGGGACTACAGATGGAAACTAGCTATTAAGCTATAATCTGGTACAGTACATCTCTGTCTCTATGAGCTTAATGTTCCTGTACATTGTCCCTTAAATAAATAAATAAAGAGAGAATGTGCAACAAAGGCCCAAGACAGTTGAACAGTTTGAGGCCTGTATTAGACAAGAATGGGACAGCATTCCTATTTCTAAACTTGTCCTCGGGTACCAAATATTTGCACACTTGTAAGAAGCGGGGATGCCTCACAGTGGTGACTATGGCCTTGTCCCAACTTTTTTTTTTTTTGGATTTGTTGACACCATGAAAATTTAAAATCAACATTTTTTTTTCCCTTAAAATGATACATTTTCTCAGTTAAAACTTTTGACCCTGCCATCTATGTTCTACTCAGAATAAAATATTGAAATTTGGCACGCCCACATCATTCCATTCAGTTTTTATTCAAAATTTGTAGTGTGCCAACTTTTTTTGGAATCTGGTTTGTATAAGAGATGGTAAATCACTTATTTAAGTGTACTGTATTGATATAGGATATAAAGTATATAGAATATAAAAAGACCACTTTTCCACCTAATTTAAATGTTGTAATCAAAATAACAGACATAACATCTCATTACTTCAACTTCAGTCATGAGGTATTAATGCACATCTTGAAATGACGAGCAAACACACCATGTTTCCAGCCATAATAAATGACTGTGACGTGCGACCGCAAAACAGGAGGCACGATTCCTTCCCATACAATGTTTCTGGAAAAATGGGTTTCCAAAAGTCGATTCACTCAAGCGATTCTGAATGAAAGAGTCGACACAGCGAAGTGAATCGCGATTCCAATAATTAGTGTGTCAGTTGCGTCGTGAGCTGGAGCACAGGGAGGCCACGTCGTCCACTTTACACCAGTATCATTACACACTGGACCAAGTCGTATAGTGCATATCAAGTCTATTAGTAAAATGTTCTGCTCAATACAACATCAGTCCAGAAGCCTCTACTTCCTACTGTACAGAAGGCTTGCAGCAAAAGTGGTTAAAGCATAGTGGGAAAATATTTAAATAAATAAACTAAACCATTGTGTTTTTTTTTAATTTACCAAGGAATGCTTCATGGACAGGATAGTATACATTTATTATGAAATACAATTACATTTATTAAAAAAAAAAAAAAAAAAAACATTTACATATATACATTTCCACCACATACAAACACACAAGGGAAATACAAAAGCATGAGTCTTAGCTGCATCTTGAAATAATGATGGATCTTGTTAAAACCGGACCCAGTGGGACAAGAGTACGCAGAAAACTAGGTCAGGGGAAAAAGAATTGAAAATCCACCTGAAAGTCATTAAATGTTTATCTTTTACCAAGAAGTCCTAAATCTGTACTGACACTTTAAAAAATTGATGAACTCAATGCAAATCTGTAGTGCACAATTTATGGAAACCATCACATGTGGTAATTTGTAGATATGTAAATTGAACGGCGTCAATCCCTTCATTACAATAAAAATATGCTTTAAGGATATTCACCTGATTTCAACTAGACATACTAAGAGTAAAACAGACTGGATTCTCACAGGGTTTGACAAGAACCAAAGCAGCTACTATCAGAAAGTCACTCGTTCTGAGCCACTCTGCTCCCATTTATAGATTTTAATCATTTTCTCAGTGAGAGAAGCCAAGTAATATTCCTGGTTTGTCTCAAAAGGACAGATATCCAAGACTGGTATGTCTGCAGGAAGTTTCTGAAGCAAGGCTCCACTACTCGCATCCCACACCTGAAGAGCATTAAAAAAAAAAAAAAAACACGAGATTAAACACTCTACACGGACAAGACCCAATGATAACACTGAAGTGAATACTTATTTGAACCCACCATGGTGGAACTCGAGCCCTCGTCTCCAGCACACACCAGAGTAGTGTCAGTAGAAGGACTCTTGAACACGGCGTTCTTTGTGAGTAACTTGCAAGATGATCCAGCAGTAAACGTCTGGACAGGAGAACAAGAACAGACAGGAACCTGGGCTGCCTCTTCATAAGGGCTTCGGTTAAGCTCCATCAGAACGCACCGCAAAGATGGGTTGGTACGACCTGGAAGTCAACAGTGGATCAAAAGTCTTGTAGCTTATTGCAGCTTTTCTCAACTCACCCACTAAATGTCTTGGTATTCCTACATTGTGAGCAGCTATCAATCATGTCTGCCTGAATGTTTGGGAGAGGAAAGTAAAATGTATTGTCAAGTGGATTTGAAAATATCAACTATGGTAACCCTGCGTTACAAGGTCTCTTCCTTGCCAATCTTGATTCTGGTCAACACAAATATAGTGTAGTATAAACAACACAAACTCCAAAACCACTCCCTATATACACTTCCACTACTACTATTCTCATGTAACATTCATTAATTTTCTGAACCGCTTAATCCTAATTAAGGTTGCAGGTTGGCTGGCACCCATCTCAGCTGTCTGTGGGCGAGGGTCGAGTACATCCTGGACAGCTCACCAGGCCACCGCAGAGCATAAACACTGACGACTATGCAGCCTACTTTTGACTAAAGTCAGCAATGGTTCTTTTACATAAACCTCACAATTGACAGTGAGAGACATGGCCGGCCTTTGATAACCCAGCTAGCTGCACTGGGGGCTCATGTAATATACACATTACAAAAAAGTAGTATTGTGTTAATGACTCTACTTTAAAAACACAATACCACTGAAGTACCACAATATCAAGGAATTAACTTGTATACCAGATTAAACAGATGAATAAACTCGGTACAGATCAATAGCTGATGATTAAATTTTTCCTACAGTCCTTTGGTATACAATACATCATATTCACTTATTCAAATAAAAGAAGTGTTTTCGAGACAGTGTTTACAATCCAAAAGTACACACAAGGAAATAATTGAGAGACCACTACAAATTTATTAGCAGAAAGTTGTGGGAATGTGATCATAAGGAAGATGGATGGGCAAAAGCCATCAAACGAAGCTGAGCTGATAATACTTTGTGCCTGATCAAGTCACCCAAGAGTAACAAGAACACTGGTGGAGATCATGCCAAGATGCCATAAAGCTGTTTATTATTACAGAAATATTAATTTCTGAACTCATCCTCAGTGCAAATATTAGTACAGTATTGTGTTGTTAAAAAAAAAAAAAGTGAAGATGACCTGAAGAGCCTCAAGTTATTCACCCAGAATAACATTTCTCATGAGTTGATGGTTGTCTCTTGTCTGTGTGTGGAGCCGGTGGTGTAGTGGTTAGGGTGCTGCTCTCATGGGAGATTGTGTGTTGTGTGTGAAAATCCCAGATATACCCGCACTGTGCAAAGACCCCTGGGCAAGGTCTTAACCACAAGTGTGCCGGTTAAAAAAAAAAAAAAAAAAAAAGAATACTGGGAAGGTAACCCGCAACAGACTAGCATCCCATCCAGGAGGAGCTGAACTCCTGGTCGCGTCTCGCGACAGAAACCGGGAAAAAGCACCGGCCTGATGAGCCACTAGGCTCGTGTGTAAAAAGTCCAACAGATCTCGTCTACGCATTTCCAACACAAGAGACCTAAGAAGGCTGCCATATTGCTAATCATGCTGAAGAGCTCTTTTTTGTTTGTTTTTGTACTTCTTTTACTTTCGGCTGCTCCCTTCAGGGGTCGCCACAGCAAATCATCCGCTTCCATCTCACCCTGTCCTCTGCATCTTCTTTTCTGACTCCAACGACCTTCATGTCTTCCTTCACCATATCCATAAATCTCTTCTTTGGTCTTCCTCGAGGCCTTCTGCCTGGTAGTTCCAACCTCAGCATCCTACTGCCAATATACTCACTATCCCTCCTCTGTATATGTCCAAACCATCTCAATCTAGCCTCTCTGACTTTGTCTCCAAAACATCTTACATGGGCTGTCCCTCTGATATACTCATTTCTGATCCTATCCATCCTCGTTACTCCCAGAGAGAACCTCAACATTTTCATCTCCGCGACCTCCAGCTCTGCCTCCTGCCTTTTCCTCAGCGCCACTGCTTCTCAGGCATACAACATCGCTGGCCTCACCACCGTCTTGTACACTTTTCCCTTCATTCTTGCTAACACTCTCCTATCGCACATCACACCGGACACTTTTCTCAAACCATTCCAGCCTGCCTGCACACGCTTCTTCACCTCTTTTCCACACTCTCCATTGCTCTGGATTGTTGAGCCTAAGTACTTAAAATCCTCCACCTTCGTTATCTCTGCTCCCTGTAACATCACCGTTCCTCCTGGGTCCTTCTCATTCACACACATGTATTCTGATTTTCTGAGGCTAACCTTCATTCCTCTCCTTTCCAGGGCATACCTCCACCTCTCTAGATTTTCCTACACTTGTTCTCTGCTCTCACTACAGATCACAATGTCATCTGCAAACATCATAGTCCATGGAGATTCTTGTCTCACCTCGTCTGTCAGCCTGTCCATCACCATAGCAAACAAGAAGGGGCTCAAAGCTGACCCTTGATGCAGTCCCACCTCCACCTTGAACTCTTGTGTCACACCGACAGCACACCTCACCACTGTCTTACATCTCTCATACATGTCCTGCACCACTCTAACATACTTCTCTGCCACTCCAGACTTCCTCATGCAATACCACAGTTCTTCTCTTGGCACCCTGTCATATGCTTTTTCCAGATCCACAAAGGCACAATGCAGTTCCCTCTGACCTTCTCTGTACTTCTCTATTAACATCCTCAAAGCAAACATTGCATCTGTGGTGCTCTTTCTTGGCATGAAACCCAACTGTTGTTCACAAATGCTGACCTCTGCCCTTAGTCTAGCTTCCAATATTCTTTCCCATAACTTCATCGTATGGCTCATCAACTTTATCCCTCTGTAGTTGCCGCAACTCTGCACGTCTCCCTTGTTCTTAAAAATGGGCACCAGCACACTTCTCCTCCACTCCTCCGGCATCTGCTCACTCTCTAAGACCTTGTTGAATGTTCTTGTCAGAAAATCTACTGCTACCTCTCCTTGACACTTCCATACGTCCACATGTATGTCATCAGGACCAACTGCCTTTCCATTCTTCATCCTCTTCAATGCCCTTCTCACTTCACCCTGACTGATCTTTGCTACATCCTGCTCCTCAATGGTCACCTCTTCTACTCTTTTTTTCGCTCTCATTTTCCTCATTCATCAGCTCTTCAAAGTACTCTTTCCATCTTCCCAGCACACTTCTGTCATCAGTCAATACATTTCCCTCTCTGTCCTTTATCAATCTAACTTGCTGCACATCCTTCCCATCTCTATTTCTCTGCTGTGCCAACCTGTATAGATCATTTTCTCCCTCTTTACTGTCCAGCCTATCATACAAGTCATCATACGCCCTCTGTTTGGCCTTAGCCACTGCTACTTTCGCCTTACGCCGTGTCTCCCTGTACTCCTGTTTACTCTCTTCGGTCCTCTCCATGTCCCACTTTTTCTAAGCTAACCTCTTCCATTATACACACTCCTGCACTTCCTCATTCCACCACCAAGTCTCCTTATCTACTTTCCTTCCAGAGGACACACCAAGTACTCTCCTACCCGTGTCCCTGATCACATTTGCTGTGGTTGTCCAGTCATTTGGAAGCACTTCCTGGCCACCCAAAGCCTGTTTCAACTCCTCTTTGAAGACAACACGACACTCTTCCTTTTTCAACTTCCACCACTTTGTCTTCTGCTCTGCCTTTGCCTTCTTCACCTTCCTCACCATCAGCGTCATCCTGCATACCACCATCCTATGCTGTTTGGCAACACTCACCCACTACTACTTTGCAGTCACTGACTTCCTTCAAATTACATCGCCTACACAAGATGTAGTCTACCTGTGTGCTCCTACGTCCGCTTTTATAAGTCACCCTATGCTCCTGTTTCTTCTGGAAGAAAGTATTCACCACAGCCATTTCCATCCTTTTTGCAAAATCTATCAACATCTGTCCTTCTGCGTTCCTGTCCTGGATACCAAACCTACCCATCACTTCCTCGTCCCCTCTGTTGCCTGCACCAACATGTCCATTGAATTCTGCACCAATGACCACTCTTTCACCTCTGGGGGTACTCTGCATCACTTCATCTAAGTCACTTCAGAATCTCTCCTCTTCTAGCTCACATCCTGCCTGTGGGGCATAAGCACTAACAACATTGAGCATTTCACCTTCAATTTCTAACTTGAGACTCATCACTCTGTCTGACACTGTTTTCACTTTTAGAACATTCCTGACAAACCCCTCCTTCAAGATGACTCCTACTCCATTTCTCTTCCCATCCACACCATGATAAAATAGTTTAAACCCTGCTCCGAAACTTTTAGCTTTGCTACCTTTCCACCTGGTCTCCTGAACACACAGTATGTCCACCTTCCTCCTCTGCATCATGTCAGCCGGCTCTCTACCTTTTCTTTGCATAGTTCCAACATTCATAGTCCCCACTCTCAGTCCTAGACTCATGCCTTTCCTCTTCTCTCTCTGCCTATGGACACGCCTCCCACCTCTCCTTCTTCGACCAACAGTAGTCCAATTTCCATCAGCCCCCTGTTGATTGACAGCACTGATGGCGGTCGTTGTTAACCCGGGCCTTGACCGATCCGGTATGGGGGTAATACTTCTGATTTGCATCATAAAAGTTTGGCATTGGTTTTACGTCGGATGCCCTTCCTGACACAACCCTCTGCATTTCTCCGGGCTTGGGACCGGCATGAGGGGGAGAGACACTGGTTAGTGCCCCCCCACCTCATGGCTGCATACTATAATGTACAAATTCTACAAGGAAAATTATTGCGTCTGTATCAAACCCATCCAAAGCAAGTGTGAGCACGCGCACACACACAAACAAACTCAGAGTAGTGGGGTGTGCACACATTGGGGGCACCAATGTGTGCCCCCAATGTGTGCACATTGGGGGCACACATTGGTGCCCCCAATGTGTGCACACATTGGGGGCACCTGGAGAGCAGTTAGGGGTTAGGTGCCTTGCTCAAGGGAACTTCAATCAGAGGTGGAGGACAGGAAAGAGCAGCTCACTCCCCCACTGCTACCAATTTTGTCCTGCTGGTTTGGGAATCGAACCAGTGACCTTTCAGTCCCAAAGCCACTTCTCTAACCATTAGGCTATTACTGCCCCTAAAACTGCCCGTTTCGCATAGCTGACATGTATGATGATAGGCAGAGACAAAAAATATTAATAATGCAGGTGAAACCATAACACAAGAGGCTCATACACCACCGCACAGATTCACCCAGAAAAAAAACAGAATCAAAACAGTAATCTATGTAGTTTCATGTCTATCGGAAATGACACTGAAAGTGCGCAAAACAGACCACATGAGCCCATATTCCCTGCTCCCTTAGTAACAGTTTATTTTTAAAAGCTCACCTGGTCTGTAGGTGACTAGACAATGTCTACTTTCAGGTTCCACCTGAATATCCGTGCAGCCTCCAGACTCTAAAGGAAGAATGTGTTGTCGATATGTGGTTCCATCCACCTGCTCCCAAAAACATCCTCCCTCAAGGGAGCCAGCAATTATGCCCCCACAGGGAAAAACACTTGAGGCGGCACGAGGAAGGTAGGAGAGGGACACAACTGGGCAACTGGAGAGAAAATAATGTGTGAAGTGTGGAAAATCTCAGGATTGTAGAACAAGACACCACATATCAAATGCAATAAATTCCGAATGTGGTCGAGAAATGCAAAGCTAAAGCGGATTCTATACATTATATGGACACAAAAATGACAAAAAAGATTCATCATTGCTGTATGAAACAATTTCAAAATTCTGGAATGGTGATGTCGTGGTTTGTACATCCACTTCACAGGTGATCTTGGTGTTGGGGTTGAGTGCTGGACTTGAGGAATTTCAGAGTCCAGCTTGTATGTTTCTCCTCGTGCTTTTGTGGGTTTGCTCCAGATATGCTTGTTTCCATCAAAGACATGCACAACAGGCTAACTGGCTGTTCTAAATTGCCACTTGGTGGGAGTGTGAATGTTTGATTTTTTCCCCTGTGACATTCTAGCAACCTGTTCAGGGTGTAAACTACCTTTGGTGAAACCATAGTAAGTGTTTGGATAAATCAGTGAGTGGAATATTATCAAGTTAAAAGTTGGATTGGTGCAAGAAATCAGAAACCTAAAGGCCAAGAATTACAAAAAAAAAAAGTGCATTTCAGGACAAGCAACGCAGGTGTTGTAATATCTACACATCTTCGGGAGTCACCATTCAGCTGGTCAAATTAATTGAGAATTATATTCAGATAGATGGAAGCTGACAAACGCCATAAAAATCACACTGGGAGTAAGTATGACGGTTTACAATATAAAGTTAAAAGTTGCTGGAGTTATAGTGGAAGAGTATCCAAAATGTTCAGCATACATCTGTAAGATTGAATTGACAAATAAACATTATCATTTTTTTCTTATTATAATTTTCTGCTTTTTTAAATAAAAACTTCTTTATATTCTTAAATGGTTCCATGCACTGGCAATAGAACACAGATGGAAACAGCTCTGCTAGAAAAAGCCATAAAGCTTCATGTTTGTTTATATACGTATACATTATATAGATATACTGCACAAGGTACCATGCAAAAGTCCCAGGAATCACCAGTCATACCCCAAGTGTGCTCACTACAACATTTCAGAAAAGAAATACTAGCTGCTACATCTGTGCGTGTGTGTACCTGGAACGAAAAGGTGCGAGCTCCTGCACATGAGTGCTTGTATCCCGTGTGTCGTACACCCTGACGGAACCATTGCTCAGACCAGCATAAATGTAATTATTGTTGTCATGGCACCAACAGCAGCTCCACACAGGTTTCCCAGTGTTATAGGCCTGGACCACAGTGTTGGTAAACAAGCTATGGGGAAGGAAAGGAGGAGGACAGAAAAAAAAAAAAAAAAACCCTCAACTTCACAAATTTAAATCATGGTTATTATACGACATTTAGAAAGGGATTGATGAGAACCGCTCACATCATTGCAGTCAGTAACTCTACATGCTGTTGCAAAACATCTGCCATCAGTCCATTTTGGCTGAACACCAAAAACATTATTTTCTAAATATATTTGGTGGATGAACTTTTGTGTGTTCCTACTGGGTGGGTCGTGTTGCTTAGGTAATTTAATTAGCTGTAACCAGACAGCATGAAAATGACATCATTAATAATTGTTCTGAGAAACAGGGCATGCAAACACATTATTGCTCCAGTGCTGCTTGAATGTAGAGCCTTATAGAGCCTTTGGGAATAAGGAAATGAGCCTCATACCTTGTGAGCTTGACAGTATTATCAAAAGCAGCAGAAAGCAGAAGGCCATCTTGCTGTCTGTTGAATGCAAGACCTCTAATCTGTTTAACGTGGATGGGAACGTAATGACTGGCTTTGAGATTCACAGCACTGATTTTTTTCACTCCAAAACCTGAGACACAGCAGAAGAGATACAATGAGTGGAAAGGTCAACGCAAGTGACACAATACTTACGAAACATTAAAAAGATGTGGACTCAATCAACCGTGGAACTAATCAGAAAACCAGTGTCTAAATTTTTATTACATAGAATCCATTTTATAATGTCTCGATACGTCTCAAGGGTGAACTCCAACTTTGGCCGTGACAACGTGACATAAAAACAACCTGACACTTATCAAATGGCCTTACTGCTCATTCTGTAAATCTAGTTCACATGAGAATATTGAACAAATTGTTTAAAAAAATAATAGTTGCACCTTAACAGACAAAAAAAACAACACAGCACACAAATAGAGTATAACTATCGACAGATAAATAAATATATTTGAGTCACATCTTAAAGCCGGATTGCCCTGAAGTAATTTCAGAGACCTTGGGGTACGGAAATTGAGGAATTTAAGAATCTAGTGGCAGTGAGAGACATAATGTAAAATTAACCAATCAGAGCATGAAAAAAAACAAAAAAGTCATGCCTGGGGTTTAAAATACACTTGGGCCATTTTCAGTATGTACTCTTCAGACTGACCTCTGCAATAAAGGTTATTGGTGATCTGAAAACAATTTGGTGTCCACAGGGATGTAGACACTCCCGTCAGCAGGACCATTTGAAAAAAGTCCAATATAAAATGTTACCTTGATTCAAGGGCAAGGTGACCCAAACACAATCCCACCCCATTCGCTCAAATCTCAAATACAGAACCCATACTCCAAATTTGGTGATCCTACGTCATTTCCCTCCAACACTATCACACTGGCAAGTACCGGCAGACAGAGGCCGTTTCTATAGGTCTCATGCTGCTCAATGTGGGAGCGAAGAAAGTAATATTGCTCCACAACCATAACCATACTCACCAGGAATGAGTGAGGCATGAGGGGAGGGCTGCGACGCCAGTAGACAACTGAGGGGCTCACAAAAAGACATCACACGGCATCCACCAGCCTGAGAAACTAGCACAGCCTTGGAGAAAACATAATTTCCCTTGTTTGATGATTCGGGCCTCTGAGACAGTGACTGAGTAGAGGTCTGAGCCAGAGTCGAACTTGAAGGAGTCCGTGCCATCAACTTTCTCAGCTCCTGCACAGGATGACGAAAAAAAAGAGAGAACACAGACAGATGGTATGACAATGGGAAGTTTAAATAGACCTGATGACTCGTTAAAAAGCTCCGTGCTCCTGATTGGTGTATCAACAAGGTGCGGGACCATTAACACGGTGATCACAAGTTCCAATATCCGTCTGTGGCTGGGAGTCAATGGGAGCTATTTGGCCGAGCTCTAATGAAGGGAGGAATGGCATACGCTCACTTCCCTGTAACTCACAGTTATCCCCAGCCAATCATGCACATCTGTGAGCTCATTTTTATGAGGGGGCAGATAGCACTTTCCCTCTGAGTGTGTTAGACTGTCCCAAATATGCAGGGCAGTGCAGTTCGAAAAGAGGCGGGTGGCTATCATTGCATGTGTGCATGTTTTGGTCATTTCCTGGTCGGTGGTGGTAGGGAAGGTAATACCTGATGGGTGGGAGTGGGACAATAAATAAATAAAAAGCTGAATTGTACACATAAAATAGCAGCAGTGCATCACATTTAAGGAGTACATTCGTGTCCCTACATGCTCCAAAATCTAGATTTAGGGGAGTACCTTATTTTAAAAAAAATCACTCACCACCTATGTTTCTCCCATCATTACTACAAACTACATAAAATCCTCAAAACTGATTTCATAAGGACAGACACGGCTTGATCCGAATACCCATCACCTAGATTGTCCTTTTCACAAAGAGCACTATGATTGGTTGATCTGGTATTTCTATTCCAATCAGCATTTGTGTTTTATGGTTGTAGCTTTGTGTGCAGCTCGCGCAGGAGATGGACCTTACAAACACTTTCTGATTAAACAGAGTAGAAAAGCTCGTGTAGAAGATCCGTAAAACCTGCCTGAGCTCCTCACAGTTTTAAGGGGTTTGATTGAAGGGGATGCAAGTCACACTCCTGGCAATACAGAGGTGAATAAGTTGCACCCCTGCTATTTTTTCCTGTGATGCGCTCTAACAGATTCTGATGCTGAATGTTCACAGTAAAATTAAGGCCTCACATGATGGAACTATGAACCGGTGGATATGAAAGAACAGACGTGCGAGACGATTTACTACCTGAAGCTCTCGGCGGAGTTTCCCACACTCGTCTGACACAACCTGTAACTGAAGACGACACTGAGCAGATTCAAGCTGGGCCTTCCTCCGTAAACTCTGCTCCTGCTCCAAAGATCTATACACACACACACACACACACACACACACACACTTAAAACCAAAAGAACTAAAAACTGTAAAATGAGGTACAGTTCCATGCCAGATATCCATACTTCTTTAAGCTCTCCTGTTCTGCGTTGTCCACTGCCTTCAGTTTATGTGCATACAATAACACTATATCAGCTCTCTTAGCCTTCTTGTTGCACTGAAGAAAAACAAAACATATAGCTGTCATTGCACCATAAATATTGGATCACTTTTGAAGTGAAAGTATTTTTGTAATCACACTGGCCACTTCACCCTCTGTTCCACTCTTTACTATAGCGGACACTGACCTGGGGGCATTTGGCTCCTTGGCCTTTCAGCCAGCGATCAATACAGGCAAAGCCAAACAAGTGGCCACATCGGAGGGTGGCGAGACGATGCTCACCAGACGAGGTCCATGGTTCTAAACATATAGAGCAGGTTTCTCCATCGCCATCATTCTCAGCCTCATCAGCTGCGGCAGAAGTGCGTTTAGAAAGCTCTGTGGGTACTGAATCAGCCTAAGCAGAAAAATGACAGCAAGAGATTAATACAGAGCACTGTTATAAATGTTTAAGTCATCTGTACAAGTCTTACAATTTACCTTGTCTGCAGGTTGAGCCAGAGGTTCGACTCGATCAGCTTCATCAGAGACAGCAGACTCTGTGTTCAAAACAATATTTGCGGTTTAAAATAAATGGACTCGATAAAACTAACAGCCAGACAATACCACATATTTTCAGACGTCAAGCTCATGAGCACAGACAGGATTGCCACAGACTTCACTGAACTCAACAAATAAACTAAAAAAAAAAAAACCCTAGTAGGTGGCACTGTGGCATAATGTTTAGCATGTCCACCTCACAGCAAGAAGGTCTTGGGTTTGTGTTCCGGACATGGTCAAAATGTTTCTGTGTGGATATTACATGCTCCTCCAGTGCTTGGGCGGGTTTCCTCTGGATACTCTGGTTTCCTCCCACAGTCCCGAGACATGCAAAATAGCCAACTGGCTATTCCAATTTACTCCAAGGGTGAGTGTGAATGGTTGTGTGAATGCTGCCTTGCAATAGTCTGGCGAGCTGTTAAGGGTGAACCCTGCCTTCGCCCAGAGTCAGCTGAGATAGACTCCCGTCTCTCTGTGACTCTAGTAGTATCAAGTGCTTTGGTCAATAAACAACTAAAATATGCTCTATAAACATTTGAGCCGGAGTGCTAGACAAAGAGCTTATTAAAGAAGGACAAGCAAAGAAACACTTTATCTGTACCTAATTGGTCGAACATTAAATAACCCAACTCCATTCTTGTTTATGTTCATTAAAAGAAACTGAGACATAAAAGAAAGTATAGGACATTAATAATACTACAAATTCTAATCATACACGAGAATGGGAGAACATCACATAAGGACAACCTGCAGCACTGGACGGTTGTAGAGAAGGCGTCACCAGAGATGTAGGCTGGCTGGGATTGAGTACAGGTGATAGATCTGCAGCATGTATCCGATCTGAAGTCTCTCTATTCTGTCCTTCCTCCTCAGAGTCACTTGCTCCATCAGTACTCCCTGACAGAGGCTCTGTATCACTTCCTGTGGATACCCTAAGCAGGAAGTCTAAAGGGCCTCTGTTCAAATGTGTCGTCTGCGTGGAGTACTGGAACCGAAGACCTGCTCTGTAAATATATTAAGGGGGAAAAAATTTTAAACAATCCTAACTTCACACTGGCTCATATTTTTATACTAAGGAAGCACAAAGTCAAAATAGATGATATACAGTGGTACCTCACCTTACAATCGTCCCAGCAAATGAAAAACCCAGGTTCCGATAAATATTTTCCAAAATTTTTTGTCTCTGTATACAAAACAAGTTCTCCTTACGAAAGGCGCCATTCAAACAATGCACAATCTGCTCTCCCATTGACTTCGAACATCCCACCCCGCTGGCTTCCCACTGGCTAGGAGGAATGACACAGCTTTTTTTTGTATTTGAATATTGTTTGCTTTTGATTTCTTGATTTGTTTATACATATGTTTTGAGCTGGTAGCCCTCAAGCCATTTGGGAATCTTAAGGTAGCCCTCAGTTTTAAAAAGCTTGGTGACCCCTGGTGTAACTAAATCATTATTTTGTGTCTACTTTAATTCTTCATTTCCACCTGCCCTGCATCCAAGGTGAAGGTTGTATTTAGGTTCTCAGCTGTGCCTGTAATTTCCCTGACAAAGGGATTTGAAATGAATGACACACATGGCTCAATTTGCTCAAAATCACAAAACCTGCTCTCAAACTCTTTCATCATGCAGTATTTTTCTACAACTTTATCAAAAGCCATAGATGCAGAAACATGGTCACTAAGACCTTTTTGCACAGAGGGGAAGTGCACAACACCTTCTTTATAAAATGCGCAGAGAAAATGCTCATTTTAGCTTGAAAAGCTTTTACAGCACTTATCATATTTGTGACAGTCTTCCCTGTGCCTTGCAGTTCACAATTCAAATTGTTCAGTTTTTCTGTGATGTCTGTTAAAAAGGCAAGGTCAAGCAACCACTCTGTTGTCAAAGAGAGAGGTGTCCTCTTCTCTGCATCAGCTCCTTTATTTCACCCAAAAGTGCCAAGAAACGTTTCAAAATCCGCCCTCTGCTGAGCCATCGGATTTCTGTATGCAGCAACAGATTTCCATATTCTGCAGAAAGCTCCTCCAAAAGCACCTTAATTGCCCGGTGTTGTTTGGCTTTAGCGCGAATGCTATTGATGATTTTTACAACTTGGTCAAACCCGGTCACTTTCACGCATATCGCCTGCTGGTGGATGATACTGTAGTGTAGGAAAGGTGGAACTGTAGTGTAGGAAAGGTGGAAAGTCTGGGTCATTCTTGCAATGTGCAATGAAGCCCACACGGCATCCTACCATTGCCGGTGCACCATCGAAAAAAAAAAAAAAGCCATCAAGTAAAACAAAAACAGATGAATAAATCTCACACATTTAAATCTATACATCTATTTTCAATGCCACGTCACTGTGGCGAGCAGCGGAGAGCCTTTCTGTACACCAGTATGTGGGTATGTCCAATACCTTCAAACTAATTTTATTGGATTATAACAACAGCCACAGACTGCGCGTGTTGTTTTTTGAGTAAAGAGGTAAATATCCCTCGTTTTGATCGGCTCATTTCCATTTCCACGAAGCCAAGCACAGCTGGCAAGCAAACACAAATGGACAGACAGACATGGAGAAACTTCAACCCACAGAGCAGCTGATTTCCAAAACTTGGGATGCGCTTCCTGTCACAAACACTGTAACGTGTGAGTCCACTAAATTAGAGTTTCAAGGTATTGGACCAGCCCACATTCATAAAGGATTGGCTGAATAGATTTAAATGCGCGAGATTTCTTCAAGCCAGTCCGGTCATCTGGCGGACGGTTTCGGAAACAACGGCCCACGTCCGGACGATCCGGACTAGTCGGAAGCTACAGATTTTGTCCATTGCATCCGAAATCCGTTAAAGCGAAACCGAGGCATGAGTTTATATATGTGTGAAACTTTCAATAGAATTGACATAAGGCGCAGCATTTTGTTTGCACCATAAGGGCTATTTTTAGAACAAGTCCAGCGGGCGACTGAGAAGGAGCCAACGGGCGACCGGGTGCCCGTGGGCATAGGGTTGGTGACCCCCGAGTTACACTGTAGTTCAAGGACATTTCAGGCAGATTTGAACTGAAATGTATTGGGTTGCTTTTATCGAAGCACATTCCTGGATAAGCTCTTGGTTTTCCATCTCTCCTTCCAAATAGTCATTACACGGTTTTGTAGTACAGTGATCCTCACTACTTCGTGCTTCAGTTTCTTCGGCTTCAGTGCAGAGCGGGTTTTTCAAAAATATTCATCAAAAAAATTAAAAAATTAGGAAAAACAGGGATAAAGTTAAGGAAAATGCCTCATAAGGTAAGGTTAAAAAAAAAAGCCAAACAAACAAAAAAAACCCCAACAAAACTACTTACATTTTTATGTGAGGTGCGCATCTGAGTGTGCGCACGCATCTGTATGTGTGTGTATTTATATTATATTTACATCTTTTGCATCAAGTTTAAATGTTCGTTATTATAAGAATCTATAGCATTGAATCTGTATTTATTGATATTATATACACATATACATGTACTGTCCGTATACATCAGTCAGGGGGTCAATCCTACTTCATTGAAATCAGTGGTCAAGGGGGAGGTCTCGGTCCCCATTAACTGCGGGAAGTGAGGGATCCCTGTACAGTAAAACCTCCGCTGACGAACGCTTAAGCTCACCAACTTTTCGCCTCAAGAACATTAAATTTGCGAGCATATAGTCTCTGCTGACGAACTAGTTTTGGGCGGACGAATCAAACCACGCGGTCGAACAGCGCCACGGTGGCGGCCACGAGAAGCTGACGCACACTCATGGCGTCACAGTTCGTCACCCCCTTTCTTTGAGTGCGGAAGTGGTTTGTGTTTGCTAGACATTTTGGACCATATTGAGTGTACTTTTGCTATTATGGGACCGAAAAAGACCCCACCACAGGCGGAGATCATTGAAAAACACGAACGAGGTGTGCGTTTGTGTGACTCAGCGTCCCAGTACCAGTACGCTAAGTCTACCATTGCTCCCATCCTTAAGAACAAGGAAGCTATTAAGGGTGCGTGTGTGGCTAAGGGTGTTTCCAAACAGTAGGCGTTTCCAAACTCTCCTTCCAAACAGTAAGTCCCTCCCTCTCTCCTCCTCCCACTCCATTCTATCAAGCCATCAACTACCATCACAAAGGTAAATAAAACGACTTTATTATACAGTACAGTTTATTTCTTTAATTACAATACAATAGCACATTTATTATACATAAAATAAGGTATATTTTTGTGTAGTTTTAAGGCTTATTTAGTCGAAAATTATGTTTTATGGGGACCTGGGAACAGATTATTCTCATTTTAATGGTTTCTTATGGGAAATAAATGTTCGAAAGACGAACTTTTCGCCTTACACACACTTTCTGGGAACCAATTATGTTCGTGAGCAGAGGTATCACTGTATTTGAAAACTGGATGTAAATGTCCTTATACTGTCACTATGTGGAGCCAATTCTAATCTTAATTTTACATTTAGGGTCAATTTCCAAGTGTTGACAGAACAGCATTCAGGTTTCTTCCAACCCCAATGATACCCACCATCTCTTCTCTGCTCTTTTGGGTATCCTGCAAGGTACTGCTCACAAGAAATGCTCTGGCTGGTGATGCTGTGGTTATGCTAGGTGTATGGTAGGCTGGGTGGAAAAGCCCAACAGACTTTATCTTTACTGCTCACAATGCATAATACACACTTGGGGGGGGGGGTATGCTCATCCATTAATCACCCACTCAGAGATAATACTTTGAGATTCTTCTCAAAAATACAGAATATCATCATGCTCATACCTCGCCCTCCTCCTCCTGACAATCTGAGTTGTTGCTCGTCGTGGTCTGTTCGTTGGAACCGAGCTTCCTCCTTCAGGTGTCCCATCAGCCTCTTCATCCTCTTCGACCTCTGTACTGCTACCAGAATCAGGGATGATGATGGGAACTTCGAGACCAACAGAACCAACATGCCCTGCTGCTCCAGACTGCATGTCCACCTCCATGTCTTCCATCTAGTCCAAAAGTTTTTTGACCAAAAAGACAAATTTAAATATTTCGGGAGGCAGACAACCAGTATAGGACTTGTTATGGCATCTAGAGCTGCTTGTATCATCTTCTAACATTCAAGATTACTACAGGAATACAACAAGATCATGACAAGCCATCAACATACCAGATATACAGCCATGCTAAAGCTAACAGATGCTCTCTTCTCAACTGTCTGAGCTTCAGTTATGTTTTCAGGAAATGCATGCATTTTAAATGTAACTCGGGGAGATTTAGTGAACCGTGTCAGGCTTCCGAACCACATCAGACAGGATGAGGAACCATTTTGAAATAACGTTAGCTAGCAATTTAGCCTGAATTAGCTTAGCTACTTACCAAACGACTTACCAAAGATAACCTCTCGGAAATTAACATGAGATAACAATATATTACAATGACACAGTATTTCAGTTTAATATCGACTTTTTTTTACTACCCGTGAAGCAAAATGTTCAATAATAAACCGTAAACAAACAGCAGTGCAAAATAACATTATAATGCTAACTGCCGATAATAACAAACACTTAAATAAAAACATATCGAGCTAAATAACCGAATATTATTCAGTTTAAAATAAAGATTGTTACGTACTTATAGGGGTTTACAGTGACTTTAAGTGATCGTTCAATGAACATAAAACAATGCTAATGGTTATGTAAACACGGATCGGGTTGACTAGCCGAGCTCTGTAGTTAGCAAACATTACCTCACAGCTCCCTTTCTTCAGCCTTTATTCCACATTAATCATCCATGAGCTCATCGATATGGACTTGAGGTATCCAGAATAATAGAGTTATGACTGACCCTCGGAATAAATGATGATAAAATCAGTCTGGGTTCACTGGAATAGTTTGAAACGTTGATGATTATCCAAAGCCCGCGCCAAGCTGCAGATCCGCCTTTCTCGACTCACGTGACTCAGAGTCGCGGATGGACTCGAGCCAATAATCACTTCACACTAGTTTGTCTTGTTAAAGGTACATTTATTATTTATGGATCTCTTTTTCGCTCCTTAGTTGTACACACACACACACACACACACACACATATATATATATATATATATATATATATATATATATATATATATATATATATATATATATATAAAATATGCATTTGGAGAAGCTGATTTAAAAAAAAAAACGTTGTGTCCCTCTTACTTTTTTGTTGTTTTTATTTGGTCCCTTTGATTTCATCTCCCAAAACATCCTCAGAGCAATTAGACTGTAATTTTTTGGGTGTATTTCAGGCCCATGAAGGCGCACAAACATGATAAAGATCATGACCCTGATTTCAGCCATTCCCAATGTTAGTTTCTCTGTATGTATACATGTGTAATGACAAAGTTGAATCTAATCAAATTTAATCTAATGTGATTCCAATGTTTCACCTGACTTTGTACAGATGTTCCGATACTGTAAATAAAAAAAACACAAATTTACTATAAATTCGACAAGATCTATCCCATAAATTGCTATCATCCCCCCCAAAAAAAAAAAAAAAAATTCTCTGAGACAGGTAGGAGAGTACTTGGTGTGATCTCTGGAAGGAAAATAGCTAAGGAGACTTGGTGGTGGAATGAGGAAGTGCAGGAGTGTGTACAAAAGAAGAGGTTAGCTAAGAAGAAATGGGACATAGAGAGGACCGAAGAGAGTAAACAGGAGTACAGGGAGACACAGCATAAGGCGAAGGTAGCGCTGTCAAAAGCCAAACAGAGGGTGTATGATGACTTGAATGATAGGTTGGACAGTAAGGAGGGAGAAAATGATTTATACAGGTTGGCACAGCAGAGAAAGAGATGGGAAAGACATGCAGCAAGTTAGAGTGATAAAGGACAGTGTGGGAAATGCATTGACTGATGACAGAAGTGTGCTGGGAAGATGGAAAGAGTTCTTTGAAGAGTCGATGAATCAGGAAAATGAGAGAGAGAGAAAAAAGAGTAGTGAGGTGAAAAAAAAGAGGTGACTGTTGAGGACCAGGAAGTAGCAAAGATTAGTAAGGGTGAAGTGAGGAGGGCATTGAAGAGGATGAACAGTGGAAAGGCAGTTGGACCTGATGACATTCCTGTGGAGATATGGAAGTGTCTAGGCGAGGTAGCAGTAGATTTTCTGATGAGAACATTCAGCAAGGTCTTAAAGAGTGAGCAGATGCCGGAGGAATGGAGGAGAAGTGTGATGGTGCCCATTTTTAAGAACAAGTGAGACATGAAGAGTTGTGGTAACTCCAGAGGGATAAAGTTGATGAGCAATATGATGAAGTTATGGGAAAGAATAGTGGAAGCTAGACTAAGGGCAGAGGTCAGCATTTGTGAACAACAGTTGGGTTTCATGCCAAGAAAGAGTACCACAGATGCAGTGTTTGCTTTGAGGATGTTCAAAGAGAAGTACAGAGAAGGCTTGAAGAAGCTGCATTGTGCCTTTGTGGATCTGGAGAAAGCATATTACAGGGTGCCGAGAGAGGAACTGTGGTAATGCACGAGGAAGTCTGGAGTGGCAGAGAAGTATATTAGAGTGGTTCAGGACATGTATGAGAGACAGTGGTGAGGTGTGCTGTCGGTGTGACAGAAGAGTTCAAGGTGGAGGTGGGACTGCATCAAGGGTCAGCTCTGAGCCCCTTCTTGTTTGCTATGATGATGGACAGGCTGACAGACGAGGTGAGACAAGAATCTCCATGGACTATGATGTTTGTAGATGGCATTGTGATCTGTAGTGAGAGCAGAGAACAAGTGCCGGAAAATCTAGAGAGGTGGAGGAATGCCCTGGAAAGGAAAGGAATGAAGATTAGCTGCAGGAAGACAGAATACATGTGTGTAAGTGACAAGGACCCAAGAGGAATGGTGAAGTTACATGGAGCAGAGATAAATAAGGTGGAGGATTTTAAGTACTTAGGCTCAACAGTCCAGAGCAATGGAGAGTGTGGAAAAGAGGTGAAGAAGCGTGTGCAGGCAGGTTGGAATGGTTGGAGAAAAGTGTCCGGTGTGATGTGTGACAGGAAGGAATCGGCAAGATTGAAAGGAAAAGTGCACAAGACGGTTTTGAGGCCAGCGATGTTGTATGATTTAGAAACAGTGGCACTGAGGAAAAGACAGGAGGCCGAGCTGGAGGTAGCAGAGATGAAAATGTTGAGGTTTTCTTTGGGAGTAACGAGGATGGATAGGATCAGGAATGAGTACATCAGAGGGCCAGCACATGTAAGAAGTTTTGGAGACAAAGTCAGAGAGGCTAGATTGAAATGGTTTGGACATGTACAGAGGAGGGATAGTGCGTATATTGGTAGTAGGATGCTGAGGTTGGAACTAACAGGCAGAAGGCCTAGAGGAAGACCAAAGAGAAGATTTATGGATGTGGTGAAGGAGGACATGAAGGCAGTTGGGGTAAGAGCAGAAGATGCAGAAGATAGGGTGAGATGGAGGCAGATCATTTGCTGTGGCAACCCCTGAAGGGAACAGCCGAAAGGAAAAGAAGAAGACTCCGACTTTCTTGTTTCCTTGATGTAGTCCCAATGAGCACACACACACACACACACACACACACACACACACACACACACACACACACACACACACACACACACATCGAAAAATATTTCACTCTTTCGGAACCCCTCCAGAATGCCACAATCTAGTTCAATGGTCTCTGATTTCTTCCGTTGAAGCATGGGAATATGATCAGGGCAAATCAGAATCATGATTAGGATCATGTGAGCACACCTTAAGGCTTTGGCCTCGACTGGTCAGAGATGCCATTGCATTTGTTCTTAAAGTTACTCAGAATCCAAGGCAGTAGAGGTATGAGAGCTTCAAGGCCTGGGACGCCATTGGTACTGAATCGGACCCCAATGAGAACCAATTCCTCTTTAAAATGAAAACACGGATATAACTACGTATATCTATTTTCTGATAATCCACTTTAAAATCAGTCTTCACTTTGGCTTGCCTTCGCGAACAAAGATTTATAGAGGGAGCTGTCCACGTAGACTGCAGGCATGCTGGTGGCTAGACAAATCCGACAGTGGCTGCAGTTTAAAGTCTGGTCTGGTACATTCGTTGATGCTTCTCGGTTCTTCCTCCTGCGGCGTTTCTCCTTCATGTTGGTCCTGTGAAAGTCCTCAAAAGAGGAGATGGCCTGGTGCGTGATGCAGCAAGCATTGACCACTGGAGGAAGTCAATGTTTCAGGCTCTGAGAGACTTCTTGAAGGAGTCCTTGTATCGTTTCTTTGGTGCCTCTCTGTCATGGTGGCCAGTGGAAAGTTCGCTGTACAAGGCTATCTTGGGTAGGCGATGGTCCTCCATTCAGGAGATATGTCCAGCCCAGCGCAGCTGAGACTTGAGCAGCATGGCCTCGATGCTGGTGATCTCCGCCTGTTCAAGAGCCTCGATGTTGGTAACATAGTCGCTCCAGCGGATATTGAGGATAGTACGGAGATCGTATTGGTGGAAGCGGTCAAGCAGTCGAAGGTGGTGACGGTAGGTTACCCACAACTCGGAGCCATACAGCAGGGTGGTGCGTACTGCGGCTCTGTATACTCTGACCTTGGTGCCTTTCTTCAGATCTTTATTTCCCCAGACTCACTTGCGGAGTCTGCCAAAAGCACTGTTTGCCTTGTCAATCTGTTGTCAACTTCCCTATTGATCTTGGCATCTGGTGTGATGGTACAACTTAGATAACTGGTGAACCATCTCCAACTTCAGTTCAGTTCAAGCCTGTCACCCCTACTGGGACATAGGCTGCCAACAAGATTCCTCCATCTGCTGCTGTCCTGGGCCAGTCTTTCCAGCTGACCCCATGAGTAGCCCATCTTCTTGACATCCGCATCCAGGTCGCGTCGCCAAGTGTTTCTTAGCCTCTCTCTCTTCCTTTTTCCTTGGGGGTTCCACCTCAAGGCTTGTCTTGTTGTGTTCATGGCTGGTTTGGCAGAATGTGGCCTAACCACCTCCAGCAACGTTGTTTGATCTCAGCTTCTACTGGCTTCTGCCTTGTTTGTTCCCACAGTTCCCTGTTGCTGATCCTGTCAGGCCATCATATCCGGAGGATCCGTCTCAGGCAACTGGTGTTGGCTGATAGGTCTCTTGAAGCCCAGATGTTCTTGAGCTGTAAAAAGGCTATCCTGGCCTTGTTTATTCTGGCCTTTACATCTGCATCTGTCCCTCCCTTGGAGTTGACAATGCTACCAAGGTAGGTGAAGCTGTTCACCTCCTCTAATGCCTCATCACCCAGAATGATAGGGGATGTGCTGGTGGTGTTGACATTCAGGACCTTGCTTTTCCCTCGATGGAATTTCAGACCTAGCTGGGATGAGGTCTCTGCCATGATGCTTGTTTTTTCTTGCATCTGATGTTGCGCATGAGAAAGCAGTGCCAGGTTGTCAGCAAAGTCCAGATCATTCAGTTGTGAAAATTGTCCATTGTATGCCATTCCGTTTCTGTGATGTGTATAGCTTCATAATCCAATCAATGGCAAGCAGGAATAGAAAAGGGGACATCAAGCATCCCTGTCTGACCCCTGTTAGAACTTGGAAAGCATCAGAGACCTGGCTTCCATGGACTACCCTGCAGATGATTCCCTCGTACGAGTTCCTGATGATGTTGGTGAGTTTTGCTGGTACTCCGTAGTATCTTAGCAGTTTCCATAGGGTCGCTCTGTCAAAAGCTTTCTTATAGTTGAGGAAGTTGACGTATAGAGGGGTATTCCACTCCAGGGACTGCTTCAGGATAATGCGTCGTGTTGCTATCTGGTCTATGCACGAGCGGCCTTTCAGGAAGCCTGCCTGCTGGTCTCTAAGCTGTGGATCGACGATGTCTTTCATCCTGTTTAGTAGGATCCTGCTAAAGACCTTTCCAGGAACTGACAATAGGGTGATACCTCTGTAGTTTGCACAGTAACTGAGATCTCCTTTCTTTGGCAGTTTGATTAAGTATCCCTCCTTCCACTCTGATGGTACTTGTTCTTCCTCCCATATTTTCTCAAAGAGGGGGTGTAGCACATGAACAGTGATGAACATGTCTGCCTTCAGTGCCTCTGCTGGGATGTTGTCTGGTTCAGGAGCCCTGCCTGCCTTCAGCTGTCTGAGAGCTTTTATGATTTCCTCCTTGCTGGGTGGATTACAGTCAATTGGGAGGTCATTGACAGCTGATGGGATGCCTGGTAGATTTTGTGGGGCTGGTCGATTTAGGAGCTCTTCAAAGTGTTCTTTCCATCTGTTCTTTTGTCCTGCATCACTTCGTATGGCTTTCCCGTCTTTTCCTTTTACTGGCCTTCCGGGCTTGGAGAACTTCCCACTGAGCTTCCTGGTGATGGTGTAGAGGTCCTTCATGTTTCCGTTTCGTGCAGCTTCCTCTACCTCTACGGCAAGTGCCTCCACATACCTCCTCTTGTCTGCTTTTATGCTGTTTTTTGAAACTCTGGCGGCACATATGTAGGACTTCTGGGCATTGGATTTCTTGTGTTCTCTGTTCTTGTGCGGCTGGTGTTAAGTGCTGCCTTCTTTTCCTTTCTATCTGAGATCTTTTCCAAAGAGTCAGCTGTTATCCATTCCTTGTGGCTGCTAGTCTTGTAGCCCAGTACCTCTCGGCAGGTTGATGTCACTGACTCTCACCACCTTCCATTTTCCATCTACGGTTTCTTCTTTAAGCAGCTCGTGGAGGACTTGGAACCTATTTGTGAGGGTCAGTCTGTATTCCTCCACCCCCAGTGCAGCTAACTGGGTTATCAAAGACGGGCCATGTATCTCACTGTCTATGGTGAGAGGCATGTAAAAGAACCATTGCTGACTGTCGTAAAGAGTAGGCTGCAAAGCCGTCAGCGTGTTTCTGTCCCTTGCTAAAAGGGTTGTGACAGGAAAGGCATCCGACGTAAAAACCTATGCCAAATCAAATTTCCGAATCAGATGATTCACTGTGGCGACTCCCGAGAAAGGGAAAAAGCCGAAAGAAAAGAATAAGAGGAGTCTGTATTCCTCCAGATTCCCTGAATCCTTTAGGAGTCCAATGTTGAAGTGCTGGTGTATTCGTGTTCTCTCACTCCAGTTCCTCTTCAGCTTGAGCTTGAGTCGAGCCACCAGTAGGTGGTGGTCGGAAGGAATGTCTGCCCCCCTCTTGACTAGGACGTCTTGTAATGACCGATGGAACTTTCTGGCGATGCACACGTGGTCAATCTGATTTTCGGTGTTGTGGTCTGGTGAGACCGAGGTTGCCTTGTGGATGCGCTTATGGGGGAAGAGAGTTCCTCCAATGACGAAGTTATTTAATGCACAAAAGTCTGCAAACCTCTCCCCAGTGTTGTTCATTTGGCCCAGATCTTGTTGACCCATGACTTCTGTATAACCCTGATTGTTACTGCCCACCTTGGCATTCATGTCTCCCATGATGATGTTGAGGTCTCTGTTTGGGAAGGTCTCAATGATGGTCTGGAGTCTGTTGTAGAATTCCTCCTTATGTACATCATTGCCTTCGTTGGTAGGGGCGTAGCACTGAATGATGTTCATGTTGAGCCGTTTCTTTTTGGTCCTGATGGATGCTGTTAAGATGCATGGCCCATGGGCTTCCCATCCAATTCAGGCTCTCTCTGCTGTTTTGGAGAGTATCAGTGCCACTCAATGGGTGTGTGGAGCATCCTCTCCCTCATGACCGGAAAGCAGCAAGGTTTCTCCAGAGTCGAGTCTCCTCTTTCTGCTGCCTGTCCATCAGGACTTGCAGATCCCAAGGATGGTGAGGCCATAATTCCTCATCTCTCCAGTCACTTGTTTCGTTTCCCCTGCTTCATACATGGTCTGTACCTTCCAAGTACTGATGGTGGTGGTGTTTCTGGTTGTGAGGATGGAGGTTGGCTGAATGGCTTCCAGGTGGCTCTGGCTTTCACCACTCAGCATCATAGGTCCTCCAGCTGGAAGTCCATCCTCTCCCAGGAGCATTATTAGATTTGGATTTGGATTTCTTGTTGGCGCTTTTGTAGCTTCTTTTTGTTTTTACAGGGATGCAGTGCTGGCCCTTTGCCTAATCCTCTGCCTTTCTCATCCGGGCTTGGGACCAGCCATGGTGGAGTTGTTTTCAACTTAGTCTTGCCAATATAGATGTGAAGGGGGTGGTGTTCATCCCGGGAAGCAGGCTGGTGGAGGACCGCTGTCTTCTTCAAGGTAACCTCGAGTCTGAAGAGCTAAGCAGCCTCTACGAAGCAAGACATTAAGCATTGCAGGGCTCTTTCACTGTGAGCGATGAGAGCTGCGTCATCAGCGAAGAGGAGCTCACGAAACAGCTGTTCAAGGGTCTTCGAGTGAGCCTGTAGTCTCCTGAGGTTGAACAGATTGCCATCAAGATGGTAATGGATGTACACAGCGTCTTTGTCATCAAAGTCTTCAAAGGCCTGCTGAAGCATGATTCTGAAGAAGATGCTGAACAAGGTCGGTGCCAGGACAAAACCCTGTTTCACACCATTGACAATGGGAAAGGATTCAGAAAGGTTGTGATACTGCCTGACTTGGCCGTGCTGGTCTTCATGCAGCTGAATGACCATCCTGAGGAACTTTGGGGGACAGCCAAGGCACTCCATGATCTTCCACAATCCTTTCCTGCTTACAGTGTCAAACGCTTCGGACAGGTCCACAAATGTGACATACAGTCCTTTGTTCTGCTCCCGACACTTCTCTTGAAGCTGCCTGAGAATGAAGACTATGTCTGTGGTGCCTCTGTTGGCTCTGAAGAGAGCCTGGAAGTGCTTAGACCAGGGGCTCAGGATAGAAGCTCTGTCTGTAAAGAGTGCTTGGCCGTCTGCACTGCGCAAGGGACTCTGAACCCGGTGGGTAGGGCCATACACAGCTTTGATTGCTTCATAAAAGCCTCTATAATCACCGGCATCCGCACATTGCTGAGTTCTTCCTGTGAGATTTGTCCACCACTCGTTCTGGATCTCACAAAGCTTGTGCTGGAGATTGCTGCAGATGTGACGGAAGGCAGCTTTCTTCTCAAGACAAGACAGTTCAGCTAGCTGGGCCTGGTGGGCTTGTCTCTTCCTCGCCAGAAGTTCCTGGATCTGCTGGTTGTTTTCTTTGAACCAGTCTTTGTTTTTCCTTATGGTGAACCCCAAAACTGCTTCAGATGTCTGCAGGATGACAGTCTTTAGTTGACTTCAGCGCATCTCAGGAGAGGGGTCTTCTGGGCAGCCATTGTTGACAAGCTTTGACTGTAAGCTTGCTTGAAAGTCGGCTTTCATTTCAGTCAACTGAAGCTTGCTGAGCTTGAATGTTTTCTTTGCTGGCCCCCTTTCCTTGGTTTGGGTTTGAAGTGCAACCCGAGTTTGCAGCACATTAGGGGATGGTCAGTGTGACATTCTGCGCTGGACATCACTCTAGTGTGTAGGACGTCGTTGAGGTCTTGCTGGCGAACTAGAACGTCATTTATAAGATGCCAATGTTTTGACCGAGGATGCAAGTTATTTTGAGACAGTCCTTTTGCTGAAAGATGGTATTGGTGATGACAAATTGCTACTCAGTGCAAAACTGCAGCAGGAGACGTCCATTGTCATTGCTGTTACCAACGCCGTGTCTGCCAAGTACTCCTTTCCAGGTATCACTATTCCGTACCACGCTGGCATTTAAGTCACCAAGGATTATCACCTTGTCCTCTATAGGGGTGCTTTGTAGGTGACTACGGACATGATGTGGTCAGAGTGACCGGTTGGCAGGTTTTCCAGCTTAGAGGTTCTGACCATGAAACCAACACCCGAGAGATGCCTTTCTGTTACAGGTTTCTCTTACCAGAAGAGGGTGTATATGGCACCATGCTCATGGAAGCGGCCTTCTTCTAGGAAGCGGACTTCGCAAAGGGCAGCAATGTCGACATTTAGCCTGGACAGTTCATGTGCTATCAAAGCGGAGCGACGTTCGGGGCGGTTACTGTCAGCTGCATCGAGCATGGTTCTAATGTTCCAGCATGCAAGCTTTAAAGTTTTTGCACCCCCCTCTAAGGGTGGTTTGTTTAGGCCACCTTTTCTAGGCCCCTCTCCATGTAGAGCAAGCAGTGCTGTCCCTAAAGAGGGCTGCTTGGTCATTCAGGGTGCTGCCAGGTGATGCTGTCGTCTCTGGTTAACACCAGACCATATTACAGTATTCGGGTTTTGCCATGTACTGTTGTGCACTTCAATATACGGCCACTAGATGGCCATAGTATTCTGATTCTGTCAACTACTGAGTTGTCTTGGTCTTGATATTTTGAAAATATGATGGCATTTTAATTTTGAAATGTAAAGATCATGTAAAAATTCTGAAGGAAACCTAAAATTTGTAAGGTCGTCTTTTAAAAAATGCTTTATTTCAATTTACATTTATTTCACAGTTTACAACAGGAAAATACATACCAGGAAAAAGTGATGTTCAACATTTTTGCAATGTAATTTGTTCTAACTCACCCAGAGGCAGACGTAGCACAACAGCTCATTATTAGAAAAGTGGTTTCAAAAAAGTTATCACCCAAAGATTGATGCTGCATTGCATGGAGATACAATTAAGAAATTAATTCATATGGGAGATAGGAGAGGAGAATTTAATTTCAGCACTTGAGGAAGAAGGTACTGTTGGTGGCATGACAATGTACTGAAGGAGAACGCGACATGGGTAGACCAGCATAGAATAGGTGTCAATCACCAATTAACATAATTTAAATTACCTATTTATCTGTTGTGTTATCCATTTGTTTTTAAATCATATATATTCTGTGTCTATACATATTTATGTTGCTCATTTCCCTTGTATATTTTTATTGTATTTTGTCTCTTATAATTCCAAATGGAGTGGGTCTTGTATAATAAGAGGTGAGACTTAAATAAACAATCTGTCTGTCTGTCAATGTACAAAAGAAACTTAGGTTTCTGGAACAAGTAGCCAGCACTTATCTGCGGCCAGACATGGTACTGCTGTCAAGAAGCGCTCACACTATTCTTATCATAGAACTCACAGTTCCTGGGAGGACAGACTTGAAGTATCACATGAGCTCAAGGCCACCAATTACCAAGACCTAGTTGACAAAGCAGGGAGACACAGCGTAAGGCGAAAGTAGCAGTGGCTAAGGCCAAACAGAGGGCGTATGATGACTTGTATGATAGGTTGGATAGTAAAGAGGGAGAAAATGATCTATACAGGTTGGCACAGCAGAGAAATAGAGATGGGAAGGACGTGCAGCAAGTTAGATTGATAAAGGACAGAGAGGGAAATGTATTGACTGATGACAGAAGTGTGCTGGGAAGATGGAAAGAGTATTTTGAAGAGCTGATGAATGAGGAAAATGAGAGAGAAAAAAGAGTAGAAGAGGTGACCATTGAGGAGCAGGATGTAGCAAAGATCAGCAAGGGTGAAGTGAGAAGGGCATTGAAGAGGATGAAGAATGGAAAGGCAGTTGGTCCTGATGATATACCTGTGGAGGTATGGAAGTGTCTAGGAGAGGTAGCAGTAGATTTTCTGACAAGAACATTCAACAAGGTACTAGAGAGTGAGCAGATGCCGGAGGAGTGGAGGAGAAGTGTGCTGGTGCCCATTTTTAAGAACAAGGGAGACGTGCAGAGTTGCAGCAACTACAGAGGGATAAAGTTGATGAGCCATACGATGAAGTTATGGGAAAGAATAGGTGAAGCTAGACTAAGGGCAGAGGTCAGCATTTGTGAACAACAGTTTGGTTTCATGCCAAGAAAGAGCACTACAGATGCAATGTTTGCTTTGAGGATGTTAATAGAGAAGTACAGAGAAGGTCAGAGGGAGCTACATTGTGCCTTTGTGGATCTGGAAAAAGCATATGACAGGGTGCCAAGAGAAGAACTGTGGTATTGCATGAGGAAGTCTGGAGTGGCAGAGAAGTATGTTAGAGTGGTGCAGGACATGTATGAGAGATGTAAGACAGCGGTGAGGTGTGCTGTCGGTGTGACCGGCAATTCAAGGTGGAGGTGGGACTGCATCAAGGGTCAGCTCTGAGCCCCTTCTTGTTTGCTATGGTGATGGACAGGCTGACAGATGAGGTGAGACAAGAATCTCCATGGACTATGATGTTTGCAGATGACATCGTGATCTGTAGTGAGAGCAGAGAACAAGTGCAGGAAAATCTAGAGAGGTGGAGGTATGCCCTGGAAAGGAGAGGAATGAAGGTTAGCCTCAGAAAATCAGAATACATGTGTGTGAATGAGAAGGACCCAAGAGGAACGGTGATGTTACAGGGAGCAGAGATAACGAAGGTGGAGGATTTTAAGTACTTAGGCTCAACAATCCAGAGCAATGGAGAGTGTGGAAAAGAGGTGAAGAAACGTTTGCAGGCAGGCTGGAATGGTTGGAGAAAAGTGTCCGGTGTGATGTGCGATAGGAGAGTGTCAGCAAGAATGAAGGGAAAAGTGTACAAGACGGTGGTGAGGCCAGCGATGTTGTATGGATTAGAAACAGTGGCGCTGAGGAAAAGGCAGGAGGCAGAGCTGGAGGTAGCGGAGATGAAAATGTTGAGGTTCTCTCTGGGAGTAACGAGGATGGATAGGATCAGAAATGAGTATATCAGAGGGACAGCCCACGTAAGATGTTTTGGAGACAAAGTCAGAGAGGCTAGATTGAGATGGTTTGGACATGTACAGAGGAGGGATAGTGAGTATATTGGCAGTAGGATGCTGAGGTTGGAACTACCAGGCAGAAGGCCTCGAGGAAGACCAAAGAAGAGATTTTTGGATGTGGTGAAGGAAGACATGAAGGTCGTTGGAGTCAGAAAAGAAGATGCGGAGGACAGGGTGAGGTGGAGGCGGATGATTTGCTGTGGCGACCCCTGAAGGGAGCAGCCGAAAGTAAAAGAAGAAGATACAAGAGGCTGGAAAGCAATCCTGATGCCTATAGAAGTTGGTTGTAAAGGCTTTGTCGCATTAACAACAAGAAGTTTCCTTAGTCGGATAGGACTGTCACCCTCCGTGTCAAAGAAAGCCATCAAAGCAATAGAAAATCATCGGCAGAGTCAAGCTCACGTTGGCTTTGGATTAAGAGAAACGAAGGCTGGATCCCAACAGCCAATTCAGTCATCCCCAGTCTGCAGGTGAAGGCTACCACTGCAATCTTTCCTGTCCCACTCAGGCGAGGCATACAGGTTAAGGGGCGAAACGCCAAAGACCCTGAGATACCTGCTGAAGATGCAGACAGGAAGAAAACCTATATTATAGAGAAGCTTGTCAAGCTGTTTGTAGCAGCATCAATCAATGTTGATGGAACGTATTTGGATTTTGCCATGGAGGACATGTTGTGAACTTCAATATTCGGCCACTAGATGGCCATAGTATTCAGTTCATTTTCTGTAACTGCTTAATCCTAATTAGGGTTGCGGAGAGGTTGTTGCCCATCCCAGCCGACTCTGGGTGAGGGCAGAGTACACCCTGGACAGCTCGCCAGACCATCGCAGGGCGAAATCATGCTGACGGCTTTGTAGCCTCCTCTTGACGAAAGTCGGCAATGGTTCTTTTACATGCCTCACCATAGACAGTGAGAGACATGGCCAGCCTTTGATAACCCAGTTAGCTGCAGTGGAAGGTCATAGTATTCTAGTTCTGTCAATCACCGAGTTGTCTTGGTCTTGATGTTTTGAAAGATATGATGGCATTTTAATTTTGAAATGTAAAGATCATGTAAAAATTCTGAAGGAAACCTAAAATTTGTAAGAATGTCTTTATTAAAATGCTTTGTTTCCAATTTACATTTATTTCACAGTTTACAACAGGAAAATGAATACCAGGAAAAAGTTCAACATTTTTGCAACTGATCTGTTCTAACTTACCCAGAGGCAGACATAGCACAACAGCTCATTATTAGAAAAGTGGTTTAAAAAACGTTATCACCGAAAGATTGATGCTGCATTGCACGGAGATACAATTAAGAAATTCATTCATATGGGAGACAGGAGAGGAGAATTTAATTGCAGAAAATGTTCAACAATCTACTACGTGAGGAAACCTAAAATTTGACCCTTCTCTTTCACACAAACACACAAGAAATATTTGATAATGTTGAGGTTTTTTACATAATTAAAATATTTACAATAGTGCATAAAAGTCTAAAGTTCACCTAAAGAATAAAAACGAATGAAGACAAACAATTAAGCACAAACATAAATAAGAGCTGGCAACTTCACAAAGTGTTCAGGTTCATCAAAACTTTATTGGTCCAGCAGTCTCTTCCGGCTGTATGTCTTCCCACAAGACTGTCGTTTCTGTGGAAGGCTGATCGGCGAGACAGTAAATGTGTGCAAGCCCATATTACTGCAGCGCTCTGAGGTTCGACTTGAGTCTGTGGAAAGATCAGCACTGCAGGTAAGTCACGATATGATGCCAGATTTAAAGATTATATTAAACATTCTGCAAAGTCTGAAAGAAAAAGACTGAAGGTTTGGCTTCACACCATAGAGTTATTGATTTAATATAGATATATTTATTCCCTGGTTGATGATGATGATAATAATAATAGTAATAATATTAATAATAATAATAATAATAATAATAATAATACAATGGAACCTTTTTTCCAACAAACCCCTTTTTGAACAAATTGGTTCACAATCCAAATTCCGGAGCCATAATTGCACTCAGTCTCAGCACAACACTCAAGTGTTGAATAATCTGGCAAACCCCAACAACATGTGGGTCAAGTCTTGTCACACACTGCTCGCTCACACAATGCACACTCTGAATTTTCTCAGATTTTGATGATTTTTTTTTGCGTTGTGTTTTATAATTTGATGGTTTTACATTGATAAGCCAATGTGGGACCTGGAAAATGTATTGAAAGTATAAAGGCAAAAAGGGAAATGGTGAGAACAAAATGATAGAGTAGAAGAATGAAATCATATGAATGTATGAAAATTGCGTTTGTATCAGGTGAATGAAACTTACTTTCTTATTTAAAATTGTATTCTTTATTCAGTTGGTTTGTCATATTGTGATATGATTGTAGAGGCCAAGAAGAGATTAATCCATTATACTAGTCCTTCTCAAAAATTTGCATATTGTGATAAAGTTCATTATTTTCCGTAATGTACTGATAAAAATTAAACTTTCATATATTTTAGATTCATTGCACACCAACTGAAATATTTCAGGTCTTTTATTGTTTTAATACTGATGATTTTGGCATACAGCTCATGAAAACCCAAAATACCTATCTCAAAAAATTAGCATATCATGAAAAGGTAGTCTAAACGAGCTATTAACCTAATCATCTCAATCAACCAATTAACTCTAAACACCTGCAAAAGATTCCTGAGGCTTTTAAAAACTCCCAGCCTGGTTCATTACTCAAAACCGCAATCATGGGTAAGACTGCCGACCTGACTGCTGTCCAGAAGGCCATCATTGGCACCCTCAAGCAAGAGGGTAAGACACAGAAAGAAATCTGAGTGAATAGGCTGTTCCCAGAGTGCTGTATCAAGGCACCTCAGTGGGACGTCTGTGCGAAGGAAAAAGTGTGGCAGAAAACGCTGCACAACCAGAACAGGTGACCGAACCCTGAGGAAGATTGTGGAGAAGGGCCGATTCCAGACCTTGGGGAAGCAGTGGACTGGGCTACAGGTGCCGCATTCCCCAGGTCAAGCCACTTTTGAACCAGAAACAGCGGCAGAAGCGCCTGACCTGGGCTACAGAGAAGCAGCACTGGACTGTTGCTCAGTGGTCCAAAGTACTTTTTTCAGATGAAAGCAAATTTTGCATGTCATTTGGAAATCAAGGTGCCAGAGTCTGGAGGAAGACTGGGGACAAGGAAATGCCAGAAGTCCAGTGTTAAGTACCCACAGTCAGTGATGGTCTGGTGTGCCATGTCAGCTGCTAGTGTTGGTCCACTGTGTTTTATCAAGGGCAGGGTCAATGCAGCTAGCTATCAGGGGATTTTGGAGCACTTCATGCTTCCATCTGCTGAAAAGCTTTATGGAGATGAAGATTTTCATTTTTCAGCACGAGCTGGCACCTGCTCACAGTGCCAAAACCACTGCTAAATGGTTTACTGACCATGGTATTACTGTGCTCAATTGGCCTGCCAACTCTCCTGACCTGAACCCCATAGAGAATCTGTGGGATATTGTGAAGAGAAAGTTAAGAGACACCAGACCCAACACTGTGGATGAGCTTAAGGCCGCTATCAAAGCATCCTGGGCCTCCATAACACCTCAGCAGTGCCACAGGCTGATTGCCTCCCTGCCACGCCGCATTGAAGCAGTCATTTCTGCAAAAGGATTCCCGACCAAGTATTGAGTGCATAACTGAACAATGATTTGAAGGTTGACTTTTTTTGTATTAAAAACACTTTTTATTGGTCGGATGAAATATGCTAATTTTTCTAGATATGGATTTTTGGTTTTCATGAGCTGTATGCCAAAATCATTAGTATTAAAACAATAAAATACCTGAAATATTTCAGTTGGGGTGCAATGAATCTAAAATATATGAAAGTTTAATTTTTATCAGTACATTACAGAAAATAATGAAATTTATCACAATATGCTAATTTTTTGAGAAGGACTAGTACATGGTTTCAGATAGGAAAATAGGTTTCGGTTTACAAACAAATTTTATAAGAACATTTGAGAGCGAATTAAGTTAAAAAACAGAGGTTCCACTGTATATTAATAAGGACTGTTCAAGTACACATCCTAAATCACATAAATAGAATCATCTTACCATTAGGCTGTGTGGTTTCCTTGGTAACAGAGGTGTTTTTGCCTTTGTATAAAAGGGGTGACTGTGTGAGAGCAAGGATTCCACTGGCAGAAATGGGTTTCTTCATTTTGGAGTGTGGAGGACTCAGCACTATAGAAACAAGCAGAGACACATATTTCATAAATACAACATTTTGAGGAGTCCGGGTTTTCAAAACTGATCATGTTGACTTTGATTAAACAAACATTAAAAATATTGTGATATAAAAATATAACAGCTAATATGTGATCATGATCTGGTAATTTTATCATCATAAGATTTAGATAATCTCCCACAGTTGATTACAGACGCTCCCCGACTTAAGTTTTTAATGGTTCCGGACGGCCAAATGCAAGTTGAAAGTGAGCGTAAGTTGTTACAGTGACGTATGACGTGTGACGCTCATACTGTACTATACATCCATAAATACCATTACCGTAGCTCATAAAACACCCATAAATCAATCATTATATACATAACATTGTAATATAATATCAAATATATGAAATAATATCAACATGAATGTTACGTATGCCTAAGGGATTCTACCAGACGAGCCCCGACTTGTTACGGATAGGAAAATTTAGAGGATTGAAATTGCCCTGTGAAACGAGCAAAGCATGACAGACCACGACATAAACTATGTACAATTTAATAATATGAACAAAACAAGACAAAATTCATAACTTACAACTTAGACCTCAACCATATACAAATTAACCAAACGTCCCATAGTCACCAAGCACCCGCAGCAGGGTAAATTTAGAGATGGCGCATGTGCTGGCAGGGAATGGCTTGCCATCCCGCCTCACGACACACCAAGGTCTTGACATGTATCCTTGAGAAAGTCACTTCTGGTGACAAAAACCACTCCTGAGGAGATGCAGCCAAATAAAATGGACAATCCCCCAGAGATTCCTCGTGGATCCACTCTTGAGTCGTCCTAACAAATATCCAGGATAGCAAAGCAAACAGTCCTCGCCTGAGTGAAGGACAGTTCAGCCCTGGAATTCACCAAGAACCCTTACAGATTCAAAATGCCGCTTCTTCTCCTCCTCAGTCCTTGAGAGCTACATCACACCCAAGTGGTCCTGTTCTCCCCAACAAGTTGTTTTCTCCCTGGTACCAGCCTGAACAAGCCCAGGCAAGCCCAGACACGTCTGTGTTGCTCCTCCCCTCTGTTGGATTGCAACTCCAGTCCTCTATGGAAAATTACAGACTCAAACAGCTGAGTCACACCATGTGACTCTCTTCAATTATTTTAATATTTACATTCACCCAAATATGTACATGCGTAATTTCAAATAAGTCACTTATTTATACCAAGTCACTTTACATGAAGCTTAAAACAGCCAATCAACGCTTACAATATGTAAGGCGCTCAAAACCGAAAGTAGTGTACTTGCTGTGGGTTATACGGACTTCCGGTCTTTCAAGTCAGCAAGGGCGCCGTTGAACTTGTGTAGAACACAGCCTGCACTGATGTGTATGACCAGCAGAGCGGAGAGTTCTCTTTTCATTCATTTTACAACTCTTTGCTTAACTGAGTATGGTAGATTGCACTGATCCGAGCAGATAGTTAATTCATCTCTGTGTATGAGACTTGCACCCATGCTAGTAGGCTTACACTTCTGACCAACCATATTTGCTTAGGGTTACAAAAGTCCGCAAAACAGTGTAAACAAAAGATCACAGAGACGACGTCTTAACACAAGGGTAACACGCTATATAACTGAGATATTTTATATATATATATATATATATATATATATATATATATATATATACACACACACACACACACACATACATACACACACACTAGTCCAAGCCTTTTATTGTTTAAATACTGATGATTTTGGCATACAGCTCATGAAAACCCAAAATTCCTATTTCAAAAAATTAGCATATCATGTTCAGGTAGTCTAAACGAGCTATTAACCTAATCATCTGAATCAACCAATTAACTCTAAACACCTGCAAAAGATTCCTGAGGCTTTTAAAAACTTCCAGCCTGGTTCATTACTCAAAACCGCAATCATGGGTAAGACTACCGACCTGACTGCTGTCCAGAAGGCTATCATTGACACCCTCAAGCAAGACGGTAAGACACAAAGAAATCTCTTTTCTTTGCTGTTCCCAGAGTGCTGTATCAAGGCACCTCAGTGGGACGTCTGTGGGAAGGAAAAAGTGAAAGAAGGGCTGATTCCAGACCTTGGGGGACCTGCGGAAGCAGTGGACTGAGTCCGGAGTAGAAACATCCAGCGCCACCGTGCACAGGCGAATGCAGGAAATGGGCTACAGGTGCTGCATTCCCTAGGTTAAGTCACTTTTGAACCAGAAACAGCGGCAGAAGTGCCTGACCTGGGCTACAGAGAAGCAGCACTGGACTGTTGCTCAGTGGTCCAAAGTACTTTTTTCAGATGAAAGCAAATTTGCATGTCATTTGGAAATCAAGGTGCCAGAGTCTGGAGGAAGACTGGGGACAAGGAAATGCCAAAATGCCTGAAGTCCAGTGTCAAGTGCCCACAGTCAGTGATGGTCTGGGGTGCCATGTCAGCTGCTGGTGTTGGTCCACTGTGTTTTATCAAGGGCAGGGTCAATGCAGCTAGCTATCAGGAGATTTTGGAGCACTTCATGCTTCCATCTGCTGAAAAGCTTTATGGAGATGAAGATTTTCATTTTTCAGCATGACCTGGCACCTGCTCACAGTGCCAAAACCACTGCTAAATGGGTTAGTGACCATGGTATTATTGTGCTCAATTGGCCTGCCAACTCTCCTGACCTGAACCCCATAGAGAATCTGTGGGATATTGTGAAGAGAAAGTTGAGACACCAGACCCAACACTGTGGATGAGCTTAAGGCTGCTATTGAAGCATCCTGGGCTTCCGTAACACCTCAGCAGTGCCACAGGCTGATTGCCTCCATGCCACACCGCATTGAAGCAGCCATTTCTGAAAAGGATTCCAGACCAAGTATTGAGTGCATAACTGAACATAATTATTTGAAGGTTGACTTTTTTGTATTAAAAACACTTTTTTAATTGGTCGGATAAAATATGCTAATTTTTCTAGATAGGGATTTTTGGTTTTTCTTTACTTTTTTGCCAAAATTATCAATATTAAAACAATAAGACTTGAACTACTTAAGTTGTGTGTAATGAATCTAAAATATATGAAAGTCTAATGTTTTCAGTACATTACAGAAAATAATGAACTCTATCACAATATGCTAATTTTTGAGAAGGATTCGTGTGTGTGTGTGTATATATAAACTGAACTGGGAAGGAGGGGCACGTTCAGTTTGTCTTTTGTAAACAATGGACACAGCGTCATTACGTCAGCATACTACGTAGGTACGTCTAAACTCAAAATTTTCCTTAAAAAAAAAAACCCGTAAAATGGATGAAGGTAAGTCGGGGAGCGTCTGTATATATTATTATTAGGCAGGGTAAAATATGTTTGTGCACTTGTTAAAAAGCATGTAAATCCTGATTAGTTGAGAAAAATCTACAGAAGGTGACGAAGTCGATGGATTTTAGTTTACCAACTTGAGCACCAAACAGCTTAAAATTAGAAATATAACAAGATGTACTCTACTTTTCCTCAGTCATGGTTAAAACATGTGGTTGCAAGTTGATTTATGCCTCCAAAAGATCAAGCTGATTTTATAATAATTACATGTATATATGTCAGGTCAGTCTGACATCTTAAACTTCATATTTGCATTATATAACAGCAAAATTAAAAAAAGTAGGATTTCTCACTGTTATTTCCAATCCAGACGGATTTGTGAACCAAGACTAGGATATGAGTAAAAAAAGGATCTAGAGAGATGTATTGATTTGTATTTAAAAATTTACATTAATTTGATGGCATTTATAGTCAAATCAGGTGTACAGTATGGTGGAGGAGTTGCTGCATTTTTGACACGAGGTGCAACCATTATAAAAAGATCAAAAGTGACTGGACAACATTCATTCATTTTCGGTAACCGCCTAATTATAATTAGGGTTGTGGGGAAGCTGGCACCCATACAGCCGACTCCGGGCGAAGGCAGAATACACCCCAGACAGCTCGCCAGGCCATTGCATGGCAGAAACACGCTGATGGCGATGCAGCTACTCTTGTCGAAAGTCAGCAATGGTTCTTTTACAGCCTCTCACTACAGACAGTGAGAGACATGGCTGGCCATTGATAACGTAGTTAGCTGCACTGGGGGTACAGGGACAACCCGTTGAGACTGGGGCTTGAACCCCAAACCTTAAGATCAGTGATCCAGCACCTTTACCACCAGGCCACCACTGCCCCAAAAGGACAACATAATCAAGCTAAATGATTCTTTTTAGCAGTGAAATATAAATATTATATTAATATTTAAATATGTAAAAATATAAATTGCATTGCAGTCAATGATGTCTCTTGGTTCTTGGACTTCAGACCACCAGATGCTTGGTTTCATTCTCTGATGATGCTGTGCAGGGCATTTACTGCATCCGTCTTAAGTTCCAGTTTGTTCTTGATTTCGCATCTGCTCTATTAAATGTACAGTAATTCATGGTGAACTGAAGCACTTGGCAGAGCCTAGGTACTGTTGATAATGTAGCCCTATATACTTCTGAGAAGGATAATAACCTCTAATCGAACCTTTTAATATAATTTTTTAATTTTAAACTAAAGTATATAAATTGTTTACGGCAATATATAATTATCGTTGATATAGTCTAAATTTCAAAGAAGGCATATTTTGAGTCAGCCTGAGGATGGATTTTGCCAGGGTTAGAATGCACAAAACCTTGGCGTTCCTTTTGCTACAGTCAACAGAGCGGTTGAAAAACTTATACCCCCATTTCACTGAAGCACGGAAGACTTATGGAAGCAAAAATGTTGTCATCCGCAAATGTTCCGCAATTATTCCCTCATCTTCCATGTGATTCCATAGTTATTCCTCAAGTCTTCCTCCACTTCCGTATGCTTCCGGCAGGGCAAAATATTCCGTGAATGTTCTTTTGAACATGTTCAAAAGCACATTCACGGAAAAAAATTCCGTGAGTGTTCCATGGTCACTTTGGTGTACTTTGCCGTACCTGTTCCGCATATGCTGTGAACGTTCCGAGAGTGTAAGAATTTCCACATTTCCGTAGGATTTTCACCCATTTTCCGAGTAAAAATGCCGAAGCTCTTCTGTCAACTGCGTTCCGTGCCTTTCCACTACAATCCTTGCGTGCCGTAGTCCAGTGAAATGGGGGTATTACCAAGAATAACAAGATCAACATGGGGCATTTAATGGAGTCTACAAACAGTCAAGTTGACTGTTGGAAAATAATCCCCATTGTAAAGCAACTGCAAGTAAGCTGGAATAAAACTGTGCAGTATCTCCATCAACTTGGCAACTGTAGTAATCAACTTGAAGCGACTATGTATGAATAAATCTTTCAAAAGGTATGATGGCTTTTTTTTTTTTTTTTAAATAATGCATAAAGTAGTTGATTTGATCGCACCCATGACCATCCATCTGATGGGTTCATTTTACTTTTTCAGCCTAATATATTTCTATACTGATAGCAAAATCTCAACAGCAACACATTCAAGATGCAAATGTCACATTAGCATCAACTTAAAATTGTTCCTCTGCTTACATGTAAGTGAAATAATGAGCTAATAACACACCAGGACATGACCGAGAAGCCAGCTGTACAATTATTTGTGATCCATGTAAACTGAAGATGAAAGTCTTGAGTTAGGAGCTGAAAGTCACTTTGAGCTCATATTTGTTCAGTATAATTTTAACTCAATATATGGCAACAGAATTAAAATAAGCTCTGCCAGTGTCCAAATACTTATGATCCCAAATGTCTGGAGTTTGTGTATTAAAATAATGTTATAATTTTATAAAATTTCTGTCACAAAACCCTATAACTGTTTGTATCACTCATTTGCCAAACCGTTTAATCCTACTATTTGGCTCGAGGGAAGACTGGAACCCATTGCAGCCTGCGCTGGGAGAAGGCAGAGTACACCCTGAACCGTTTGCCAGTCCATCATAGTGCAACTCTCACACATAACCATTCACAATTACAACAGGAGTAATTTGAAACGGCCAGTTAGCCTAATGCACAGTTTCCTGCGTGAAGGCAGACCTGCAATCACTATGCTAGTGTGCTGTTCACTGTTCGTATCAGTCAAACTAAAGTTTGTATAACATGTTATTAGCTTTATGATTAAACATTGAACAAGCGATATCTGGTACAGGTCTCACCTGAGCCAAGTGACCCGCTAGCACTGATCCATGAAAACTCATCGCATTTCACACTGTCTCTCTTGTCACAGTTATGCATCATTGGTTCTGCCTCGTCCACATCCTCGGGAGGGCAGAGCTTGGTTGGAAATCCTAATGTAAAATTAAAAGCAGAAATATCCTTTAATCCCTTAGGCTCTTCTGTTCCTGGTAGCCTGAACACACCAAGCTCTGGGTCTTCCAATATCTCAGAAACTTCCTTGGTTTCTTTGTTTCTCAACAAACCCGTCCTTGCCCTTTTCTTGCGAGGCCAAGTCCGAAAGTTCTCGGGCGTTGACCTTCCTCGACTTTGAGGGGATGGACTCCAAGACATGTGCTCCCCAGAACCCACAGAAGATGGGCTATTTGGAAGCAGCCTTGTAGGAGTGATTGACTGGCATATGTACTTCTGGACACCTCCTTTCCCAGGAGTACAGTGAGGCGGGGATATACAACTCGGTTCTCGATGCTTGGAACAATGTGCAAGTGGGCTATCAACTCTTGATGGCTTATTATTTACATGAGAAACCAGCCCCTTGGTTTCACCTGAACTGAAGGAGTCAGTACGTTTGAACTTCAGCTTAGGCAAACCTGATTCCTGCATTTCCAATTCAACTTGATAAGTATGAGGGTTGGGTTCAATGTTCTGCTTCTTTCCATGCACGGATATTCCAGAAGCTTGGGGACCGGAGAACACTAAATGTCCAGGAGAAAAATTGAGCCGTGCTGCAGCCTTTCGTTGTTGCCGATCTGGAGTCTGACGAAAGCTGTATCTAGTAGAACCTTGTGTGTTTTTGGCAGGAGGTTCTGGTGTGCTTGTGATTTTAAAAGCCTCTGAGACTTTTGATGACTTCCGTGTGAAAGAAAAGTTCATCTTGATGCCACCAGTTAATTCCGTCTTTACTACAGAGGCTTCTGCAATATCCAGGCTATCTTCTGTAGAAGTAGCACTGAACTGTGAGGAGTTGAACTGCTGTGTGTCTAAGGATGATTCCTCCTCTCTCATCTGGACACTTTCATTCTGTCCATCAATACCGTTTGTTGTCCAAATCTCCTGATGCAATGCCTGATTACACTTGATCTCGTTTGACAATGCTGTTGGATGATTTGTGCTATCAGGTGTATTATTGGTAGATGATGGCAATCCAGAAGTTGATTCTGATGAACTTACTATATGAAGTGGTGATATATCCTTTGTGGACATAGAGCTATTGGATAGAGGCAGAGTAGAGGAATGTTTAAGAGGTGTTCTTCCAGAACGAGTACACATTGTGTGTGTTGATCCAGGGATTTCACAAGGTGTTTTTATTCCTGGTGTAGATGGTGATGGCTGATCATAAGAAAGAATATCCAGACTTAATGAGTCACTTTTCTCTGGCAAACTTGAAGTTCTTCTAGTCTTTTCTGACCTCCGGTTCAATTGAGGTTCTTCAAATCCAGCATTTCTCATTGCTTGAGGGGACATCCTGCCTTTTTGTTGACTTGATTTCTCATGAACTTTGTAAAGATCACTCTCTTCTCGTTTTTGTTTGCTTGGTGTGTTCCATCTTGGTGAAAACTTATTGGAGGAAACTGGAGAATCTGGAATTTTAAATGGTTGTTCTCGCAACCCCTTCCCTGGAGATGGAGACCAACTGACGTTCTTTCTTGGAGTCCTGATGGTGGGACTCTTGAGAGAACTAGAAGGGGACCCACATTCCATAAAGATTTTAACAGGTGTTTTGAGGATGCTCTTCAGAGGGCTTTTCTTTGGTGTTTCTAGCAATAAATGGTTTGAAGTAGTAGATCTGCATGGATTGCTTTGGAGAACCACACCATTCTCGCCGACAGCACAGCCTGGGCTCTTGGGGAAAAAACAGCTTTGCGTTTTAGAAGTATTGGGCGTCTTGGGAGTTCTGTTCCCAAATGTAGAACCAAGCCGTTTGTATGGAGATTTTCTTGGTGTTTTATTCTGGGGGGAAATGTGTGTCAGTATTAAAACAAAATAAAACAAATTACCATTCAACAAACCTTATTGTCAATACAATAAATAACCACAGTAACTCACCCATCAAATGCTTTTTGATTAATTACACACCTGGGGTTAGGCTAGACTATATATTTTCTTAATTAAACCTTCAGGATTTTTAAATTAACAAATTATATTGAATAAAAATGTAAAAAAAAAAAAACGTGTTTTGTATCTGTAAAGGAGTTCACATGAACAACTTTATCTTGACACACACAACATAAGATGTCTCATCATCAACTAGTTTGCTTATGAACGGAGAGAATTTTGGATTTCAACAAGGTTCGAAAAAGCCGTAAAACAACTCGCTAACAGTTTTAGTGCCACAAAAAAAAGTATTTACCAATTTGTTTTCTCAGAAAAAGTAGCAAAGGTTTGCAAAATAGTTTTAGGCATTTGAAAATAATTGTAATGTGGTTGCAGAAGTTATTTTTTTGGATTTGAACACAATGCTAAGAAGGGTTTGTTTAACTTTTTATAGGTTTGGGCCCATCTACTGATGCACAGAAAGCATTGTGTCATTGTTATATCTATTATATACATCATAATCTCAGTCACATAATACCACTGAAAATCATAATGAATGTAAACAGTGACCATAGATTTTTTTTTTTAGAACTCAAAGCTGCATGCTAGCATTAACAATATGGCTGCCTAATTTTGTGGAAAGCTCCAGTAATGCACAATTTGTCCACAGAGGACAAACATTGCACAAGTAAATAGCAGACAGGTAGGTAAACCATCCCATAAATTCATTAAAAATAACAGAATAAGACATGTGTCTACAGCCTTGCAACTGACACTAATTATGGATTTGTACAAATTATTAATAAAAAAAAAAATTCAGAGCCTTTGATTTATTAATTGCTATCATGCATGTAAATTCCAGAAAAACAACAAAAGGTTTTTGGGGACAATTATGCCTTGAAAACATAGATGATGGAACATGTTTGCCTAACGTATTATTATAGTAAATTAAAATGCATCCATTAAATTAAATAAAAGTCTTGTTAACCAGCGAAATATACAACCTCATGTGTTTATCAGTACTGGCGGCTTTATTACCTCAAAAACAGAATCTGTAGCCTCAATCTGATCAACTTCAGAATCTCTGATTGCTCTGGATGTCGAAGGGCCAATGGGGGACTGGGCAGCACCAAAAAGAAGTCTCATCGGTGATTTAACAGCTTTAATATTAATATTACCTATATTTAGGAATACACGCACCAAAAAAATATTTTTTTTTACTTAATGTGATCTTGGACAAGATCATGCTCCAACATTTTATCTCCCATGTGCATTACGATTCCAATTAGAATGAACAAAATAGGCTGTGTACTCTTGTTCACCTTTATTTTCAGAGACTGTGAGCTGTGAGGAGGACAAAACTTTCTCGAAATTTCGAGATCGTGGTTGTGAGCTCGAATAGAACACACTGGAATGTCGTCTTGCAATTTTTTGTAATCGAGGACTTCTTCTCAGATCTAGTAAAGAAAATTGTCAAGATTTAAATAAACACAAATTTAGCTATATTTTTAGAACAGTTAACATCAGAAATAAAAGTATCTTACCTGTCACAGGTTTAACTGGAGACTCCTCAACAATGACAGTGTCATCAGCATTCCTGACAAAGAAGATGAGAAAGAGAGAGATATGCTCCTGCATCACCATTCTGATTTAAAACAACAATTCAAGAATCACATGCTCAATGGCATGATAAATACATATTCTGTGTAATCTGTCATACTTACCTGCTATTCCTTTGTCTGTATAATAGACGATCTGATATCTGCTTATGCACAGGAGTCTCTGATACGGCTTTTGTAAGTAAACTATGTCCCTCTGAAATTGGAAACAAAGAAATCACATTATTTAAAAAAAAAAAAAACAGAAAACAATCTCACGATCAATATATTTATTTATGGCACAAAAACAGCACATTTTTTCTTACCATCTTTCATCTGTGACTGTTTCCGCTTCTTTATTACATCTACTGCTGACACAGATTGGCTCCGAGACATTTTTGGTTTCTTTGAGGAGGACATCGTCTCCTTGTTAAAGAGGTTCCTTCTCACCTTTGTCACTTCTGCAAAATATTGTGACATTTTACAGAGCAGTACTACTTCCCTCACTACATGAACAAGGATTACACTGAAAGCATGAAGGAATTAGAAAGTTGTTGTCGTCACAGTACAGTGATACATTGACTTAGGAAATGAATCCGTTCCAAGGGCAAGCTCGTAAGTCAAAATGTTCATTCGACAAAACAAAAATTCTCATAAGAAAAAACAGAAAACCAATTAATTCGTTTCAAACTCCTCCTAAACTCATAACCTGACACAAACACGTATATTTGATCTAGTATATTAAAGATAAACATGTAAAAACAAAAAATATTTCATAATGATAATAATAATAATGGATGTACATTAACAAAAAAAAGAATAAACCATAAGTCAGCTAACCCTTCCGATCATCGACTGTGGCAAAGATGTCACATGGGCAGGCATGAGGTGGTGCGTAACAGAAGGAGGAGTAGGAGAATTTTGTGTATGTTTACACTACAAATGCCTGTGAGAAAAGGCTCATGGTGAGCTCCCACAAGGCCAGTGCTTCTCAAATAGTGGTGCGTGGCGTGTGATGCCAGGGAGGGCACATATGACTCTGGGGAACAAGCTTTTTTGTCATACTGTACTAGAATTAAATGTAATTGCGCATCTCCTACAGTAGATGGCAGTGGTGCTCTCACCGTGTTCCCTGTGGTGTAGGGAAAAAGCACCAAGCAAATGATATGAAATGCAATAAACACTACATTTTGCTCGTTGGATGGGTTAAATTGTTGGTGGGATCGAAGCTCGTATCATGGAAAATTCATTATAAAAGACACTCGTAAGTCAAGGTGCCACTGTATCTGTATACTCCACAAGGCCAACAGCACACTTGGTAGCAAGGATTTACTAGATTTGATTCTTGAGACATGAATTAAAAAGAAGACAATCAATCCTGTGCTAAATTTGACATACATTACTTTTTACAGGACCACATGTATATTTCACATGGTCCCTGTGACCATGAAATTAGATTAAGGTGACCCAAAATATATCCACAAAGAAACGGCACTGATAGAAAAAAGTGTCAGTGGTAGCGAAGAGTTTGTGAAAACATGTCCCCTGTTCTTTATGAGCAGTTAGGTTTTGCATTACATGCCTTGAACTGTTTGTTTTTGAGTTGGCTGGCCTCCTGAATTAAGCTTTTCTGGAGGAACACGTTCCTTTGGTTTCGCCTGTGAAGAGAAAAACAATAGCAGTGACTTTCCTCATCAGAAGTCAAAACAAAAAGTCAAAAAACATGAAGTCAAACTTTTACTTACTTGTCTTGTCGATTTCCTGGGCATTTCTATTTGCCTGAGGTTCTGGGGGGCCTCCGTCATACTCTTGTGACGTGTAAGCATACTGGTTCTGAAAATATAGAAACCGTGCATGATATAATATACAAGTCAGATATACCTAACTAAAACATCATTGAGGTTCACTACACACCTTCTCTTTTTCGCAGAGCGATTGCGTAGCTCTTCAAGCTGATCTCCAACACTGGAGACCAGGATCTCCTGGGCTGGTGGACTTACGGAAACACTTTCCTTTGCCATTGAGTCATCACTAAAAAAATCGACAGGAAGAACCGCAACAAGTACCTCAGGTAACTGGGTCCCAAGACTGTGATAGACATCTGCCAGGACCTTAGGTATGCTCGTCAGATACCTAGAACACATTAATTTCAGTCTCAGCAGGATCATCTTGAATTACAACTTCAGAATTTGTATTCAGAGTTCAAGGACATACAAAGCCAAAACTTCCTCCTGCATGAACTTCGAGAGGTAAACAGGATCTTTTGTCAAGGATATCACCCGCAGCATTCCAGCAATCTAACAAGCACCAGTGGAAAGCTCAGTACAGTGTTCTATTTATGTCATTTTTTTTTTTTTTTTTTAAACAGTAAATCATATTTACACATAAAAATTACAATGCCTGAAAACTTACCTCCTCCACCATCTGCTCGACATGATCTCGATCATCTGATGACAGCAGTTTGCACAGTTCAAGTCGGAGAACCACTTGTAGCTGACAACTTTACAGGGTGAGATTTAGAGTTCAGGCATTATTCCATAGGTGAGCAACCAGCAAGAGCAACAACGATGAATATGTTTTTGCTATTACTTTCTATAATTGCTCAAGAAACATTTGCTTAGTTAAGATCTTAACAAAAAAGCAAAACATACTCTCTGATTTTACTCTCAGCATCATCAGTACTGCCGTAAATCTGACGAATTGCCTGCATGCTTTTTAACAGGTTGTTCTTAATTATATTTAAGAGTGAAGCCTGCCGAAGGAAAAAGAATAAAATGATCAGTAACAAAAAACTATTTCACTTCAGTTCAACATTATGTCCTGATGACATGACTTTCACCAAGCCTGAATGAATAGCTGTTTTATTATACACTACTTGGGAACATAAGCAAAACAAACTCAACTGAGCTACACATCAGGAGGTATATCTGTGGCACACATTTGGAACTGGCTACATATCTGGTAATGCCAATGAGTCCATTACCGGTCTGAGAATTGTCTTTATTCTACATCTCGGATGAAATGTTGTTCCCAAATTTAATTCAAGTCTGTCGACGCATCATGGAGCAGTTTGACTTTTTCAATTAAGAGATTATAATTCTATTTCTGGTTTGAAAATACAAAAATCAACCTCCATGGAATCCTAGTTATTGTGCACAAGAACAAGTCTGCCAAGTAAAATGAAATCTGATAATAATGCCAATAATGGAGGAGTAGGATATTTACAGCCAAATGTCCACACAAACAAAACGGTGACAAAGAGCAGTGGTCGCTGAAATGTGAAGGCTCTGGATTGATGATCCAAAAGTCAAGTCAACCTCCAATACCAAGGTGCCATTGTTGGGCCTTCAAGCAAGACCTTTAACTCTCAACTGCACAGTTGTATTAAAAAAGATAAATTCAAGTCACACTCTGTATAAGGGTGTATTTGAAATGCCTTAAATGTAAGTGTGATACCAGATACCTCTAAAAAGACAAAAAAAAAAAAAAAAAAAAATCTCATTTTCATGGTGAACATCTTACATTAAAACAAAAAACAAAAACTTTGAGCACACGTGCAAGCAGGTGAAAGAGCTGTGTAATGAGATCGCTAATGCTCTAAGAATTTCAGTATACAGAAACAAAAGACAAGCAAACAAATCATTTTAAAACTAAAACCCATTTTATAGCATGGTAATGGACCCCCCCACGCACTCAAAGTGACAGTGAAACATGTGTCATTTAATTCAAGCACTATCCACTCAGAATAATGTTTTTAAATCCTAGATAATGGACCATTGAGATGGTACCATTCCAAAGTAGGACATGTTAATGCTGATAATTGCACATCTAAATAGTACAGGACATGCTCACCCCGGTGCTGGTGTTACTTTTAATAAAGGTTTCCACCTCCAAGAACAATTCCTGCACTTGAGTGATGAGAGTGATGCTCTTATTCTCCACAGCCTGGTGATATTTTAAGTTCAAATGGGAAAGCAGGTCCTCTTCATTTTTAAAATCTGTGATAATGAACATACACAAATCCTTATTTTACAATTACTGTAAACACACGAAACATTTATTAATAGTATAAAATGCTTATTACTCACATGTGGGACCAGCCTTGGGCCTTTCACTGTAGCATCTCTTGCCTCGCTTCTCTGTGCCCTTGGCAGTGCTGGAGCAATCTGTTTCTGTCTGATTCTTCTGTGCTTTTACATTGAAGCGAGCAACATTAAGCATCTGCAAAGAGCGACTCATGGTCTTCATCTTTTGGCGAACTGGTGTGCGCTGCGTACCTCCTACAGAACAAAAGACATGAGCAACCATTTATATTCAACTTGAAAACTCCTAAATGGGATTCAACTCCCCTGCTAATATACCAGAGAATACACACTTGCCATATTTAATAACAGAAGAATGCATTGATTATTAAAAGCTGATGCACTAACGTTTTTTGCCTTTAAATCCACTGCTTGGTCCATCTTTATTATTTTGATAAAGCTCTGCCAGGCTGTGCCTCAGCTGCGTTTCATCATCTACTTGCTCGGTTTCCTCTGGAGCAGCATGCAGAAGCCTACAGGTGATAATCATTTTATTATTACGTACTCACTGTACATACAACTTTGAATCAACTTCTAAAATATACTACCACTAATACTACTACTACGACTTCTAATAATAATAATACCACCATAATTAACTTGTACAAGGACTGGTAATGGAAACAAATAAGAAAAACCTCATTGACTCCATCAAATGGCAACTGATCCCAGACAGATCAGATAGAGGAAACCAGCCCTCTACGAGGTCTGCTGGGAGTTTAGTCCAGTGGTGAAGCTCTTGAGTTGCCCATACAGGAACTGCATGTGCATTATCTTGTTCTAGGAAATTCAAGTGATATTTTTAAATACCATGACCCAATGAACCATTTTAGACATTGATCCTCTTAGGATGTTAACGTCTGGCAAAAAAATGATTGAATAACCACTCCGTGCATACACAGGATACATAAAATTAATCTCAGATAAGACATTTTTTTGTTTGATAGTTGAGCACTTCAGGAAACATACCTCAAACATATCACATTTTATTACTTTAATGAATGACCTCCCCCAGATTAATAGGGAAAGATTATGGAATCCCCTGTAATTTACAGATTCAAGACAAATACTGGCACAGGTTTCAAAAGGAAAATTAGTCTGCAGAAAAGAAAGGGTACTAAGAGACCATTAGCTGTTGGAGAGGACCAATTGCAAGGAAACCAACAAAAGAACTAAAGATATTGATGGTGATCAGTCACCTGTGCAAGTATAAATAAAATACTAAGTTTACAAGTGAAGAACACACACAGATTAAGAATGATGTAAAAGTGACACAATAGAAAACTCAAAGCATTATCAATAAGCTATAGAATATGCACAAAACAAGTTAGTGGGAACAATAGTCAATAGTAGTGTCAGGACTCGAAGCCATCGACTTAAAGAAATGGCATTTACATCCAGAAAAGCCAAAGAAAACACAGCACTTCCACCTAATCAGAAGAAAACAAGGTTAGAACAACTGATGACTGACATTATCCCTTCGCCATCAGGCTGTTGGGGTATTTTCAGTGCCTGTTCAGGCTATTTATAAAGAACTGTTGAGAGGATCTCTGTCAAATTTTCTTTGCAGATTTCCTTTGGTGTAACATGTTTGAGCAGTCTGAATAAATTACTTGCTTCTTTAAAAACATGACCAAGGAAAAGAATTAATAAACCTATGTATGCATAGAATTCAGAGAAATTAGTGAAGTACAAATACTCAACAAATGCCAGATCAGTACTTTCAGCTTGAACATTTCTGCTTGAGCATTTCTGCAACATTTAAGCTTAGATTTCTGGCTGCCTGTTTTCCTTCCATTTAGCCAGTTCTCCTGTAAAAATAGCTAACCACAACCCATAATGCAAACCCCCCCCCAAATAAAAACCCAAAAAACAAACAATCTCACCACAATATGGTACATAAACGCAAACAAAGTGCACCAGTCTTACATGGATTTTGTCCAATATGATCTGAACAAAGGGCACTAGAGTCAGACCATGAGAAATCAGGTTCACAGTTGAACGCTCCTGCCACTCAGTGGTAAACCATAGCAGGTTGCAAGTAACACCCAATATACAATCTGTTATGTCAGTAAAAAGTCAAAGTAGCTCATTAGATTACTCATGATGTACATACCTGTGGTATCTTCATCTTCCATAATGTCTTTGAGGACACTACTAACAATCTCGGGTAGGTCCGAGTTGTCAGGAAGGTCTGCAATTTCGGATGATGTAAGGCAGTGTGCCTGCACACTGTGGAGAACGGTCAGAATCGCCAGATCAGAGGACAATACTGACAGTATTGCAGAGTGAACCTGATCTCCTTCACGAACTTCTGCTAGCTGTAAAATCACAGGGATGAAAAGTATTAAATTAATCATTGTATGTACTGTGCCCTAAAAATAAATAAATCAGTGTCATAAATTGTTTCACTGGATTATTGCTTTTAAAGTAGTTTGGAAATATCAAAATGATGTTACCATGTCAGAAGACAGGACGAAAAGTTCATTGAAGAGACTCTGAAAAGAATTTTGATCTTTTGTTGATTTTTGTGGACAAAATAGGACCCAGCTTTCTGAAGCAGACTGTTTGAGACAGCAGGAGTCCAGACAATGTAGTACACTTCGGAGAGTCACCTCAACAGGAGCACACAGTCTCCTCTGTATGCACGATATAGGCTGCAGTGAAACACTGCAGGTCTGTTTGTCCTCATCTGGAACCACAAGGGAATGGAGTGACAATGTTAAGGTTTACAAGATTCATCCTGGTGCTAAAAAGGGACTTTTCTAGGGCAGCATTCATTACCTGCACCCCAGCAAAGTGTTCCTGTGAGAGCAGGAAAGGCTCGATTATAAGTCTTTTCAGAGGACAAAATATATCCTGTACTTGAGCCAGTTGGAAAGGCAAGTAATCCTTTGTCTTTGCTTGTGTTTGACTTGGGCTCTTTAGCTTTCAGGTTCAGAGCAGGGGTGATCACAGGGATCACTTTTCCACTTACTGGCTGCAGTGCATCCATGATGGTCTTTAAGCCAATGTAGTCTTCCGCCTCATTATTGATCTGGTGACAAAGTATATGTTTGAGATATGTATCTATTTAAGATAGCCATGTTAGTAAAAGTTCAAACAAACCTCAGAAGATCCAAATGTGGCCCAGTGCAGGACGACACTGTGATGAATTAGCATGTCTATAAGACCCTTTGGTAGAATTAGCTCAGATAAATCCTTCTGATTTTCAATGTCACAGCTGGGCAGCTGCAAAAACTCCTCCACATCTCTTCTGGAACGTGGACACTCAGAGACGACAAACACAATGTTTTTTCCTTGACACAAAATATCATCAACTGCCAAGGGAATATTTTTTGGGTTCCTTGCTGACCTCCTGGGTCGCAGTGAGAGTTTGGTGGGAGAGGTTATATCTGGTCTGTCCCACTGGAAGTCCAAAAGTATCTCCTTGAGTGTGTTTTGCACACATATCACTGGGCTTGTTCTCAATTTGTGCTGGTCATCAGAGGATTTTTGACCAACATTAACCTTGTGAACTAATTCCTGCTCAAATTCACTGATGGCTTTCTCTTGGAGTTCTTTAAAATCTGTATCTCTTGGTATAAGCCTTGCGCTTTTTACAGTTCTTAAGTTGAAAAACTTATAACCCCATCGTACATTCTCGAAACCATACTTACTGCCTAAGGATAACAGGACTTTTAAGATCCACTGCTTTAAATAAGTCAAGTCTCTTGAGCTGAGCTCTTCAATCCAGTAATCCACATCGATAGCAAAAACAACGTTATGAGCGCTCATCATTCATGGGTACGAAAGGCATTGGTGATATTTAAAAAGGTTAGTATTGATTAAATCCAGGCATCCAGTTCAGCCTGGCTTGTTAAAGCATGTGTAAAAGCGCATCATGCATAAATACCTTTCTCAATAACACTCCAGTTATTAGCAACATCTCTGTATGTTGTTCGGATTAGCACAGTCGCTCAACACACTCAACACTAACCCGCAAATAACCTAAACGTGTACATTTACCACAAATTATTAAGAAATTTGCTTTTAACCTTATAACCGACTGGACAATGAATAGCATGTTACCATAAAATCATCATTTATAACCTATACATTTTTCAAATCGCCATTTTCCTTCTGACTTTGAGCTCCAACACTTGGCGCCTCAGAGTTGATTTGCCAGACTTGGACCGTCATTGGCCGAAATGCCTGTGCCGCCTACGTGTTACATTTCAACGGCTATGATAGGATCATAGTATTGTCAATCAAAAAGTATAACCGCTTTTTTTTTTTATTAAATAAATACAATTTTAATATTTTACATGTTGTGGTTAAAATACTATTTGAAAAAAGTAAACACAAGTTTATGTACAGTCAGCCCAATATGATATAAGGAGAGAGGGAATAAACCACCGACTTTAAAATCCATCGTCATTTCCGCCAGATGTCGGGCGCTGAAGTATTTCCGGTTCAAACATTTTCGGCTACACTGGTTGTTTGTCGTTTTACGAGACGCTGGCAGGATTTAAATGCAAATATGAGTGGCGGTTTAGCTCCGAGTAAAAGTACTGTCTACATTTCTAACCTACCGTTTTCGCTGACCAACAACGACTTGCACAAACTCTGCACAAAGTATGGTAAAGTTGTCAAGGTAACGATTGTAAAAGATAAACAAACGCGGAAGAGTAAAGGAGTCGCGTTTGTGCTGTTCCTGGACAGAGAATCAGCTCATAACTGTGCTCGGTCTCTGAACAACAAGGAACTGTTTAGTAGGACGGTGAAAGCCAGCATCGCTATTGATAATGGAAGAGCTGCAGAGTTTATTAGAAGAAGAAACTACACAGATAAGTCCAAGTGTTATGAGTGTGGAGAACATGGTCACTTGAGCTATTTCTGCCCAAAGAATCTGCTCGGAGAAAGAGAGCCTCCACCCAAAAAAGAGAAAAAAAAGAAAAAGAAGATCAAGCAGGTTGAAGAGGTTGAGCCAGAGGAAAGTGATGATGAAGGAGAAGATCCTGCACTGGACAGTTTAAGCCAAGCCATTGCTTTCCAGCAGGCTCGGATCGAAGAGGAAGAAATTCGAAGGAAGAAGAATCCTGGAGACTCGAGCCACTCTTCCACATCAGACGGCTCACACAAACCCAGGATAAAAAAGAGCACATACTTCAGTGATGAGGAAGAGCTCAGTGACTGATCAACTCTATCCTGTTTCTATTTCTCTTCTGTCTCTTCTATTATCAAACGTTAGTGGGTTCATTAAGTAAAAATATTCAGAGTTTTCCCCCCCCCCCAAAGTCTCATCAAGAACTTCCAAGGAACATGTGTTTGGAAAATTGTATTAATTAACGGTGTATGGACATCATGATGACTGGGAAGATCACTGTACAGCATTTCACACTTGTTCAAAAGTTTTTAATTGCTTTATTCATTGTCTTTCACATTGTAAATAGTAAAGTACAGTTAATTTTTGGCTTCAGTATTTCATTCCATGATGTCACGGATGGTCTGAGTTGTTACTGCCTTCATTCAGTTTTGGGTGAGATAGGCGCCAGCCTTTCAGCAGAATTGGTACAGCTATGTGCTTTTGGTAAATGTGTGAATAAATTAGAGATAATTAAAAGTAAGGTTATTAATAAACCCAAAATGTTATCAGCTTTTGTCTAACTGAAACTGAGGTCTTTTGTTTTAATACTGATGATTTTGGCATACAGCTCATGAAAACCCAAAATTCCTCTCTCAAAAAAATTAGCATATTTCATCCAACCAATTACAAAAAAAAAAATTTAATACAAAAAAAGTCAACCTTCAAATAATGTTCAGTTATGCACTCAATACTTGGTCAGGAATCGTTTTGCAGAAATGACTGCTTCAATGTGGCGTGGCATGGAGGCAATCAGTCTGTGGCACTGCTGAGGTGTTACGGAGGCCCAGGATGCTTCAATAGTGGCCTTAAGCTCATCCACAGTGTTGGGTCTGGTGTCTCTCAACTTTCTCTTTACAATATCCCACAGATTCTCTATGGGGTTCAGGTCAGGAGAGTTGGCAGGCCAATTGAGCACAGTAATACCATGGTCATTAACCAATTTACCAGTGGTTTGGCACTGTGAGCAGGTGCCAGCTCGTGTTGAAAAATAAAATCATCTCCATAAAGCTATTCAGCAGATGGAAGCATGAAGTGCTCCAAAATCTCCTGATAGCTAGCTGCATTGACCCTGCCCTTGATAAAACACAGTGGACCAACACTGGCAGCTGACATGGCACCCCAGACCATCACTGACTGTGGGCACGTGACACTGGACTTCAGGCATTTCCTTCTCCCCAGTCTTCCTCCAGACTCTGGCACCTTGATTTCCGAATGACATGCAAAATTTGCTTTCATCTGAAAAAAGTACTTTGGACCACTGAGCAACAGTCCAGTGCTGCTTATCTGTAGCCCAGGTCAGGCGCTTCTGCCGCTGTTTCTGGTTCAAAAGTGGCTTGACCTGGGGAATGCAGCACCTGTAGCCCAGTCCACTGCTTCCACAGGTCCCCCAAAGTCTGGAATCGGCCCTTCTCCACAATCTTCCTCAGGGTCTGGTCACCTCTTCTGGTTGTGCAGTGTTTTCTGCCACACTTTTTCCTTCCCACAGACGTCCCACTGAGGTGGCTTGATACAGCACTCTGGGAACAGCCTATTCGCTCAGAGATTTCTTTCTGTGTCTTACCCTCTTGCTTGAGGGTGTCAATGATGGCCTTCTGGACAGCAGTCAGGTCGGCAGTCTTACCCATGATTGCGGTTTTGAGTAATAAACCAGGCTGGGAGTTTTTAAAAGCCTCAGGAATCTTTTGCAGGTGTTTAGAGTTAATTGGTTGATTCAGATGATTAGGTTAATAGCGCGTTTAGAGTACATTTTCATGATATGCTAATTTTTTGAGATAGGTATTTTGGGTTTTCATGAGCTGTATGCCAAAATCATCAGTATTAAAACAATAAAAGACCTGAAATATTTCAGTTGGTGTGCAATGAATCTAAAATATATGAAAGTTTAATTTTTATCAGTACATTACGGAAAATAATGAACTTTATCACAATATGCAAATTTTTGAGAAGGACTAGTATATATATGTGTGTGTGTGTGTGTGTGTACACACACACACACTATTAAGCCCATAAGGGATTTTTGCTCTGTATTTGAACCTATCCAAAGTGAGGGCCACACATCATGGTGCCTGGTGCGCAGTAGGGCTGTTCGGTTCCTTGCTTAAGGGCACTTTAGCCGTGTTTCATTCACAATTTTTTCTTGCTGCTTCACATTCATGGCTGATGTAGCTTTGATCAAGGCATCTAACTCATCTAATGCTCTCCAGGTTCTTTCATGTGTGTAGCAGCCCACTGCTCCAGGTGTATGTGTTCATTCTGGATGGGTTAAATGCAGAGGAAATAATTTACCTTGTGAGATTAATAAGGTCTATCTTAAAAAGGCATTTGAACACTGGCAGAAAAACACAATACCTGGATGAAAGCTGCACGAGAATGGAGAGAACATGCAAACTCAACACCAAAAGGGCCTGACCCCAGAACTCAACCTCACGACCTTATTTTCTGAATTTAAAACACCAAGTGATGAGAGGTTGGTGATGAAAGCATGAGATGTTTTTTTCCACATTCTTCTTGCAAACAATACAAGGTTGTTGATTTTTTTTAATTTTTGAAACTTGTAACACTCTCTATTTGGGAAGAATCAGTACTGCATACAGGCCAGTCTAGTCCTCTTCTGCCACCCATACCTTGCTTTATTTTTGCCCGACTTCTATCCCTTATATGGTCACAGCCAATTCCAACCCCTCAAACATTTTGTCTCTACTGAGTGATGGCTACAATCCAGGGATGCTGAGGGCACAAACATGCTTTCTCACACTTTTTTGCAGTGCGGCTCTTTTAGTGTCAAAAGGCAGCATAAAACATGTATGATAATGATATCCACCCACCTTTATATGACATATTCATACTTCCTATATGGTTTACCAATCTATTACAGAGGGGAAATAGACAGAAACAAACAATTCAAACACAAATATGCAATTTTGAGGAACTTGCTGTGCATATCATTGAAATGTTAGCGGAAACAAGAGTGGCCAGATAAAACCCATGCATGCACATCAAGAGCAAGCAAACGCCACATAGAAAGGCCCTGGTTGACCGTAAGGGTTCAGACACTTCTAGCTGTGACTGTGTTCACCACTGCATCTGTGCTCACCTGTAGAATCTGTTGACATCACTTGTTTCAAATTACATCTTTATTGAAGTGTTTAACAAAACCCACCACTGGCTCTCTGGTAGACAGACACTCACAAGAACTTAAGATTTAATTTTCACTTTTTTATACTCTTGAGAAGTTTCTTGGAATTTGTGGAAAAGGTAGTTAGCTTTTAAAATACTTTTTATAACAGCATGTCTGATTACGTTGCAGGAACAGGGTCTATAAAACTAGGTTAATTGCTGTTCAAAATCTCTCCTCGTGGTGAGAGTGACTATGAATGGTTGTGTGATTGTTGGCCTTGTGAGGGCTTGGCGAGTTGTCCAGGGTGTACCTTACCCTCGCCTAGAGTCGGCTGACATGGGCAGCAGCCTCCCCACTATCCTAATCAGGATTAAGCAATTCAGGAAATGAATGAATATCAAGATCCTGGCATATTTTAGATCTGTACATTATTGATCTCAAGAGTAGGCTGCAAAGCCGTCAGCTGGTTTCTGCCCTGCGATGGCCTGGCGAGCTGTCCAGGCTGTACTCTGCCCTCGCCCAGAGTCAGTTGGGATGGGTGCCAGCCTCCCCGGGACATTATTGATCTGCTACTCTGACTGTGATAGATTGTCTAGCCGGTTACATGGCTGACCAAGAGGAGCTTCTTTGTGGAATTAGTAGCCTCTGTACCACTATCATAACAGGGACAGCGCCTCAAGCCAAAAACCTGTTTGCATTTCTCTTATGGTGCTCATAGTCCAGTATTTCCACACATGACCTATAGTCTTGCTGTAAATGTCACCCACCTTGCCTAAGACTGCATGGCACAGTTGTAGTTGTCTCATGGGTTGAATTTTTGAGAATAAATTTTATTAATTCATTTTCTAAACTGCTTAATCTTAACTAGGGTCACAGAGAGGCTGGCGCCCATCTCAGCCGACTCTGGGCAAGGGAGGGTACATCCTGGACAGCTTGCCAGGTCATCGCAGGGCTACATGTTTAATAAAGTACAGATGCTCCCAGACTTACGTTCAGCCGTTTTACATTCCAAAAAAAAAAAAAAAATTGTCAAATTTTGAGTTTAGATGTCATGACGCTGTGTGAAATGAGAGGAAAATGAGAGAGAGAGAAAAAAGAGTATCATCATCATCATCATCATCATCATCATCTTCTTCCGCTTAGTCCAGGGTCGGGTCGCGGGGGCAGCAACCTTAGCAAAGAGGTCCAGACGTCCCTCTCCCAAGCCACTTCCTCCAACTCTCCCGAGGGGACACCGAGGCGGTCCCAGACAAGCCGAGAGACATAGTCCCTCCAGCGTGTTCTAGGTCGACCCCGGGGTCTCTTCCCGGTTGGACATGCCCGAAACACCACACCAGGGAGGCATCCGGGGGGCATTCTGACCAGATGCCCGAGCCACCTCAACTGGCCCCTCTCAATGCGGAGGAGCAGCGGATCTACTCCGAGCTCTCCCCGGATGGCGGAGCTTCTCACCTTATCTCCAAGGGAGAACCTCGCCACCTAGCGAAGGAAGCTCATTTCAGCCGTTTGTATCTGTGATCTTGTTCTTTCGGTCATTACCCAAAGCTCGTGACCATAGGTGAGGGCTGGAACGTAGATCGACTGGTAAATTGAGAGCTTCGCCTTGCGGCTCAGCTCCTTCTTCACCACGACAGACCGGTACAGGCACCGCTTAACAGCAGAGGCTGCAGCGATCCGTCTGTCGATCTCTCGTTCCATTCTTCCCTCACTCGTAAACAAGACCCCAAGATACTTAAACTCCTCCACTTGGGGCAGGACCTCATTCCCGACCCGGAGGGTGCATTCCACCCTTGTCCGACTGAGAACCATGGCCTCGGACTTGGAGGTACTGATCTTCATCCCGGCTGCTTCGCACTCAGCTGCGAATCGCTCAAATGAGAGCTGGAGGGCCCGACTTGATGAAGCCAAAAGGACAACATATATATATATATATATACAAAATATACAAAAAAAAAATATATATATATCCGCAAAAAGCAGAGACGATATCCGATGGTCACCAAACCAGAACCCCTCATCGCCTCGACTGTGCCTAGAAATTCTGTCCATAAAAATTATGAACAGAATTGGTGACAAAGGACAGCCTTGGCGGACTCCAACTCCCACTGGAAACGAATCCGACCTGCTGTTACCAATACAGACCAAACTCTGGCTCCGGTGATACAGTGACCGAATAGCTCGTAGCAATGGATCCGGAACGCCGTACTCTCAGAGCACGGCCCACAAGATCTTTCGAGGGACACGGTCGAAAGCCTTCTCCAAATCCACAAAGCACATGTGGACAGATTGGGCAAACTCCCATGCCCCCTCCAGAATCCTGTGGAGCGTATAGAGTTGGTCAAGAGTGCTGCGGCCAGGACGAAAACCACATTGTTCCTCCTGAATCCGAGGTTCGACTATCGGTCGGATCCTCCTCTCTAGTACCCCTGCATAGACTTTCCCAGGTAGGCTGAGGAGTGTAATTCCCCGATAATTGGAACACACCCTCCAGTCCCCCTTCTTAAAAATTGGGACCACCACCCCAGTTTGCCAATCCAGAGGTACAGCCCCTGATGACCACTCGATGTTGCAGAGATGTGTCAACCAAGACAGTCCTACAACATCCAGAGCCCTGAGATATTCCGGGCGGATCTCGTCCAACCCCGGAGCTCAACCACCGAGGAGCTTTTTGACAACCTCAGTGACCTCCACTCCAGTGATGGGCGGACCCTCAACCGAACCCACAGGGTCTCCCTCCATGGAAGAGGAAGACCCTGTGGGATTGAGAAGATCCTCAAAGTATTCCCTCCACTTCTCAACAACATCCCCAGTCAAGGTAAGCAGCTCCCCACCTCCACTGTAAACAGTGTTTGTGAAGAACTGCTTCCCCCTCCTGAGGCGTCGGATGGTGGCCCAGAACCTTTTTGAGGCCAACCGATAATCACTCTCCAGGCCCTCACCGAACTCCTCCCACGCCCGAGATTTTGCATCTGCGACAGCCTCGGCTGCAGCAAGTTTGGCCTGCCGGTACCCGTTTGCTGCCTCAGGAGTCCCACAGGCTAATAAAACCCGATAGGCCTCCTTCTTCAGCTGGACGGCCCCCTTCACCGCAGGTGTCCACCACCGGGTTCGGGGATTACCGCCACGACAAGCACCGACGATCTTACGGCCACAGCTATGGGCTGCCGCCTCAGCAATGGAGGCACGAAACATGGCCCATTCGGATTCCATGTCCCCCGCCTCCTCCGGAACGTGGTTGTAGCTCTGCCGGAGGTGGGAGTTAAAGGCCTCTCGGACAGGGGACTCCACCAAACGTTCCCAGCAGACCCTGATTACATGCTTGGGCCTGCCAGGTCTGGAAGGCAACCTCCCACACCACCGAAGCCAACTCACCACCAGGTAGTGATTGGTAGACAGCTCAGCTCCTCTCTTCACCCGAGTGTCCAGAACATATGGTCACAAGTCCGATGACACGACTACAAAGTCAATCATCAAACTGCGACCTAGGGTGTCCTGGCGCTAAGTGCACTTATGGACACCCTTATGTTCGAACATGGTGTTCGTGATAGACAAACTATGACGAGCACAGAAGTCCAACAACGAAACACCATTCGGATTCAGACTGGAGAGGCAGTACCTACCAATCACACCCTTCCAAGTCACACTATCGTTGCCCACATGGGCGTTGAAGTCTCCCAAGACAACGAGCGAGTCTCCCGAGGGAGCGTTCTCCAACCCCCCCCCCCCCCCCCAAAGACTCCCAAAAGGGTGGGTACTCTGAACTGTCATTTGGTGCATAAGCACAAATAACAGTCAGGACCCGTCCCCCCACCCGAAGACGGAGGGAAGCTACCCTTTCATCAACCGGGGAGAACCCCAACATTTGGGCACCGAGACGGGGGGCAACAAGAACCCACACCGGCTCGCCGCCTCTTCCCATGAGCAACTCCAGAATAGAAGAAGGTCCAGCCTCTTTCGAGATGGATGGTTCCAGAGCCCAAGCTATGCGTTGAGGTGAGCCCGACTATATCTAGTCAGTATCTCTCCACCTCACACACCAAATCAGGCTCCTTTCCCGCCAGAGAGGTGACATTCCATGTCCCGAGGGTCAGAGTAAGTAGCCGAGGATCAATCCGACAGAACCCATGCCTTTGGCTGCCACCCAACTCACACTGCACCCAACCCCTAAAACTCCTCCCACGGGTGGTGGGTCCATGGGAGGGCGACCCATGTCTCCTTTTCAGGCTAGGCCCGGCCAGGCTCCATGGGCATAAGCCCGACCACCAGGCGCTCGCCTTCGAGCCCCTCCCCTGGGCCTGGCTCCAGGAGGGAACCCCGGTGACCCGCGTCCGGGCAAGGGAGACTGCTTCCTGTGTTGTCTCATGTGTCATAGGGGTCTGTTTTGACGCTGTGTCCATTGTTTACAAAGGACAGACTGAACGTGCCCCTCCTTCTTCCCAGTTCAGTTATATATACATCGTTTTATATATATACTAGGATATATCAGTTATATAGCGTGTTACCCTTGTGTTAAGACATCGTCTCTGTGATCTTTGTGTTTACACTGTTTTGTGGACTTTGTGTTCTGTGTAACCCTAAGCAAATATGGTTTGTCAGAAGCGTAAGCCTACTAGCATGGGTGCAAGTCTCATACACAGAGATGGATTAACTATCTTCTCAGATTGGCACAATCTATCATGCATACTCAGTTAAGAGAGTTGTAAAATTAATGAAAACCCGAATCCATAAAAGAAAGAGAACTGTCCGCTCTGCTGGTGATTCACATCAGTGCAGGCTGAGTACTAAACCAGTATTCAATGGCGCCCTTGCTCACTTGAAAGACCGGAAGTCTGTATACTCCGCGTTTGTGTCAAGCACAAATAAGTAAACTACTTTCGGTGTTGAGCGCCTCACATATTGTAAGCGTTGAGTGGCTGTTTTAAGCTTCATGTAAAATGACTAGTCTCAGCTTCAAGTAAAGTGACTATCCGTCGACAATTGGAACCATTTACAAGCAGAAAGATTGCATAATAGAGAATGTTAAAGGTTTTATTTGATACTGTATTTGATATTTGATTCGTGAATTTGATTAAAATTTATCTATTTGAAATTATTTTGCTTGAATTTAATTTATTTGAAATTAATGTTGATTTTTTTTTTATAGATATTTGATATTATTTTACAATGCTATGTTTATAATAATTGATATAGGGGTGTTTTATGAGATACGGTAATGGTATTTATAGATGTATAGTGCAGTATGAGTGTCATACGTCACTGTAACAACTTACGTTCGCGTTCGAACCAATTAAAAACATAAGTCGGGTAGCGTCCGTCTATACAAAAGATCAAATCAAATCTAGAATCCCATTTTCTCATGTCATGATGAGAGTTGTAGAAAAGGGAGATACATAATGTGAGTTTTCAATATCTCAAAGTGAAGTATTTTGTAGAGGAAATCTAACTAGTTTATTGTATAGTATTGCTGAGGGAACTTGTTTTATTAGTCAAGGTTTGAACCTGCAATTCAGATCCAAGTTACAGAATCCAAAGACACTAAAACCTCATTTAGGCGTAGTGGTTATCACGTCTGCCTCACAGCAAGAAGGTCCTGGGTTCTATTCCCTGCTTGGGCATGTTCTTCTGTTGCTGATAGAACAGTGTGTGGGAGAAGATGATTCTAGTCTATTACACATCTAAGAAGGAAAGAGGAGGTGAGAGAGTGAAATGAATAAGATAATGCTCAAGATAATCTGTCTCCTGGTCCCATCCCAAAATAAGTGAAGGTTCTCTTCTGTGGTGTGTGTAAGCAATTAGGTTAGAAGCACACAGTTTGCATTCTCAGACAGCACTATTATACAAAATACACACAGCTCTATTATACACAATATACACAGCAATCAGCCATAATATTAACACCACTACACTGGTCTACAGCTAGGCAGCCCCAAACACAGCAAGCTGCAATGCACTGCGTGTTTTGACACTTTCTGTCATAACTAATATTAATAGTTCCAGGTGTTTGTTCTACACGTGATCGTCTCTTGGCTCGAATCACATATAATAACTTTTGCACTCCACACACATCAGTGAGCCTTGAGTACCCATGACACTCTTGCCAGTTTCCTCATTGTTATTTCCGAGACCAACACTGTGAGGTACTTCCCACTGCAAGCCAGGAACACCCCACAAGACCTGGCATTTGGCGATGAATACACCCTGATCAGCTATAACATTTAAGACCAATGAGATATGATATGAATAATATGAATAATATGAATTATCTTGAAACAGCAGCATTTGACAAGGAGTGGAATGTATAACTGTTCTCAAAGTTGATGTAGGCAGGAAGAATGCGCATCATAAGGTTCTGAGAGACAAGGGAAACTTTCTAATGCATCAACAACTGGGTCTATTCGTCTCCAAAAAAGCAGGTCTTGTGGGATGTCACTGGTAATCATCTACCAAAGATGGACCAAGGAAAGGGTATCAACCATTGAAGAGTATCATGGGTGTCCAAAGCTTACTGATGTGTAGAGGAACTGAGGATTTTATGTAAAATGTGTTATGCTCCATGTTACTTAACATAGTTACATAAATACTCAGGAATAAATGCAGAAACTCTCTTCTGTCTTCTCATATTAATCTTTTTTTATATCTCTGTGTGAGATATGGCCTCAGGAAGGCTGAAGCCTATCACTGCTGCATCTGGGCAAAGGCAGGGTACACCCTGAAGAGCTTGGCAGTTCATTACAGGGTCAACACATACGCTCAACTCTTCACATTCACACTCACACCTAGGGGAACTTTGGAACAACTAATTTGCCATGTCTTTAAACTCCGGGAGGAAACCAGAGTACCGAGAGAAAACCCAGGCAAGTACATGGAAAACATGCAAATCTCACACAGAAATGCCCTAGTCGAGCCCAAAACTCAAACACAGAACCTTCTTGGTGTGAGCTGGAAGTGTTACACAATACTCCAGTGTGCTGACCCTTTTCAGTACACAGCAAAGAAAAATATTTTGCTGTTCTAATACTCTCTCTCTCTGTGTGTGTGTGTGTGTGTGAGAGAGAGAGAGAGCGAGAGAGAGAGACACTGGGTACCATTTTATCATCTAGTCTATAAGTATCTGTAAAGAACTGTTATCAGTCAAACTAAAATTCCAGCATTGCTGTGTGTTTGACTCCTAATATGGCAAATATAACTTTTGAAGTGGAATTTGCTCAGAGTGTTTGCTCAGGGGACAGATTGTTATTTCTATCTTTTAATGGAGAAAACAGAACAAATTCCCAGTCCATCATAGATGATTAATTCTTCTTACCCCTTGGCATTTGCAGTTACAGCAGATGCAAAGGCACAAGCCTAAGTCATTACACTTCTCCCAGTAGCCAGTCGTGATGTAGGTCCATGTACATGACTAGCTAATTATAGTCTCATCAGTATGAGCAATACATTAAACATAAAAATAAAACACTTTAGAAAATATTTCCTTGAAAATAATATACAGTAGAAG
>CM045742.1:19350000-19397500 GCA_024760905.1 Plotosus lineatus
CTGCTCCAAGTTTCCAGACAATATGAATGGTCAATAGGGTTACCTGACATAAAGTTCGGTCCCCTCGTGACCCTAGTCAGAGTAGACGTAAAAGTTTGGAAAATGGCAACTGTAATTCTGGAAAGGTCAAAAGTGAAGGGAGAATACAAACACTGTTCTCATAAAATAAGTTATTCATATATATAATTATTTAGTTTGTATTTTAATGTGAGGCAAAAGTCTAAGAATTATATGTACATTTGTTTGTATATTCAGTGTGTAATAAAGGACATCAAGGATAATGCACAGCAGGCTGACTCTTATTGAAAAGAAACCCAGACAAATGTGATTGAGATCATTCTGAGGTTACTTTTACTGTGATAATGACAGGCTCACTGCATATGATCCTGCTGATCGTACAACTACTGTACTTAATAAATTTCACACACACACACACACACACACACACACATACACACACACACACACACTCACACACACACACACACACACACTCACACACACACACACACATATATATCTATATAGCGAGCAGTGGTGGCCTGATGGTAAAGGGTGCTGGATCACTCATTCTAAGGTTGGGGATTGAAGCCCCACTCTCCACAGGTTGTCAGTGTCCCCCAGTGCAGCTAACTCGGTTATTGTATTAAAGGCCGGCCATGTCTCTCACCATCTATGGTGAGAGGCTGTTAAAGGACCATTGCTGACTTTAGACAAGAGTAGGCCGCATGGCCGTCAGCGTGTTTCTGTTCTGCGATGGCCTGATGAGCTGTCCAGGATGTACTCTGCCCTCACCTGGAGTCAGCTGGGATGGGCTCCAGCCTCCCTGTGATCCTAATTAGGATAAAGCGGTTAGTATATGTGTATATATATATATATATATATATATATATATATATATATATATATATATATATATTATATACACACACACACACACACACACACACACACACACACACACACACACACACAGGGATCCCTCGCTACTTCGCGCTTCAATTCATGCAGCTTCAGTGCATCGTGTTTTTTTTTGTTTGTAAATATTCATCAAATTAAAAAATAAGGAAATTAAGGAAGAATAGGGGGAAAAGTTAAGGAAAATGCCGCAAAACAAAGCCAATTATGCAACAACAACAACAAAAAAACCCCCCCAAAACCCCCCATCAAAACTACTTACATTTTTATGTGTGGAGCGCATCTGAGTGTATGCATGTGCATCGTCTGTATGTATGTTTATTTATATATCTTTTTACATTTTATGCATTATTTTTGAATGTTGAATTGTTATTATAAGCATTTATAACGTTGAATATGTCTTTATTGATATTATATACACATACATGTACGTCTAGGTCAGTCAGGGGGGTTGATCCTACTTCGCAGAATTCGTCGGTCGCAGGGGGGGATTTCGGTTCCAATAAACCACGGAAAGTGAGGGATACACAAATATTGTTTTGACACAAAATTTTGATTTTAAAATATTTTAATTTTCTGAACCACATAATCCTCAGTGTGGTGGGCAGGCTGGTGCTCATCTCAGTTGAGTCTGGGCGAAGACAGAGTACACCCTGGACAGCTTGTAAGGCCATGACAAGGTACTGATTAAAAAATATTTTATTTATTTACTCATTCCCCCCATTAATGATACACTCCATAGCAGGTTTATGATACAGCACTTAAATACTGTGAAGGAAAGCTAACCACTTAGAAGTCGTATGCTATAAATGCACCCTTTCCCAGAACCCTGTTTGATATTCCCACAGCATCTTATATGATCAGAAGTGTTATATTGCACTCTCATTTATTTGGAAACAATAATCCAGTATTGTGTAAGCAACAACACCCCCCTTCCCATGAACTTTGGAACACAGAATTAGTAAACAAGAGAGGAGATCTCGTTCAGCTTTTATGGTTGAAGTAAATCACTTAGACATAGTGTGATCAGAAATATGAGGACACGAATCACGACTGATCATTACCAGGCACAGAGCATCTGACTAGAACTGCCTTCATTATTTATTTATTTATTATTATAAAAGTCATCAAGAACACATTTTTGTTGTTAAAAAAAATATAAATAAAGGAACAGCTGTTCCAGTGGCCTAACTACTCGGCCCAATTTGCAGAAAACACACAGTGATTTGTTTTGAGTTTTGTGAATGTACTGAACAGGGAGGAGAATTCCACTCACAGACAGAAGCCTGGTAGTGTTGTTTGTTTGTGAGCTTGTGGGAGCTGATGGTGGTGCTGGTAGCTTAGGTCACTTATAGATCTTTTGGAAGCAACAAGTTTCCCATTAATACCAATTCCATCCAACTGATTACTTCCATACAGGCTAATTTAATTTTATCTGTATAATACAGTTGATTGGTGAACAGAAACCCGAAGGCAGAGTGGAACATGGCGTATGAAATGAGAAGGGTGAAAACCTTATCTGGCGGGGATCACAAAGAGCTCTCTGTTGGGTAGAGGAGTGTGTTACGATTTCTTTCCAGTACGTGTAGTACTAATAGGCTAATGAAGGTGGAGTGGATGGAAGTGAGTGCGAATCTGATTTAAGAAATGAAACTGGAGTCAGGCAGCTGAGCTCAGAGGAAAATTAACTCAGAGTATTCAAATAAAACACACACAACACCTACTGTATGTATATTAATGTACATAATATATTCGGCTTAGAACTACTGCAAACAAAGATACTGGAATAAAGATTATTATTTACTAGACGAATAGGTCTACCGCTCACGCATTAGTCAAACTGATTACTCCTGTTGGAGTCACCAGGAGGCTGGAGACTATCTCAGCTGACACTGTGTGCAAATGGGGTCCAAGCAAAACAGTGAACAGACTATCGCAATGAAGCACAGACACACACCCTCACACCTTTTAACCTGTTAGCTTAATGTGCATGTCTTTTGGACTGCAGGAGGAAACCAAGAACACCCAGAGGAAACCCACACAAGCACAGGAAGAACATGCAAACTCCACACATAAACATAAAGAAGAGTAACATTTGAGATGCCCTTTTCTCACACTGCTGTTAATTATGCACTTATTGGCACCGTGGCATAATTAACAGCAGAGTGAGAAAAGGGCATCTCAAATGTTACTCTTCTTTATTTAGATAATCAGAGTAAAACTGCACTCAAGATCAGCAACAGGAAATATTTACAGAGGAAACAAGAAAATGCCTTCAGTAGAAAATGGAAACAGGACATTATTCTTACACAAACTATTTTTAATTCATTCCTTCATTTGCTGAGTTGCTTAATAATTCTAGTGTTGCCTGGAACAAAGTACAGTAGTCACTTCATTTTCTGAGTCACCTTATCCTTTATAATGGTTGTGGTGGGAGGCTGAAGCCCATCCAAGCCAAATCTGGGCAAAGGGAACATACACCCTGAACAGCTTGCAAAACCATCTCAGGCCGAAACTACTTTAAATATTTGAGTAGCACAGTTCAAAAGATAACATAGCTTATTAAAACAAAGCTATTTTTAAAAGGTAGCTGTCCTGATCTTCTCATACATCAGAATTTCTTGTCTAAACCACTAAAATGTTTTAATCTTTTGTTTTATGTCATACATTCATTGTTTGCCAGACTGAACCTTTTAGAATTTAGGTCACACGCTGTCAGCTGACACTCCTGATATGACCTGAAATTCATCAATCCCTCACCAATTGTTTGTGAGAATGTTGAGAAATCACTCTCCCTCGTTTCCCAGGTGGAGTAACGCAATAAGGCAAAGGATGGCATGTCAGTGATTTTAATCATACCTGACAGCATTTTTAGCAAAGAGCAATGAGGAATCTATATAACCCATGAGAAAATCTCTAAAATGATCATCCTAAAGAAAAAAAAAAAATCAATATTTATTAAATAATATACAGTGGTACCTCACCTTATGAAATTAATCCGTTCCAGAGCCTTTTTTCATATCGTGGATTTTTCATAAGTAGAACCGTGTTTTACATGTAAAACGCATGATTCATTCCAAGGCCCCCAATACTGTACTACTTTTTAAAAATGAAAAAAGCATACCTTTTAAGGTACTTACTTCGTGTTGACCATGTCTTCTTAGCAGAGTTATAATCTTACAAATGTTTATGCAAGGGTAAAAGCCTGAGCCAAAAAATAAAGTTGCAATGAGCACACTCGAAAAACTCATGAACAAGCTGCTGCTCAAGGGAGTTGTGTCATCCCTCCTAGCCAATGGGAGGCCAGCGGGGCGGGATGTTGGGAGCTAGTCAATGAGAGAGCAACTCGTGCATTGTTTTAATTTTTTTTTTTAATTGACCATGTCTTCCTAGCAGAGTTATAATCTTACAAATGTTTATGCAAGGTTAGAAGCCTGAGCTAAAAAATAAAGTTGCAATGAGCACACTCAAAAAACTCATGAAACAAGCTGCTGCTCAAGGGAGCTGCGTCATCCCTCCTAGCCAATGGGAGGCCAACGGGGCGGGATGTTGGGAGATAGCCAATGGGCGGGAGCTGCGTTATCCCTCCTAGCCAATGGGAGGCCAGCGGGGGCGGGATGTTGGAAGATAGTCAACGGGATAGCAGCTCGTGCATTGTTTGAATAGCGCGTTTTGTAAGGAGAACTTGTTTCGTATACAGAGACAAAAAAATTTAGGAAAATGTTTTTTGTAACCTGGATTTTTCGTTTGCTGGGACTATCGAAAGGTGAGGCACCACTGTATTGTTAATAATGGAATTATCGTTTTTTTCCATAATGCAACACAGAGTATAGCAATTATTCACTGAAGGTGAGGTAGATATCGTTAAATAAAAGCAATGAAAATTTTTCATTCGTTAATCTTCCAAACATTATTCAGAATTTGCAAACATAAGCAAATACTGAATGAGGTGAAAAATGATATAGGAAATTATTTAGTCGAGGGGTTGTAATCTGTGAAGGCCAAATTCAATAATTGTTCTATTAATAATTCAGAATACAGTAGGCTCTTGACTATCCATGGTTTTGTACTCACGGTTTGAGTATTCGCAGACTGCCGAGCAACTCCCACGTGATTCAAATACAGCCAATGGCTGTTCTCCTTTCTGCTGATTGGTTGAGATGATGTAATGGCCCTTTTTCCTTATTCGCGAACAAGTTGTCAACGAGCCTTTCTTTAGTGTTTTACTTACCAGTTTAGTTCTATGATGTCACTCAAACGCCTGCTAAGCACCAGAAAAAGGTGATGACGTTGGATGTCTCTTCTGAAGAAATAAGGCTTTCTCCGGAAGAAATGACAGTTTCCTCTGAAGTGCCTGAAGAGTAATAATCATCTGAACTGTTGTAAAACTCTCCACTATTAAAGTCTTTTTCAATGATTATTCCAGTACATGACCTAAGGTAATGTTTAAAATGTTTGTGTGTTATATTTGATTTACTGTGGTGTAGCATGTTTCTCATTTTGTTTTGTTTATCCAACTTATTACATTTCTTGTTCTTTTATGTCCTTTTTGTTATTGTCTGTGTTTTGGGGGACTTTGATTTTGGTGCTGTGCCTCTAACTAACTGTTTACTTTCTGCTTCGGCTGAGAGGCGTGGCTGAGCTGCTCAGTAGCACTACTAGTACACACCTGAATTCACTATTCTCATTTACTCCCAATAAACAAAAGCAGGCTCACCTCTGCGCCAGAGGATTAACTCACATCACATCACCACTTCTTTGGTTTGTAACGCTCTCTCACGTTCTCACTCTAAAACTCTTTTTTTTTACTCGATCTGGCTGAGGGACATGGCTGAGCTGCTCGGACTTAATGCAGTTAATACCTGAATTCAGTTATCTCATGCCTAATGCAATACGTTCCCGGGGTTTTACTTCTGGGTACAGAACTCGCGGATTATCTCGATTCGCGGGAGGGCCCGGAACCGAACCCCCGCGAATGTCGAGGGCCTACTGTATGTTTAAAGTAATCAGTAATTTTACTGTGTTGCACACGAGTTATGCCATAATTACTCAACTCATCCAATGGTAATGATGCAATAATTCAAATATCATATAGCAATTATGCAATACCAAGAATTATTCAATTTTTTTCCACCAATCAAAAATTAGATAATCTCTTGAGTGAATAATAATGGACATTATTCTGAGATCCCGTAAGGCAGTGGTCCCCAACCTCCGGGCCGTGGACCAATACTGGTCCGTGGATCAATTAGTACCGGGCCGCACAAGAAATAATTAATTATTTCCGTTTTATTTATCATCCGAGTCTGAACGATCTTTTATTTTGAAAAATGACCGGATTCTCTTGGTTACACGTTGGTCATTTGACCGCTAACATGTAACCCACAAGGGGATGGCGTGTGAACAGAGGCGTTTTGGACATGGTTTAAACATTAGTGGGGATTTTTGGCGAGACTGAGCCTGAGCCTTCATTCTCTCAGCTGGTGCAAGCTCATGTCTTTTTTTTTTTAAAAGAAGAAGAGTTTGAGCTCCAACCAACTTTATTTAACTGTTGAAAAATAACATTCATGGAGTGTTCATTAATAATAATAATAATAATAATAATAATAATAATAATAATAATAAATTAACAATCTACCCCCGGTCCGTGGTAAAATTGTAAAGCATTGACTGGTCCGCGGTGACAAAAAGGTTGGGGACCACTGCCATAAAGGATTCTGCATTTAACCCATCCAAAGTAGGCACACACACTCAGAGTAGTGGGCTCTGATACATTGAGGACGCCCGGAAAGCATTTGGAGTTTAAGTACATTCATTTCAGTGATGAATGTGGAGGACGGGAAGGTGCAGCTCACTCCCACACACCACACATTTTTCCTGCTGGTTCTGCAATCGAACCAGTGACCTTTAGGTCCCGAACCTACTTCACTAACTATTACGCCATGGCTGCCCCACAGCAAAATTATACATACATACATACATACATATATATATATGTATATATATATATGTATACGTGTGTATATATATATATATATATATATATATATATATATATATGTGTGTGTGTGTATATATATATATACACACACACACACACACACATATATATATATATATATATATATATATATATCTCCGCAAAAAGCAGAGACGAGATCCAATGGCCACCAAACCAGAATCCCTCAACGCGTCGGCAGCGCCTAGAAATTCTATCCATAAAAATTATGAACAGAATCGATAACAAAGGACAGCCTTGGCAGACTCCAACCCTCACTGGAAATCAATTTGACCTGATGTTACCAATACGGACCAAACTCTGGCTCCAGTGATATAATGATCGAATGGCCCATAGCAATGGATCAGGAACGCCATACTCCCAGAGCACGCCCCACAAGATAGCCCGAGGGACACGGTCAAAAGCCTTCTCCAAATCCACAAAGCACATGTGGACAGATTGGGCAAACTCCCATGCCCCTTTCAAGATCCGGCGGAGAGTATAGAGTTGGTCAAGAGTGCTATGGCCAGGACGAAAACCACATTGTTCCTCCTGAAGCCGAGGTTCGACTATCGGTTGGATTCTCCTCTCCAGTACCCCTGCAATCTCATCCAATCCCGGAGCCCGACCACCAAGGAGCTTTTTGACTATCTTAGTGACTCCAGTGATGGGCAGACCCCCACCCAAACCCCCAGGGCCTTCCTCCTCCATGGAGAGCGTGTTGGAGGGATTGAGGAGGTCCTCAAAGTATTCCCTCCACCTTCCGACAACATCCCCAGTCGAGGAGAGCATCTCCCCACCTCCACTGTAAACAGTGTTTGTGGAGAACTGCTTCCCCCTCCTGAGGTGCTTTATGACGGTCCAGAATCTTGAATGAGGTCCTGCCCAAAGTATAGGAGTTTAAGTATCTTGGGGTCTTGTTCATGAGTGATTGAAGGATGGAGCGGGAGATCGACAGACGTACCACTGTACAGCATATATATATATATATATATCTATATACACACACACATATACACACACACACACACACACAAAACAAACATACAAGGGACAAAACAATATCTAAAATTATGGATTTTTTAAGGTATTTACATATATGTTTCAACAGATTGTGCTTGGTGTTGATCTCCAGTGTATTATTTTTCCAACTGTGGCTTGTTCATCTGTGAAAAAAATCTGTGTGATTTTTAGAAAATCTTAGTTGCACAACAAAGTGTCTTAATGTTTATTTTGGACAGTGGTTTCATTACAGTAACTATAACAAATACCACTGTATCTGAAGCCTTTTCCTAGACATATGAAAGCACACAAACATGGCAATATCAACTGTAACTGACTCTGGCAGTCCATCACCACTCACCCTTGGGTTCCTGTTTAAAGATTCTAATGGTGTCATTTTCTGATCTTTGTAGGATGACCACTGCTGGGCAAAAGTAGAATAAAGGTGCTGAGTTCCTTAAATTTGTCAAGTAAGCTGCCTGGGTATGTTCAGATAGAAAACAAAAGACTTCAAAAGACCTTTTACAACATGATTAATAATAATACCATGATAGACAACACACAGAGAGACAACACACAGATACACCAAACCAGCTGAAATACAGTGTTTCCGGGGTGTCCAACCAGGAAGAGGCCCTGGGGTCGACCCAGAACATGCTGTAGGAACTTTGTATTTCAGCTGGTTTGGTATGTCTGTGTGTCTAACCAGATGCATGAACCACTTTAACTGGCTTGTCTCAATGTGGAGGAGCAGTGGTTCTACTCTGAGCTCCTCACCCTAAGAGAGAGCCCCACCACCCAGTGAAGGAAGCTCATTTCAGATGCTTATATTGGTGAGCTTGTTCTTTTCGTCACTACCTAAAGCTTATAGCCATAGGTAAGGGTAAAAACATAAATTGACTGGCAAATGAAGAGCTTTGTCTTCCGGCTCAGCTTCCTCTTCACCACGACAGACTAGTACAAGATCCACTTTACAGCAGAGGCTGCATCGATCCGCCTTGATCTTCTGTTCCTCACTCATAAGCAAAACCATGGGATACCTGAACTCTTCCATTTGGGGCAGGACCTCATTCAAGACTTGTTTGCATTTCACAATTTTGAGAACCATGGTATCAGACTTGGAGTTGCTGATTCTCATCCAATCTGATTCACACCAAGCTATGAATCGCAACAATGAGAGATAACTTGCACTACTGTCGACATGTAGTTTTATACATTCTGCTCATGTTTGTATGGGCTTCTTGGTGTTTTGGTTTCCTCCCACCTCCACTGATCTTGCAAAACTTGGATCCTCTGTGAGAGAATGTGTGCAGATTGGTCTCAACCAAACACTGCCATTCAGTCTGGGTGAATTCTCCCAGTGTGTGCCCAGTGTTACCGGATATCCTGGGCAGCATAAAGCCACTAAATAATTATTACAAATAATTATTACTTTGTCAGCATGTGCTTTACCAAAAAGAGTTTGGTCTAGATCAGGGGTCCCCAACCTTTTTAAAACAGAGCCACTGTTTGGGTCCCAATTAACGCGAAGGGCTACCAGGTTGATACACACTTCTGAAATAACAAATTTACTTAATTTACCCTTAATTATATGTTATTATTAATAATCTTCATCTATGTGAAGATATTGATTAAAAAAAAAAAAGCAAGAAAATTTGATAAAGCTCAATGGAGAGTGGCCCTATGGAGCCATGGGCCTATTCTAAAAATAGCACTGAACAGGCCCACGGGCGACTCATGTTGTCCTTCCGGGCGACCTGGTGCCCGTGGGCACCATGTTGGTGATCTCTGGTCTAGATCATCATTTACAATTTACAAAAGGATTTCCAAAATCTTTTGAACTGATATACTACTGTATAAGCAGTAGAACTGTTCGGATAAATGGAAAATGACAGGGACTGGAGACATTTTTGACAAATTTAAATGTGTCCTCACCAACAAACTTCAAAATGCAAGGCAACACAGATGAGACACATTCTAGAGGGAGAAGAATGTACAGTTTTATGTTTGGAGATTTGGAAAACAGAGAAGCTGTATTTCACTCATGGAAGCCTGTTTCTGATTCAAGAATAACCTTGCACTGCAATGGAGCATTTTATGGTTTGAAATGTAATTTTTAACATTTTTAAATTATAGATTAAAAATTTTAAATTAAAAAAATACATACAAAAATTGAATTGAAATGTCTCCATGCAAATGTATCTTATGACACATTTAGCAAACAAATGTGTTCCCTCTCTCTTTTTCCAAACACACACACACACAACTCTGAGTTGCGTCAGAAAAAGGCCAAGTGAACAAATTACAATAAACAACACTAAGTATTACATTCCAGAACAAAGACAGCAAGGCCTGGGCTTTCCAAACACAAGACAGGTTTTATGGGCTCTCACAAGTGGCCTGCGGCAGTGCCAGTGAAGTATTTGGGTACACCATGCAGCTTTAATTAAGTTTCAGCTACAAATCTCTGTAAGTAGATAGCAGTGAGAAAAAGTGGGAGATTTACTTTTACTTGCAATGTCTAAAAGCTTTGAAGAAAAAAGGTTGTTCGTTAAAATCTTAACTAGAAGTTCGCACTTGACAAAGCTATTCTGTTAGGATAGGTACAGGAATTATACAAACCAAAATACAATAGTGTACATTTTATACGAGAATACTGGTCTACCATATTTAATTATCTTCGAAACGACAACACATCCAAGACTGAACCTCACATGCAAGTTACGACAGTGAATAATACCATATTAACTTGTACACATCGGATGGAATTAGAGTGTAAAGTCTGAATGCCATTTTAATGAGTATGTGAATACAGATGTCCTTTCATTTCCGACTTATATACATCCATTATTTATCATGATAGTGCGCTTACACAGAGGTAATGTAATAATTTAAACTATACCGTCATACACAGATCAGTCACAACATTCACACCAGCTGACTCGTTGGTAGCTAGGAGTGTTTTGACTCCTTCCAATCTCAGCTAAGATTGAGTTTTGTTGGTTTGTGCTTCAGCAGCTCTTCTGTGGGATCAGACCAGACACACAAACTTTCACTCCCATGCACATCAGTGAATCTTAGGCACCTATGACACTCTAGCAAGTTCACTGGTTCTTCTTCCTTGGACCACCATCGTAGGTGCTTTGGAAAGTCCCTTGTCAGTCACTCAGATCCTTATGTTTGCTTTGTGTTCCTGCTTCTCATACATCAGCTTTGAGAACTGACTGTTCAGTTTCTACTCAGTACATCCCACTTTAAATTTAAATTATGAGACCTCGTCATAATTGCATTAGTAAATCATAATTATGAGTTAGTAAGTCAATTATTGGATGTTAAGTTATAATTGTAAGTCATCCATGAATTAGTAGGACATAATTATGAGCTGTTAAGTCATAATGAGACGCTAAGTCATAACTTGAGTTAGTAAGTCATGATTAAGACTTACCTAGATCATGATTATGAGATAGCCGTCATAATTGAGATAGTCATGATCATCACTATCTGTTATTCACATGCTGACATTTTTCATGTGAAGGAAATTGTGTTTTATACCACAGCAACACAATACTTCACCTGTCAGTGGTCATGATGTTAATGTTATGGCCAATTACTGTGTAACATCATCCAAAAGGGCTTTAAAAATTGGTTGCAATGCTTAACAGATTAAATTCAAAAACATTATTAGTGACAGTGATTAAAAATACTTGATCTGAGATGACAGGGAAACAAACATGAAAATGTTGAGAGAAACTGAACTGCCCTCAACACAATTTTTATCAATAAACCTCACAAACTAGAGAACTGAAAATATACATTTTATTGAAATAGAATTTCCAACAACCAAAAAAATAAATAAATTAAACTAAAGAAATAAGCCTAGCGACGGCCTGGTGAGCTGTCCAGGGTGTACCCTGCCTTCATCCAGAATAGCCAAGATAGGCACCAGCCTCCCCATGACCCTAATTAGGATTAAGCAGTTCAGAAAATGAATGAATGAATGTGAAGAGAAATAATCTCATGGTGGAACTACTCTAACAAGAGTAAAAGCAAAAAAAACAAAACAAAAAAACAAACAAACCAAAAAAGTTAAACCTGAATGCTATACTTAATATTATAGTTGACTTTGCTTCAAATATGTATTTCATTTTAATTCAAATTCAAGGAAACAATCTCTTAGTATCAAGGTGCATGTTAATGTAACATGTGTTAATCATGTTGTTTCCACCTCCAGTACATGGCTTGCAATTCTCCACATCCTATAATGCTGTTTCAAACATCGTCCTTCATCTCTTGGAGGAAGACACCGATTCCGGATAGATTGTACGGAAGGTCAGATTTATCCTGGGTCCACGGTCATGATACTCTTTTGCCACCTGATGCTGTCCAACAAAAAAATGATGAAAAGAAGAATGACAGAATGAATGAGAAGTAAATGAGAAAAAGTAATTTGTACTATACAAAATACACACAGAGTGATAATCATCTTTAACTGCATGCAAGACAAACATTTTAACTGTGCATCTTATCAGGGGCACAAGCAATCCTATTCAGAGTAAAGGCATGTCCACTAAAACACCAGTTTAGACCAGTCGACTTGCAACATCACAATTCTGTCTCCAGGGAATTTGCATCAGCAGGAAAGGACTTCCAACAAAAGTTATTAACACTGCTCTAAGAGGCTACGTCTGTACTTATCTACAAATATTTACTCTGTTTTTATATCATCCTTTAGCAAATTGTCCATGTTTGATTAGAACCCCTTCTTACGGCTCTGCAGTGTAAATCATGTCTGAGTGAAGTGTGAGTTCAGACACTTTCTGAGATCAAATTAAAAGCCTAAGAGACAGTCTTTTAGGTGTTGCTATAAAATGTCGGTGACCTTTTCCCCTTACTTGTGTTCTCTGAAAAATAGCTCGAGTTGGTATTTGTGCCAGAATCCAAAGCCACTCTGCAGCAGGGGGAGAAACCCTTTCAAGGCTTTTAGCCTTCAGCTGGCAAGACAGTAATAATTAATAGGGTGGTCTGATCTCTCGCAGTTACCCAGGTGTTATATCATGAGCATGACTGCATTACGGGTATTCTTCTTTTCCTTTCGGCTGTTCCCTTCAGGGGTCGCCACAGCAAATTATCTGCCTCCATCTCACGCTATCCTCTGCATCTTCTTCTCTTACACCAACTACCTTCACCATATCCATAAATCTCCCATTTGGTCTTCCTCTTTTGCCTGGGAGTTCCAACCTCAGCATCTTCCTACTAATATATTCACTCTCCCTCCTCTGTACATGTCCAAACCATCTCAATCTCCTGCCCTCGGTCAGACCATTAAAGATGAAACATGGCTGGGTCTTCCAGCATGATAACGATCCAAAGCACACAGCCAAGAAAACCAAGGAGTGGCTTCGTAAAAAGCATATCAAGGTTCTGGAGTGGCTTAGCCAGTCTCCAGACCTCAACCCAATCAAAAACCTGTGGAGGGAGTTAAAACTTCGAGTTGCCAAGCGACAGCCCTCAAACATCACAGCTCTAGAGAAGATCTGTGCAGAGGAGTGGGCCAAAATACCAACTAAAGTGTGTGTAGATCTGGTCAAGAACTACAGGAACCGTTTGACCTCTGTCATTGCCAACCAAGGCTACATTACAAAGTATGAAAAGTAACTTTTGCTTGCTGCCGAATACTTATTGGCCTCACTCAGTTACTCACATATGGACTGGCAATTTGAAAACAAAATGGTCTATTTTTGAACATAGAAATTAAAAAATGTTTGTGCTCTTTCTGAGTAATCATAAAATAATTGACCGATTCATCAGTTATTAAAAAATCATTAGTTGCAGCCCTACTCTGAAGCCTTCTATCACCAGCTTAGTGGTTAAGCTTGTTACAAAGTAGATGGAACCATTAGGGATTTTTCAAATACAGAACTGGATACAAATACAGAAATCTCAGCAATCTAAATGTTTTACATCAATGGTTTGTTCTGCCATGCAGGCTTTGTGATTCTGAAACATGTTCTTTCTTCTCTAGGGTCACACTGGCAGCAAGATCAAAGACTGAACCTGGCAGGCTAATTTACACACATCCAACAGAATTGGAGAGTGCTAAGAACATTTGGTGTTCTGCATAAACAAGGTTGGCAGAGTCTCACCACAAAATATGTCTTGTCTATGAATCTGAAAACTAACTGAGATGCTGATCAATGATGGATCAGAGTTTGTAGATTGGCATGCACGTTGCAATTCCAGTAGAAAAAAAAAATGTAAAACTCATAATATTGTAAGATGTTACTACAACATCCTGCACATGTTTGCACTCAGTTCTTTGGCAGGATGTATCTGAAAACAGTATTATAACTGATGATGTCAGTGAGGTGCAACAGGTACAAATGGCAGCAGCCAACTGTTTAGGATGAGGTGCCTGCGTATGATCTGGGACTGATTCAGGGTGTAAATTTAACAGTTGAGTAGACTGACTCAGAATCATTATTACCATGCAGTCAGAGTAGAGAATTACTGAACTAAAATACTCATTATAATCTCCAGTAGTAAATGTGAATAGTATGTGGTCCCCGTGGGAAAATATGGGATTGGGAGAAAAAGGGAAAAAAAAAAAAAGGTTGTAGAAAGTGTGCGAACATAAAAAGAAAATGCTCAGATGATTATCTACAGAACTTTTCTACAGGGTTAACATAAAACTCATTTTATTTAAATTCAAACTGCCTTCATATACTTGTTGCGGTACTTACATCCATGATGCACTGGAACACTTTCATGGATTCTGTTGCAATCAAGTTATCAGGTTGCAAGTCCCCCTGTGATCTACAGGGATCCAGCGAGGTTTAGAAAAAATATAGGAAACAGGTTCGGAAATAGAGGAAATGAAATATTTCAGCTGGGCTTCAAAGGGGCCGCAGGGAACCCGAAGCAGAAAAAAAAATCGAGGAATTCCGCTAAATAGGTGAGTAAAAAATAGAGGAATTCCTCTAAATAGAGGAGATCTGGGATCCCTGGCTCTAGGACAAACATCCATTTGTGCTCATATTCACACCCAGAGGCAATCTGGAATAGCCAATCACCCTAATGTGCATGTTTTTGGGTAAGGCAAGTTAAAGTCTGTTGGGCTTTTCACACCCGAGCCATAGTGGCTCATCGGGCCGGTTTTTATCACCGGTTTCCATAGCGTGAAGTGACGAGGAGTACAACTCCTCCTGGATGGGACACTAGTCCATCGCAGGTTACCTTCCCAGTATATTTTTACTGGTACTGCTGGGTGAACAGTTGTGGTTAAGACCTTGCTCAGGGGTCTTAGCACAGTGGGAGTCTAACTTCTAGATTCGAACACACAAGCTTCTGATCATGAGCCCAGAACCCTAACCACTACGCCACCGGCCCCACCTGCATGTCTTTGGACTGTGAGGAAAAAAGAGGAGTTCCCAGAAGAAACCCATGCAGGCACAGGGAGAACATTAAAACTTCATACAATGACCATAGATCATGGTACAGGGTCATCTTTCTATGACGCAAGAGTGCTAACTGCTACTTCTATGTTAACCATGCCACCTAATCAACAGATACCAGTACACTTTCCGAGAAATTACAAGTCAGCTAGAGTTCTACATGCAAAGTAAAAGGAACACCAATTATTATTCCCTCATCATCATGATTATGCCTATAGTATAAGGCAAACTGTTGACACAAAACTGCAAGCAAACAATTGTACAGGATGTCTTTGTATGCTATAGCTTTAAAATTTCCCTTCACATGTGCCTTTAATTTGCTGCAATATAACAAGTGTTATACAATTCTATGAACACATGGTTCGGTAGCAAGTGTTCCACCCAGAGCCTTAAGCCCACCCCAAAATAAACACTCCTGGGAAGCAGTAGAATGCTGACTTGCAGCCTAACCCTTTCCACCCAACATCAGTGCCTGAACTTTGTATTCTACTCAAGGCTAAATGAGCAAAATTTCTAAGATCAAAATATAATAGAAAGCACCTCCAAAAGAGTGGAAGCACAGAATTTTGATAGCAAGATGGTCAGGTATCCACCATACTGAGTATTTTATTCTGTACCTGCCAGTCATCTTGAGTGCATCCCTCCATTATTAAGAGTGTTCCATGACTCAGTGGTATCTTCACCTTCTCTGTATATGTGTAGTCTCCATTTTCCTCCTAAAACACAAAACCCTGATTAGTCTACAAAATGTCTGCACACCTGTTTCGAAATTCATGGACAGAAATAAACAAATAACCAAGATATCCAAACTATCCATGATCATGTCATATCAATCAACCCCAATCAATACAAAGATCCCCATAGTGAAACTGGTCACTCAACTGGAGGAGGCTTCTTCCGGAGGCTAAAGATCCGTGTGTCCCCGAGGCTGAGAGAGGCTATGGTCGGGTGAGGCCCTAAAGATGGCTCATTGTCACTGTGCCAAGCAATGCTGTCCTTCCCATCACGGTATAGGTTACATAACAGTGAGTTAAAAGTGTCCGAGATCTCCTGCTCAATGGACTGACGCAGGTTCAGGAGGATGGGATGCCACTAAGCAACAACAAAAAAGGTTGAGATATGGATACAAACAGGGAAAAGAAACCACAAGAGATTTTTAGCAAGAAACTACCTCCCCTGCAAGACACATCAACAAGGTGCGTGCCTATTAACCCAGAGAATGCAAGTTTGAGTCCGAGTTAATGCTACAGCTATTCGTGCCCGGGAATCAATGGGGGCCAATTGCCACGGGAGGGAAGGATGGCATGTCACTTCCCTGTCACTTGCAGCAATCACTAATCATGGGCTCTGTGGACTTATTTGTGCTTTCCCTCGGAATGTTTAGACCGCCCCAAAATACGCATGTGCCGCAGTTCGAAAAGCTGACATCACACGTCACGGAGAGTGCATGTGCATGCTTTTGCTGCTCACTGTTCAGTGGTCGTTGTGTGATAGGGTAGGTAATACTTGATGGGTGTGAATTGGATACAACTAAATATTAGCAAGAAAATGTAAAAAAAAAAACGGGAAACAAACAAACAAAAAAACCGTTTAAAGTCCTATCAAATTCCCATCGGTCAGTTGTTGACTCTATCACATATGACAACCACTAGCCAGGGAGCAGCATAAGCATGCACATGGCACCTCTACTCACTGCTGCACATACAGATTTGGAGGCAGCCTAGGACACTCTGAAAGAAAACGCTATCCACTCTTCTTCTTCTTCTTGTCCTTTCGACTTTTCCCTTCAGGGGTCGCCACAGCGAATCATCTGCCTCCATCTCACCCTATCCTCTGCATCTTTTTCTCTTACACCAACTGCCTTCATGTCCTCCTTCACCACATCCATGAATCGTCTCTTTGGTCTTCCTCTAGGCCTTCTGCCTGGTAGTTCCAACCTCAGGATCGTACTACCAATATACTCACTATCCCTCCTCTGTACATGTCCAAACCATTTCAATCTAGCCTCTCTGACTTTGTCTCCAAAACGTCTTACATGTGCTGTCCCTCTGATGTGCTCATTCCTGATCCTATCCATCCTCATTACTCTCAAAGAGAACCTCAAGATTTTCATCTCTGCTACCTCCAGCTCTGCCTCCTGTCTTTTCCCCAGGGCCACTGTCTCTAAACCATACAACAGTCTTGTAAACTGTTCCTTTTATTCTTGCCGATACCTTCCTATCACACATCACACCGGATACTTTTCTCCAACCGTTCCAACCTGCCTGCACACGCTTCTTCACCTCTTTTCCACACTCTCCATTGCTCTGGATTGTTGAGCCTAAGTACTTAAAATCCTCCACCTTCCTTATCACCTCACCATTCCTGTTGTGTCCTTGGCATTCATACACATGTATTCTGTCTTACTGAGGCTAACCTTCATTCCCCTCCTTTCCAGGGCATACCTCCACCTCTCTAGGTTTTCCTGCACTTGTTTTCTGCTCTCACTGCAGCTCACAATGTCATTTGCAAACATCATAGTCCAAAAACGCTATCCACTCCTTTTGCACAAATCCCATGGATTGGCTGGTGTTTTCTGTGAGTGACAGGGGAGTGTATACCTCCTGTGAGAGCTCGGCCAATTACCTCCCATGGACTCCTCAGCGTGGATGGTTGCAGCATCAACCTCGTTTCGAACTTGCGATATGCAGGTTGATAGTCACATACCTTGCACCATTTGTGAGCCCACCAGAAACATGCTAATCCAGGCTTTTGCCCACAACCTCAATCATGGTATTGAACAATACAGTAGTTTTGTGGAGTGGACAGAGCAAGCCCCTATTACATCTATACATCGGCCCTTCTGTTCTGCATCGTGCACAGGTTATTTTTTAATGCTGTCCCAATACAAACACAAAAATAGAAAAACAGGAAATGACACCACGTGACCCAATAGATTTTCCCATTATTTTTTTAAAATCATTGATGCAACATGTAGAAAGAAGCTTGTTTACAAGTTGACCCCTTTAACAATGACAAAGAGCACCATGTGATTCAAGGGCACATCACTTACAATGTTCTGACCGGGTATACATACAAACCTAGAATCTGTATTTTTATGAATTAATTTTGCATCTATTATGCAAAAAAAGAGATCATGCAAGAGTATAATAAGAAAATGAAAAATGTCTGAAACCTCGGGGTTGGCTTGCATCATGGAGCGAGAATATGTGTAAGGAAGCTCTCCATACCAGCAGGTCAACCTTGGTTCCTCATATGCATCACCTGAGCCAAAAATTTTTTTACATAGTCATACAAGCACTTACAAAGTCTGAAAAAAGTGCATTTTTTTTGTAATTTAATTTATAACTGAAAGAACTTACAATTCAAATACTTTCAGTGTTTTTAAGGGTTTGCCAGATGATATTCAATCCAATGCCCAATCCACAGGATTTTCAAATTCTAATTTTTGTTTTCTCCAAGTAGGCTAATGAATATAACTCTGATTGCAGAGCAAAATATGTTTCACTAACAGGAGCCTCAGTCAAGCAAGATTTTGTCCAAAGGAAATGTTTATTTCCTTTGAATATTTAAGTCTGTATAATACATTGCTAGGTCTGGAAAAGATTAACATCTGTGCTGGAGGTCGTAGCATGTCTGCCAATTCAGAGAGCAAGAAGGACTGGAAAAAGTGAGTCATCAAGTGCACACTTGCAAACAAACACTCACTCACTCAAACTTTGTATCACTCAATCAGAGCTTCATTTTTTCATGTTAGTTTAACATGCTCCTGAATTTAATATAACATGTTACTGAAAGGTTTCTCTCCTCAGTGCATGTTAACTTCATTTTTTATTACTCACCCATCATGCCATAATTGGTCTTCTGTGACCATGGAAGCTCAGCCAACAGTTTAGAGAACATCCAGTCTGCTTGCTCCAGTGGCAGAAACCCAAGAAGGAGCCGCAGTCTAAGAAGAAACAATGTGGGCTTTGTAAGAAAGAAAAAAAGCAATAAATACTTAAACAAATAAATCAATAAAAAGGACAAAAGAAACCAGATTATATATTTCAAGCATAAGCAGAAGGCGCAGTGTAGACTTAAGTATCTGAATACCTTTTTCGGCAGTACTTAGATTAGAACTATGCTGTGTACACACATACACTATTAATAAAAAACACCACACCTACACTGACCAATTTTGCCTGACTGTATCCACTTGACTACATATTTTTTGACACCCCGGGTTAAAATGTGTTAAAGACTTTAAAATAAATTACATTTTTGTTGCAGAAGCTATTCTCACACTGAAAATTGTACAAAAATTTAACCTTCAACTCAAATGACTTTCAAAGGAAAAAATCCCCGGCTAAGATAAATTATTTTATATAAAATCACTTGTTCCACAATGATTGACACCCCTAACAATTAATAGGAAATAAATGTAATTGAAGTCATCATCATCATCATTTTCTGTAACCGCTTCATCCTAATTAGGGTCGCGGGGAGGCTGGTGCCCATCCCAGCCAACTTCGGGCGAGGGCAGAGTACACCCTGGACAGCTCGCTAGGCCATCGCAGGGCAGAAACACGCCAACGGCTTTGCAGCCTACTCTTGTCGAAAGTCAGCAATGGTTCTTTTACATGCCTCACACCATAGACAGTGAGAGACATGGCCGGCCTTTGATAACCCAGTTAGCTGCACTGGGGGGGGACAGTGACAACCTTGTGAAGAGTGGGACTCGAACCCCCAACCTTTGGATCAGCGATCCGGTGCCTTATACCACTAGACCACCACTGCCCCATGTAATTGAAGTATTTTTGTCATTTCTACAGTAGTTTACAAAGTTGATCAGAGTATCCAGGACATTTATTTAGTAATTCATCACTTTCTGTTTCACTGGGGTATAAATATGACGTGACACAGAGGCCATTTCTCTTATCCACCCTTCAACATGGGAAAGATAAAGGAAAACACCATTCAATTAAAGCAGATATGTGTCGACCTTCACAAGTCAGGCAATGACTGCAAGAAAATTGCCCCTTGCCTGCAGCTGCCCATGTCTACTGGTAGAGGAAACATTAAGTTTAAAACAAATGGAACAGTGGTAAACAAGCCTGGATGAGGTTATTTTGCCACCACACACAGTGAGGAGGATGGTAAGAGAAATAAAAAGTTCTCCAAAGGTCATTGTTAAAGAATTGGAACAAATGGCAGCATCATGGGGTCACAAAGTCTCCAAAACAACCATCAGGGACCATCTACATGCCAAGAAGCTGTTTGGGAGGCATGCAGGAAAAAACTTCTCACTCACAATCACAAACACAAACATCTGGAGTTCGCCAAGCGGTACTGGAACCGTGTGCTTGGGTCAGATGAGACCAAGATGGAGCTTTTTGACAACAAACACTCTAAGTGAATTTAGCGGAACACAAAAGTATGCAGAAAAGCACCTCATGCCCACTGTGAAGTACGAGGGAGGATCAGTGATGCTGTGGGCACGTTTCTCTTCCAGATGCCCTGGAAACCTTGTTAGGGTGCATGGCATCATCAACACTTTGAAACACCAGGACATTTTAAATCAAAATCTCATGGCCTCTGCTAAAAGCTGAAGATGGGTTGCCACTAAGTCAAGCTCCTCCCATTGCTATCTCAGTCCCCAGATCTCAACCCATTGAAAACCTGTGGCATGAGCTGAAGAGGGGAATGCAGAGGAGATGACCTAGGTCGCTGGATAAATTAGAGTGACTGTTCAAAGAGAAATAGTCCAAGATCCCTCTCTTTCTGTATTCACTCATCTTGTGAAACATTAAAGGTTTGGTGCTGTTTTGTTGGCAAAAAGTGTTCGACAAAGTATTAATATCAGGGAGCTAGTAATTGTGGCTCATATGACGAAGTAAAAGAAATTTCTTAATGTGAGATTTTTATCCCACTGTATAAATGCACTTGAATTAAAAAGGTTAAAGTTTCCTCCCCCCAGAGTCGTCCTATATTATTTAGAGATACCCCCCCCCCAGACAAAAGAAAAAAAAAAAAAACACCCTGAATTTATTAGAAGCTTAAAGGGTACCTGTAGTGAAAGCACTCATATACCTAATTTGATGTATTGTGTATAGCTGGTGACAATACACCTATAATGCATTTATTATATTCTCTCACAAACCAGCTTTAAGCGATTTCAGGGCTTCACTAACGTCAAGCTTCTGCGCACAGAAGTTTTGCAGCATCGCATTTCCTGTGACGTCACATCGTTGACAAAGCCTCTACCGGAACTGCGAGATTGCAATGTAAATAAGGCTATATACCCGACACAACAACACAAGCTCACAGAAACTTGGAAAAAACAGACATTATAGTAGTGGTTTTTTTTTAAACCTTGGACGAAGACAATTTCGTAGAAGGAGCAGAAGGTTATTTATATGAACCACTGAAGAAAGACTATCCACATTTAGTGAAATCGGACCAGGAAAGTGACAACTTGGAGGATGATATTGGAGAGTCTGCAGAAGCTCTTACACGGGAAAATCGTAGCAAACAACCAGCAAATATTTAGTGCTCTTGTGGAAAATGCATGCGTCAAAAAAACGATCAAAAGTGCTATTTTTGTAAAGAACATGAACTGCTTGAGGAAAATATACTGACATTCTGCAATTGGCTATATGACTGTCAACGATGTTACATCACAATGACCTTTGGCCCCGGTGAAAAAAAGCCAACATGTCCGCGCGCTGAACCTTCGTGAGCAAGGAATGTCGCATAGAAGAAAAGGAAATGTGGACTTATACATAAACTACTGACATCACGCGATGTTTAAAAGTTAATAATAAGGTATAGTGGATATATTTTTAACACTGTCAAGTTTGGGTACAGGTACCCTTTAAGAAAACATTTTAATCAAGGGTGCCAATAATTATGGAGGGCAGTGTACTTAGTCCCCTCCTTAAATTGCCACCTTATCGTGGTGGAGGGGTTTGCATGTCCTAATAATCCTAGCAGCTATCTTGTCGGGAGTACTGTATTATGTCCCTGGTAGGGTCACCCAAAGCAAACAGGTCCAAGGTGAAGGTCCAGACAAAGCGTGGTTAAAAAGACCTCAATGAAGAAAAATAAAACAAGAACACAGTTTCCCTTGCCCGGACACAAGTCACAGGGGTCCCACTGGAGCCAGGCATTGGGGGTGGGGCTCGAAGGCAAGCGCCTGGTGGTCGGATTTCTGCCCATGGAGCCCAGCCAAGCCCAGACTGAAAAGGGAGATATGGGTTCGCCCTCCCGTGGACCCACCACCTGTGGGAGGGGCTTTATGTGTCGGGTGCAGTGTAAGTTGGGTGGCAGCCAAAGGCATAGGTTCTGTCGGACCAATCGTCAGCTACTGACTCTGACTCATGGAACATGGAATGTCACCTCTCTGGCTGGTGCATGAGGTGGAGAGATACCAACTCCATATAGTCAGACTCACCTCAACACATGACTTGGGCTCTGGAACCACCCATCTTGAGAGAGGCTGGACCTTATTACATTCTGGAGTTGCTCATGGGGAAAGGTGGTGAGCCAGTGTGGGCATCCTTGTTGCCCCCGTCTCGGTGCACACAGGTTGGGGTTCTCACCAATTGACGACAGGGTAGCTTACCTTCGCCCGTCCACCGGTTGTATTTTTGGCTTCATCAAGCCGGGACCTTAAGCTCTCATTGGAGCAATTCACAGTCGGAGTGCCAAGTGGCCAGGATGAGAATCAACACCTCCAAGTCCGAGGCCACGTTTCTCAGTTGGAACAGAGTGGAATGCACCCTACAGGTCAGGAATAAGGTCCTGTCCCACGTAGAGGAGGTCAAGTATCTCAGAGTCTTGTTCACAAGTGAGGGAAGAATAGAGCGGGAGATCAACAGGCGGCTCGCTGCAGCCTTGTAAAGCGGACCCTGTACCGGTCCATTGTGGTAAAGAGTGAGCTGAACTGCAAGGCAAAGCTCTCAATTTAGCAGTTGATCTACGTTCCAACTCTCACCTATGGTCAAGAACTTTGGGTAGTGACTTAAAGAACTTAATCGAGGATACAAGCGGCTACAATGAGCTCCCTTCTCTGAGTGACAGGGCTCTCCCTTAGAGATAAGGTGAGAAGCTCAGCCATCCGGGGAAAGCTTGGAGTAGAACCATTGCCCCCCCCGCATTGAGAGGAGCCAGTTGAGGAGGCTCGGGCATCTGGTTAGAATGCCTCCAGAACACCTCCCTGGTGTGGCGTTTCAAGGCATGTCCAATCGGAAAGAGACCTCGGGGTTCACCTAGAACACACTGGAGGGATTATGTCTCTTGGCTGGTCTGGGAACACCTCGGTGTCCCCCTAGAGGAGCTGGAGGAAGTGGCTGAGGAGAGGGATGTCTGGACCTCATTGCTTAGGCTGCTGCCCCTCGACCCAACCCAGATGAAACGGAAGATGAATGAATGGATGAATGAGTGTATGTAGTCCATGTTCTATAAAAACAGTATAAGAATATACTGTATTCATTGATAGTGACTTTATAGCTCCGCTGTAAGTCACTCTGTATAAGAGTGTCTGCGAAATGCTGTAAATGTAAATGAGTATATCTTGATCAAGTCATACTTAATGAAGCCCACACACCTGAGAATAACATTGGGTCTTTATCTGTAATGACATGAAGACTCTTGCAGAAGATCTTGCTGAACTACTCCATGCAAACCACATTAAGCTCCTTCATATAGCTGGGCTTAAGTGTGTGGACTGTATACTTAATTTCCTACTGCTTTGAGAAAGTCATTACAAAACTCTGACTTTGCGTCTGCAAATATTCCAGAATCAATTTTAATGCATCTTAAATGTAACCCATGACATCCAAGACCTCTGGACAACTTTCCCACAAAGAACATACAAACCGGATTCGAAAAAAGTTGGAACACTATATGAATTGTGAATAAAAACTGAATGCAACGATGAGGAAGTGCCAAATATCAATATTTTACTCCAGATAGAACATAGATGACAGGATCAAAAGTTTAAACTGAGAAAATGTATCATTTTAAGGGAAAAATATGTTGATTTTAAATTTCATGATCTCAACAAATCTCAAAAAAGTTGGGACAAGGCCATTTTCACCACTCTGAGGCATCCCCTTTTCTTACAACAGTCTGCAAACATCTGAGGACCGATGAGACAAGTTTCTCAAGTTTATAAATAGATGAGAATGGGACAGCATTCCGAATACAAGTCTCGAACTGTTCTACTGTCTTGGGCCTTCTTTGTTGCACCTTCCTCTTTATGATGCACCAAATGTTCTCTAGAGGTGAAAGATCTGCATTGCAGGCAGGCCATTTCAATACCCGGATCCTTTTCCTACGCAGCCATGTTTTAATTAATGCTGTATGTGGTCTGGCGTTATCATGTTGAAAAATGCAAGGTCTTCTCTAAAAGAGACGAAGTCTGGATGGGAGCATATGTTGTTCCAGAACCTGAATATACCTTCCTGCATTGACAGTGCCTTTCCAGATGTGCAAGCTGCCCATGCCACACATACTCGTGCAACCCCATACCATCACAGATGCAGGCTTCTGAACTGAGCGCTGATAACAATTTGGGTTGTCCTTGTCCTCTTTAGTCTGGATGACATGTGTCCCAGTTTTCCATAAAGAACTTCAAATCGTGATTCGTCTGACCACAGAACAGTTTTCCACTTTGCCACACTCCATTTTAAATGACCCCTGGCCGAGAGAAAACGCCCATGCTTCTGGGTCCTGTTTAAAAATGGCTTCTTCTTTGTAATGTAGAGTTTCAGCTGGCAGCAGTGTGTGTATGGCACGGTGGATTGTGTGCACCAACAATGGTTTCTGGAAGTATTGCTGAGCCCATTCTCTGATTTCCTTTACAGTAGCATTCCTGTTTGTGCTGTTTAAGGACCCAAAGATCACAGGCATTCAGTATGGTTTTTCGGCCTTGACCCTTACACACAGAGATTGTTCCAGATTCTCTGAGTCTTTGGATGATGGTATGCACTGTGGGATGATGATAAATTCAAACTCTTTGCAATTTTTCACTGGGAAACACCTTTCTGATATTGCTCCACTATCTTTCTGCAGAACATTGGGGGAATTGGTGATCCTCTACCCAACTTCGCTTCTGAAAGACACTGCCACTCTGAGAAGCTCTTTTTATACTAAGTTATGTTGCCAATGGACTTCATTTGTTGTAATTGGTCTTCCAGCTGTTCGATATACAGTACGTACGTGCAATTGACTTTTCCAGCGTCTTATTGCTACCTGCACCAACTTTGAGATTTGATTACACCATGAAATTTAAAATCAACATATTTTTCTCTTAAAATTATACATTTTCTCAGTTTAAACTTTTGACCTGTCATCTATGTTCTATTTAGAATAAAATATTGAAGTTTGGCACTTCCAAATCATTGCATTCAGTTTTTATTCACAATTTGATTAGTGTCCCAAGTTTTTTGGAATCCGGTTTGTACAGGACCACAATACATCAATGACTCACTAGTGTATTTACCCCTGCCAGGGGGCTCACATTAATGGTTAGATTTTGAGTGTTTGTTAGCAAGATTAGAAAATTAGATGAGTGTGCATTGTAAACTTCCTGAAACATTTACCCACTGGTACCTGGATATGCCGGTGGGACCCTGGCTGATCTCATAAATCCCAGCATCTCTGCCAGAAAGAAAAAAAACCCCCATCTTTTAGGTGCGTTCCTCAAAATACTGTACTCCGATTCAGTACTCAATGTTCAACAAGAACCTGAAGATCACTCACTTGATCACCTTCTCCACAGGCATCATTCTGACAGGCTGGAGTAAATGAACAGCAATTACCAAAGGAACACAAATGTGTTATGGTATGAGCTCAGCAAAAAATAACACTTACATCAGCAGGTTGATTGAACCTGTATTTTACTGGTCCTGAAGTCCATGATCCTGAAGTTTGTGCTAGTGACACATTTTAATGGAAATATGCTCATTATGAACTCAAAGTTATCACATAATAAATTTAATTTGAAGCTATACAGTGTGTTTCTAAATCCAAATTCAAAATAAACCCTAACTTTGGTATTTCACTCTGTGATAGTCTGCTTGAGCCAACATGACTGACCATACAGTATAAAAAGTTGGGTTCATGACAGATGGTACGTCCTACCTGGTGAACACGGTGGTCTGGGAAGTGGTTTGGCCCAAGAGCCCTGCACTCTCGCTCGCTGACGTTTATCACCCATAGAATTCAACTGAAAAAGAGGAATTTACGCTAACACACAGAAAATACGTATTTAAATACTGTACATACTATACACAGACACTGGTAAATGGAACCAGGCTGCCACCTTCAGGCCAAGTGGGTTTAAACTATGCATTTAACACAACATGCTACAAAAAACAAAATCTGTACATGACACAGTTCCTGACTGTTGAATAAATACAAAAATAACACAAACAACAAAAACAAAGTCCAAAATTATTGACTTAACCGATTAATTTCACACAAGACCGAGCTGTATGTTTACAGAACTATAGACAAGACGGCCACATTGCTAGCCACCAAAAAACCTGCACCCGATCATCTTTTTAACAAACACATAGTTTAGTTCACAGTTTGGAATGAAAGAACATCTTCATACGCTATAAACCAAGCCAAACTATCTGTATAACTTTCTAAACATGCAGAATGTTATCAAGAAATTTACTTGAGGAGCCGTGTAGTATCTCGGTGTACCCGGGATAAATGTCCGGCTTCCTACAATACTGAATATTGGTTCCTATGTAAACTCAACAATTAAAGTGTTGCACACAAAAAAATATAGTGTTTTCTATTAAAAATATTAAACGTATATTATGTACATGGTAAGGTTAATATGGTGGTTGTGTTAGGCCACCATAAGCCGCTATCTTGGCCTGGATTTTACTTGTGTTTGGGGGTGTAGTGAATGCAGAGGATAGGGAGAGATGGAGGCAGATCATTTGCTGTGGCGACCCTTGAAGGGAACAGTCGAAAGGAAAAGAAGGAGGGGGTGTAGTGAATGCATGAGCACAATTTTCCCCCCTGAAAACTTCTGGTTTTTGTTTGTTCAGATGTTTTGTTGATAATTTTGGAGAGTGCTGTTGAACAGGGCGGCATAGTGATACAGTGGTTAGTACAGCCATCTCCCAGCAAGAAGATCCAGGGCTCTGTGTTTCTGTTTTCCTTATGCTTATAATGTTTTCCTCCAGATACTCTGGTTTTCTCCCACATTGCAAAGTTACATAACTTTTGACCCTAGGTGTGACTGTGAATAGGTGTGTGTTGGCCCTGCAATGGACTGGCAAGCTATTCAGTGCGTACCCTGCACTCACACATTGGCAGCAGCCTCCCCGCAACCTAATATTAGGATTAATCAGGTCAGCAAATACATTAATGGTTCAAACACAAACCTTTTCATGTTCTCAAAGACATAGTGGCAACCATCACATCTCGGACACAGCCAGTCAAGTCTTTATGACCTTGGGAGTTATTTTAGGGGCAATAGTCCCTGAGGCTACTGGGTGACTGATTGAAAGGTTGCAGCTATCAGTAGTGCCCAGGTACCACTGCTGGGCTTTAAGCACGCTCCTTACCCCCCCCCCCCCCAATGGCATCAAATATTAAGCTGCTTTGGATAAAAACACTAGTTAAATTAAGCAAATATAAATGACTGAACTTTGTAGCAGCCGTACTCCAGTAACAAACCCCCTACCCCACTATATAGTTTCTTGTTGCTTGATCCTTATTCTCTGTCAGCTGGGCCTGGTCAGTATTTTAACAGGGGTCTTCACCCCTATTTTTGGAGAACTCCTTTCCTTATTTTATTTTTTTCTTTCTTCCTTTCGGCTTTTCCCCTTTTTCTCGAGAGTTGCCACAGCGAATCATTTGATTCGCACGTTTGATTTGGCAGAGGTTTTTGGGTCGGATGCCCTTCCTGTCACAACCCTTTTAGCAAGGGACAGAAACACGCTGACAGCTTTGCAGCCTACTCTGTATGAAAGTCAGCAATGGTTCTTTTACATGCCTCTCACCATAGACAGTGAGAGAGACATGGCCCGCCTTTGATAACCCAGTTAGCCGCACTGGGGGGACAGTGACAACCCTGTGTGGACTCGAACCCCCAACCTTAGGATCAGCGATCCTGCACCCTATCCACTGACTAGACCACCACTGCCCCTTTCCTTATTTTATCTCCAACCAAAATGTAACACTTCTATTAGCTGATCAAGAACTGCTTAAGGCAGTTATCAGCTGGCCAGAGCAAAAGTCTGGTTAAAAAAAAAAAATGTAACTGTTGAGGAATAGGGTTGGAGACACCTACCGTAGCACATGTTCAGAAGTGGATTGACTAATTACGTGATATAGTGTATCAATCAGAAGACACCAAGACTTATCTTCTACACCACCAGGCCCGTACAGATTACCTTCTTAGATTCTCACTAATGCACATGTCCCAGTCACAGCACCTGTGTGTGTGTGTGTGTGTGTATGTATATATATATACACACACATGCACACACACAATAGAAACCAAGTATTGTCTGTGGCTCAATTTGGCCTGGACACTTTTTTCTTGACATTGGAACAATGACCTAATTCAATAGACCTATTCTAGAACCTTATAAGAGCAAAGTAGAGGACATGATCCACAGCAAGACTGTGTCAAGTGTTAACCATTTTGTGTCTTTCCTTTATTTCTTTTGGTCAGTGTGACATTCAAGATTTAGAGCAGTCTTCATTATACAATCAATCAGACCAGTTTAAAGCATTTAATGAAGTTTGGGGTTATTCATATGGTGCATTCACTCATCAGCTTATAGAACAGCATCACTTGCATTACAAAAAAAAAACAAAAAACACCACATTCTTTTTAGGTGGAGGGGGACAAAGACTGGATTGGTAATAATAAAAATAATTTGCCTGGACCAGAGTAAAAAAACAAAACAAAAAAACCCACCTACATCTTTATTCAAAATCTATTTCAGGGAAAAAAAATTGATTCATATTAAAATAAATAAATAAATAAATTGCCTGGACCCAAGTAAAAATCACATCTTTATTCACAAAAAGTTATACATTTTTAAATACACAAGCATGATATGGTGGAACAAAGACACGTTGTCCATGCCGAAATATATCGGAATGTAAACATTCAAGTTTTTCCTGTGATGAACAGCATGGATCAAATACCTGAGCAGTTTCATTCGTCTGGTTTTCATTCAACCAAATTGAGATCTAGGCTATACAAAAAAAGACCCATAAATTGGGTTATTCATTAAAAAACCCCATTCCTTTGGCATGGCACACTCTTTGGTGAAATTTCTTAGTAAGTACATTGCTACGTTTGAGACAGATTAGCAGCTGGTAGAAGTCTCCATTAACAGTAGATTCCTGTAAATTTCTGGAAGGCACATCACTTGGAATGATCAGAGATTGACAGTGTGTCCAACATGGCTCAATATAATAAAAAGCACCATTGCGGATATCTGGAAAACATACATTAAAAACACCAAAACCCCACCACCAATTTTCATAAATACTATGTAATGATACAAAAAAAAAAGTAAAAAAAAAAGCGTAAAAATGCCAATACACATGATCTTTCAACAAGTAAAGCAAAAACAAATAATGCCTATGTTTAATTTTATTAATTATTGTAAACAAACAGGGAACTGGCATCAGTGAGCAAATAATCAGGTCCAAGTGTAGCTTTTATACACAGAAACATATAGCTAGAAATCCATCTCCATCTGCTCAGAACAGCAGTAAAACAACTCTCCATGCACCAATGCAACACTCTTCAGGCCAGGTCAGTTACAAGTTACACACCCCATTCCCATAACAGAAACCAAAAGCAAAAACACCAGTTAAAAAGCCCAGTTTGAACTACTTCATTCAACATGTTTCAGTGTGAAATCTTTGGTCAGTAGTTCTTACAAAAAGCATGAAGGCTTGTCTAATGAATCACATTCAATACAAAAGCCTCAACATGGAACTACTCAAACAAACAATGATACAAAAGTCAGGTATTTTTTTTTCCATACTAACAGTTGGAAGGAAAAGACAGTTTGGGCGTGGTTTGTCATTTCCTTTCAGACGATATCTTCACGCTATCGCAGCTTTCTCCTCCTGAGATAACCACCACGCTGAGCCTTGTTCATGCGCATGCCAAAGTAAATGACCAAATTGATGGGAACTAGCACAGTGGTCAGCCATCCCTGCAAGAGAGACACATGGAGACGAGTGGTAATTTGTTCATTTGTGTTCAGTAAACACTTTAAACACAGTCACTACATATACACATGGCCCTTAATCAGTTAAATGGTCAATCGGAATGAAATCTCTTGTAAACAATTTGATAGAGGGAAACATAGAATGAGGAACACGGGTCAGTACTATACTGTGTTATGACCATTTCAGACGTTCTACTTCAGTTGTATTCTTTGGACATAAACACACATTTAAATATTTATGTAAAATGAGGAAGGAAATACAGACATGTGTGTGTGTACCATCCCCCCCACAAACACAATGAATGCAATTGGCATCACCGAACTGGATTTTATGCCAGAAAACTAAGGGGTGAGGTGGGAAATACACCCTGAATGACCATCGCAAAGAAACAAAACTTTACTATAAATAGTTAATTGAGCAATAAAAAAGGTCATTAATCATAAGGGCCATTTATCTCCACCATGTTGAAGTCACTGCAATTTCTAAACACCTATATAAAAATGTAAACTACTTTGATTTTAGACTACCAGAGCAGGTATTCCGTGTACTTGTGTGCTTACCATGACTGCATGGGGGAAATAACCATTGGTTTGGTCTTGGAGCCCTACAGTGGTTAGCTCAGCAGCAACATAACGCTCAGGAGTAGGCTTGTCCAGGGTGGGTTTCCTAATCTTTGTCATTTTAGTAGCCACAAAGAAAGGCAGCACACTCTGCAGACAGATTTAAAAAAAAAAAAAAACCAATAAATAAATATTCCCAACCCCTGCTTTACATAAACTGCTGAAGGTAATTGAATTTCTGACCTGGATAATGATCCCTTTGCATTTGTATTCTGCTTGGAGTCCACGGGAAAAGAAGTCAACAAACGCCTACAATTAAAGGAATCCGAAGTTTTAGGGTAACAGGCATTACCTTAGCAGGACACAATCTTTATACAATGTAAACTGTAAAAATGCTTTATTATCTGGTACATGATTTTAAGTAAACAATTACCTTGGTGGAGGAGTAGACAGTAAGTAGTGGAACCGGGTACATGCCACTAGCAGAGGAGATGTTTAGAATGACACCTTTTGCTCTGAAATAAACAAGTTGCATCTTTTTGAGCCCAGCTGAACTTGTATTGTGCCACAGAGAGAACTAAAACGGAGATCAAGCCTCTGACAACATTGTAATAGACCACACACACACAAACTGTATTCCTGAAGCTGTAGCAGTCCGTTTTTGTAAGCTAAGGTTGGTCCCATTTGTGTGAAATTTCCCAGTGATTGGCCCTACTGATGCTCATGTCCCATGCAATCAAGGAGATCTCAGACACAGTATGAGAATGAGAGATAAGTGTGGAAAGTCATGTAAAAAAAGGCTAAAGGAATCAGTCGCAAGAATTTCAAGCAACCCTTTACTTTCCCTTCTGGATTTTAGTAGGAAATCAAACTTTTCAATATTGTAGTATGAAGAAATTCGAGAAGGAGCAGTGGTGGTCTAGTGGATAGGGTGCAGGATCGCTGATCCTAAGGTTGGGGGTTTGAGTCCACACAAAGTTGTCACTGCCCCCCCCCCCCAGTGCGGCTAACTGGGTTATCAAAGGCGGGCCATGTCTCTCACTGTCTATGGTGAGAGGCATGTAAAAGAACCATTGCTGACTTGCGTAAAGAGTAGGCTGCAAAGCCATCAGTGTGTTTCTGTCCCTTGCTAAAGGGTTGTGACAGGAAGGGCATCCGACGTAAAAACCTATGCCAAATCAAATGATTCACTGTGGCGACTCCCGAGAAAAAGGAAAAAGCCGAAAGGAAGAAAGAAAGTATGAAGAAATTCGAGAGCTCACCTAGCTTCCATTTTGGGCAAAACCAGACGAGTCATCTAAATTGGAGGATGAGGGGGAAAAATAATTACCAAAAAACAAAGAGAAATAGGAGGTGTACGGTTATGTTGTAATTTCCCCCCAAATATATCAGTCAGGCACAGGAATAGAATATGGTTTTAAAATGCAACCTGAAATGCTTACCTGACAAACTGATGTGATATTGACGTTGATCATGGTGTTAATAAACTGAAATAAAGAAAAACCGAGATGATTTTAAATAAACCATCTTAAATGTGTTTCCTGCACTTGGCAGATACCCTTATCCAGAGCGATTCAAATTTATAATTTTCATACAACTGAGCAAGTGAGAGTTAAGGGTCTCGCTCATTGGCCCAATGGTGGTATCTTGGTGGAACTGGGGTTTAAACCCCAAACAATTGGTTCAGTAAGCCAACGCTTAACTATTGAGCCATCACTGCCCTGGATTTTATGCAGTACAAGTTCAGCAAATCAGTGATTAAATTTAATATGCTTTAGAAGCTCAAGCTGGTTCATTATACTGTATCCAGTAGGGAACATAGCTCGTGCCAAGAAATAATCTAAACAAAAGCAAGGAAAGCACTGGCAGTACAGTCTTATTAACTGGAACCAAAATGGGTTCAAAGTCTTTTCTGCAAGGAAATTTGATTTAAATTAAGCCAGAAACAGTTTGATATCTGCCATCATGATTGGGGTTCTGGTGGTAATTTGTAATCAACTAGTCAGTAATAATACAGAGTAATTTTAATATACTCACATTGTCCAGGTCAGGAATATGCAGAAAGAACTCGGGGTAAGAGTAGGAAATGCCAACATTGTTTACTATTTAAAAAAAAAAAATCTCAAGTTACATTATTCAACAACAACAAAAATGGATCTACATACTAGTAAACAAAACAGGAGCATTAATGAATTTTACTCACCAAGGACTCCTATTTCTAGCTCAGCAAGTGCAGAATCAATCTTCGGATAAATGTCAATCTGACCAAAATCCACAGCAATGGTCTTTGTCTCCACATTATACAGACTTTCTACATGGCACAACAGATTAAAACGTTGTCAAGGTTTTAAATTCGAGGAAATGTTTAGATGCCATCACAATGTCTATGTTTCTATAAAATGCACCCCCCCACACACAAAAAAAAGAGGCCTGACTACTGAATTTACTATTTAAAGTCAGTGAAATCAGTTTTGTGAAACTATTAAATGCAACTTGAAGCAAAGCATCACTGTAGGTTTTGAATAACAACTTGAACAGCAGGGGGCGCTGTGTACCCAGAAGTGAGCCAATTGCAACTTCCCACACCCTTCCTCTACTTCACTTTGACGTGCCTGCAGCAATTAGAATGCATTGTCCAAAGAATTATGTCTGAACACCATTCGAGGGAGTTATGAGAGGAAATTTCCTGATGCATTGCACTGTAGACAATTTATATGAGGAGGCACGATGGAGAGAGTGTTGGAGACCGCAGGCCAGTTAACATGATCTAATTAGACTACTGCATTAGCAAATATGAAATCTATTTTTAAGACAAGGCTTCCAGCTTCAAATAGCTTCGTGACTAAGAAAAATGGTCTTGGTGACCCCAAGCCCCCCATGGTGCCGAGGCATGGGCAAAGAGTGACAGATTTGGAAGGGAGACACCCAGCTCGTGACTACCCATAACCCCCCCCCCCTCTCCTCCTCCTCCTCCTCCTCCCCTTTTCGGTGTGCCTTCAGCATGACCGTGGTTATGGCAGATCAAGTAGCTGCAGAGAGTCAGTCCACTTTTTAGACACCGCCCATATTATTGCATGGATATAAACATGGGTCAGTCTGTGAGAACAAGATAATTTACAATACAGGACAAAATAAATTAAAAGCACAACAATTATGAAAGCTTTGCAGACTGACAAGAGAAGGCTAATGTAAAGTCAGCATTACTTATTCCACCAGGGAGAAGGTCCCCATTCACACAAACATGGTGTCTTCGTTCAGACAGTAGAGACAGGGGAGGGGAGCATCACTGAGCTTTTTATAACACACACACACACACACACACACACACACACACACCAAGTTCCCATTTCCATGACGACAGCCATCAGAAAGGATTCCAGGGCTTGCAGGGAAAGCGGTGAATAATAAAATGTTTTCATGGGCTTAGGTGGCACTGGCACAAACAAATATTCACTGAGAGACAAATTATATGGTATTGCAATTGGAATACGGTTAGATATACTCAGGAAACATTCAGAACAGCAACATGATGTCCTGAAAAGTCTTCTGCATCTTAATTCTCGTGTTATGCGAGTAGGACTGGTGTGTACATGAGCCTAGTGATCAGAGAGCATCACTGTTGAAACAGTGTCACCAAAAGCACCAAGACAGATGTGCAAGCCTTTCCACCCTGATCCTCTTAGGATAACACTCAAGTGCCTGATGTCACAGATTGTAAACTGTGGAGTTCTGGTTTGATAGTTACCCATCAGAAAATACTTACCAAGGGATTTTGCAACATCGTCCAGTTTTTCCTGTGAGCGACTGATGAGCATTATGGAGAATCCTCGTCGAGCAAGCTGAGAACCAAAGATAAATGTATTAATTGTCCCCATAAAAGCCAACCTACTTGTCCATTTTTAAAATGAAAATTAATTGCAATATTCTATAGAGGAATATATACATGTTTCCTTACTGTTCTTCATAACAAGTCTAGTCACAAAAAGGCTCATATATTTTATATATATATATATATATATATATAAACAACAACTGACAGTAGCCTGTATCAATCTGGTGATGGCAAGTTGTTTGGCATTGCTCAGAAATCTCTACTGGCATGTAAACAGAGAAGGCCCCTTTCCACGAGTAGTCCTCTAGCTGCCCTCCCTCCCATGGTCTTAGAGAGAAAACCCATCTCTCGTGATGACTCACTGTGTCTTTCATGGAGAGAAGGAAATAAATAAGTAGAGAAACCCTTACCTCCTCTGCATAGGATTTCCCAATTCCATCTGTTGCACCTGTTACAACTGGAAAGAAAAACAAACACGTCTTAACACCACAACTTCGGAAAGCTTTACAAAAACAACCAGGAGCATGACAGTAAATAATTATGAGTACTGTACAGCACTGGAACACTAACAAAGCTGCATCACAGGGTGTTGGGATGCATTCAGGCCAATGCAGTTTTAATTTCTGAGATGAGTACTGCAACATGTGCATCAGAAAAGACTTGGCCAGTATAGAATGCAACTTTACCATTTTGGTTCAGGAAGGTAAACACCACAAATAGGGAGACTTGACTTTCTCTCTAAAGTGAAAGGTTGTGACATTTTTTTTTTGTGACACAGAAAAGACATGTGGATAATACCCAGGTTTAATGCTTTCAAAAGGCACCAATCCTTCTCTCTTCTAGTTCTTCTCTAGTGAGAAGTTGGCTAGAACAACAGAGGGAGGGAGTGAGCAGCAAGCGAGTGATGACGTTCATGGCACTCAACAAAACGGGTGGGGTGAGGAGGGATCCTAGGGACTGCCAAAAATAGCAACAAGAGAAGAAGAGGAGAGAGGGAGACTGCGTAAAGTCAAGGGATGAAAAGGGAGAACTAAAATCTCTACCTATTTTTAAACCAATATTAAAGAATCTAACTCCAGCTCAAAAGTCCCATGGGCTGAATTGCACAAAATCCTGTTTGGAGATGGAAATTGTACAGAAACATATCTGGAGCCAAGCCGATCTCAGACTATTTTGATGCATGTACTGACCACAATCACAATCTGTACACCAGTAAGGATCCATATTTGACAATTTAGACCAGCTTACAAATGAGATCTACCCTTTCAGGGATGAGGAATAAGTGATCAAAATCAAAATTATGAAAGAGAATGTTCTAATAATGCAAATAAATAAGCTGAAGCCACTACCAAAGTGACTGTCTCTTGGATTAACAGCCCTTTAAACAGAACAAACAAAAACCATACCCCCAAACTTTCTACTAAAAAGATCGATTTATCCTTCAGTTAGGCACTGAAGGAATTTGAGACAAGACAAGAGCCTACACAAATGTCTCACTCATTTGCTGAACCGCTTAATCTTATTTTAGCTGCAGGAACACTGAAGTCCATCTCAGCAAACACTGGGCAAAGGCAAGGTACACTAACAGTTCACCAGACCACTGCTGGCCAACACACAGACACACCCTACTGTGCATGCCTTTGGACTGTGGGAGGAAACTGGAGTACCTGAAGAAAAATCCACATAAGCACAGGGAGATCATGCAAACTCCACACACCTGTGCCCAGAATCTTCTTGCTGTGACATGGAAGTTCCACCCACTACAGTTAATAGACCCTTCCCATTAATTCCTGGGCCAAGCATATGGCAGGGTTTCTGGCAGGGATTCATTGCCCTCACATGAGCTGTACCATGAAGAGGAGCTACAGAATCTCTCTTGTGAGTACTCGGAGTGTTGACTCTTGGAGAATGCTACTCTGAATACAAATTATGAGCCTGCATGCATGTGCGAGTGTGTGTCCATTTTAAATCAAGAGAAGAGAAGACCAGGCAGATGCAATTAAAGACTCCATCAAGGCTATTAAATATTGGTCACAAATCATAGCTCTCATCTGGTTGACTGGGGACTTGAGGGGAACGACGACGACGATGATGACAACACACGACTATTTTTATTTCTCATTTCCTATCCCCACTCAAACATGGAGGTCAGAGCACCTCGTCGTGAACATCACGTTCAGAAATACGGAATGTCCCAGCACACTACACAGGCGCACTGGCACTGCTTCCTAGGCTAAAAAAAGCAGCAGTGAGTAAAAATAGCTGCCGTGTCTGGAACAGCCACTGCACCTGAATACCAACAACATGCCACCCTCCCTTCATCCCCTCCACCCCCATCCACTCTCTGCTTTCCCCAGCAACCCAGCTCACCACAGAGCGCTTGCTGCACTACATTAGTGCCAGAACAGCACTCAAAGCCCTACTGCAGAATACTGCTCTATTCAACAGGACATTTCCACTTGGCTAAAAAGAACACAATGACGACCTGATTTGTCCATCACTTCAACATTTAAAGCCATGGTCATTGTATACAAATGCACATCTTGTAAATAATGCTATTTGAAATTAAATAGAAAGTAAAGCAGTGGCCTACACCCTCAGATAGCTCTGACTGTATGCAATTTGTCGCATCCACCCCAATCTCTTCCCCCCCATCCGTTGAATAAGCTCGTCCATCTCCGGCTCTGTAGCTCTGCAGAATGTTAAAACACCCACTCCCGTAAGCAGCTTATCATGCTTTAAATAGGTCTGTCACATGGCCAGGAGAAAAACTACACAGCAAAGCACCCAAAATAGCTTCACTACTTATAGAAAATAAGATCGAGCAACCTGACAGTCAGAAATAGTACCAAGAAGTCACAGTTAAACAAGGAAAAGAGAAAAAAAAACCCCAACAGTTCCTCCGTTTTCTGGATCCTATTCTCATCCAAAATGGTGAGTAAATGGCAGAAATATGTCAAAAACAAACAAGCAACCCCCCCCCCCCCTCCTCCAGTCTTGTCTAAAAGGCTTAAGGCCACTATGAAATCTTGAACAAGTATAAAGGGCCTTTTTTTTGGTTTTGTTTTTTTAAGGCCGCAGTAGCTTTAGCCTCAATCTGTCAAATTCACAGGAAAAGAATTGTGATATCTGGATTAAAGTACTGTACTATTTTGGTTATATAATGGAAAGGTAAAGTGTTGTATGGTTTAGAAACAGTGACCCTGGGGAAAAGACAGGAGGCAGAGCTGGAGGTAGCAGAGATGAAAATATTGAGGTTCTCTTTGGGAGTAACCAGGTTGGATAGGATCAGGAATGAGCACATCAGAGGGACAGCACATGTAAGACATTTTGGAGACAAAAGTCAGAGAGGCTAGATTGAGATGGTTTGGACATGTACAGAGGAGGGATAGTGAGTATATTGGTAGTAGGATCCTGAGGTTGGAACTACCAGGCAGAAGGCCTAGAGGAAGCCCAAAGAGACGATTCATGGATGTGGTGAAGGAGGACACGAAGGTAGCTGGTGTAAGAGTAGAAGATGCAAAGCATAGGGTGAGATGGAGGCAGATGATTCGCTGTGGCAACCCCTGAAGGGAAAAGCCGAAAGGAGAAGAAGAATGGAAAGGTAAAGTATAGATTCCACTATGACCCAACCACCTGTCATGGTAATTTTATTGCACGACTAGGTATATAAAGTTGAGATAAAACAAAAATCAGAAATAAATATTGATGCAACTTTTCAAAAAGCAGACGCCAGATGGACGAACTCTCCCCCACCCCGGAAATATGTAAATAAAATTGTCTGAATCGTGACAGAGGAGAAAAGGGAGGGGGGCTAGGAGGGCAAGATAGAGTGAGTGAGTGAGGGAGAGCGTGAGAAAAGGAGACTAGTGGTGAGGGAGCAAGTAACTGAGGCACAGATAGAAAAGAGGAGGGGTTGGGATTTTACACATCATGCCTCTTCAGGACATGGCACTGAGCTTCTTGGTCACATGAATGACAGTGTTCCTTAAAACACCTCCTCGCCTGCCCTCTGTACCTTTGCTTTAGCTGACAACACTCCTGCCTCCACTGGCACCATACAGCAGAAGCCAGTCTTATTCACAAGGATAGCGAGAGACACATGTGGATAACATTCACTCATTCAGATACACAGGGAGATAAATTTCATTCATATATGCAGTTGTCTGGACTGAATGGGAATTCAGCTATTCACAAAGTAGAGGCAGACTTGGTCCTAGTTTTATGCTCTGAAACGACACTTATCATTAAAGTATGTTTTATATACTGCAATAGCTTCCACATTGAAGGCTAAACAAGAGGTAGTTGTTGCTTTAATAAATAAATTACATATGGATGTAAATCTCACATTTACATACAATATACACATGTATGCCATATTTTCTACAGCATAATTGTTTGCTGTTGACAAGTAGAATAGAGAGGAGAGTCATTTGGGCACCAGTATTTTCAGCATGAGGTCAAAGATAGAACTCTGATGCCTCGAACTACCTCCCCCTCACAAAGCACAATTTAACAGGGGATATCATCATCTATTAGCCATGTACTAGGATAGGAAAACATTAACATGGGGGGTGGGGTGGTGTGCTGGACTACATGTATACGACCTCAGAAATATGAAGACCCCAGATTGTACTGTTTCTTGTTGCAAGGCTTGTAATGCAATTTGATGCCACACACACACATCCATGTTTAAAAGCCAATGTCTCACCAGCCTATTAACCAAATCAACTATGACGTAAAATAACCCTCTAATTGTACTGAATATCATGTGCGATCAGTAGTCTGTCTGTCTGTCTTCCTTCCTTTCGGCTTTTCCCCTTTTACTCAGGAGTCGCCACAGCGAATCATCTGATTCGCACGTTTGATTTAGCAGAGGTTTTTACGTCGGATGCCCTTCCTGTTACAACACTTTTTAGCAAGGGACAGAAACACGCCGACGACTTTGCAGCTACTCTTTACGAAAGTCAACAATGGTTCTTCTACATGCCTTTCACCATAGACAGTGAGAGACATGGCCCACCTTTGATAACCCAGTTAGCCGCACTGGGGGTGGGGTGGGGTGGACGACGACAGTGACAACCTTGTGGAGAGCGGGACTCGAACCCCCAACCTTTGAATCAGCGATCAGCGCCCTATACCACTACTGCCCCTATGTGCGATCAGTAGTATTGGAATGAAATTTCTTCTAATCTCACAGCTTCTTAAATATAAACATTCCCATTTTTGCCTGGACAAAAGTCTTGTCACCAAGACTATATTCATTACAGAAAGATCATCAAATGGCCTAGTTTATACCCAAATATACGGTAACACTTATTAAAAATTAAAAGAATTACTCAGATCAGACACCTTCAATATGTTCAAATTACAAATAAAAATGTATAAGCGCTCATAAAAATTCTTAAAGCCCTTGCTTGTAATCCATTTTTATACTGAAGTAAGCTTATTTTAGAGGGCAGCTCGATCAAATGATCAGAAAAGAGTCCATTATCAACCCTATGGTGAGAAATCTGAACCACCTGTAGGTTTGAAACACAATGGGAAGCAATAATTTGTTGATATTTGCCTGCTAACATTGCCGAACATCTTGCAAAGCTTTGTGATCCCTATGTACTGGAGATGACAAACCATGATGTTTCATCTTCAGACATGACTGGCTCTTCAGTGAACTTGGGGGTCCAGCAGTTTTCTAGATGGACAGTAACAACATTGGTGGCATAGCAATATCATACTGAACTAATAATCAAATACAGTGCACATTTCCCCCTCCATGTTACTGCTAATAACAGTTTCCATGTGTTAGGGCCTTGGTAAGCACATCATGATGTTCTAGTGGTGTCCTGTACAGGACCTGTATGGTGTACATTGCATGAAATATGTACAGTTCATTCTGAAGCAAAAATCCCAAGCTATCAATTCCAATGGAGCTTTTGAGGGAATCAATCAGGACGTCAACTACAACTTCTATGCTCGTCAGTTGTTTTGAGAATAGCTTTGCTTGCATGACCGAGCTTAACTGTGTGTATCAAGACACAATGCGTCTAAAATGTCTTACTGCTGCTTGCATATTAATTTACTTTTAGGACATTTTGAAGGTCTACAGTTTTCGCAAATTATGTGAAAGCTACTTTAATACCTGCATTTTCAGTATATATTAGTTATTCAAGCACCTTTCCCCCCCACACTAATTACTTAGATCCAGAATTTGATACATGATCTTGACAAGACTTTTCTAAAGCCTAGTTTGGATATACTGTACTGTATTCATCTTTTATTAGATGCGAAAAGAATAAATTTACAATTCCCAATCCGCTTAATATGGGGGCAGCAGCCTAAGCAAATGAGGTCGAGACGTCAATTTCCTGTTGCTTTCACAAAACAATCTGTATACAGTATTTGTAGGATTGATATAAAGTTGATGAAAATCTGTTAATAGGTTGGTGACATGGGATTTTATACATGAATACCCACATGTGCAACAATACTTTTTTCAGTGACATACAGATACACACCCTGGTAAGGTACATGTGGTGTACCTTTAATTAACTCAAGTGTTAACAGAAAGTGGTCATTGGGCCAGTTAACCCTGTCCAGAAACCTCTATGCAAGGTAGTGCTGGCAGTTTCAACGTCCTCAACATTCCATTGTGTTACGTCTGAAAATAAGAATCTCAAAAATGCAAGGCCTTAGATAACAATACAACATGAAACTGAAGATAATTGTTTTCAAAGTTAAATTGCAAATTTCTTTATCTTAACCATTCAATTGTTTGATTTAGTGATAAGCCACTTTTAAGTGTTTATGTACAAAAGAAAGTATCAAGCATACTCTTCAAAAATTTCATGTATGAAGAATAAACACGTGGAAGAATAAGTAGTGAGACAGGAAGTTTGAGATGGCTGCGTCAAGGTTAAATTGTGTAGCTTTAGTTAAATTTTAGAAGGTTATAAATTCAAAATAAATACATACATGTAAGATGTTTTGGACACAAAGTCAAAGGGGCTAGATTGAGATAGTTTGGACATGTACAGAGGAGGGATAGTGAATATATTGGTAGTAGGATGCTGAAGTTGGAACTACCAGGCAGAAGGCCTAGAGGAAGACCAAAGAGAGAATGGTGAAGGAGGACATGAAGGTACTGTAGTTGGTGTAAGAGAAGAAGATGCAGAGGATAGGGTGAGATGGAGGCAAGGTGTTCACTTAATGGAACTACCCCAACAACAAGAAAATACAACTAGCTTATGTATTTCCTTTTCAATATCCTATATTATACATGCTGATTACAGGAAGTTATCACAGTACACTCAATACTGACTGAAACACTTTTAAACACTGAAATCCTAATGGAAACGGTTAAAAAAAAACCCTCTCTGCTTAGTTAATGAGAAGAGTTTAAAATTAAATACTCATTAAGTAAAAGGTAAATTTCGCGCATATCAAGGGAGCACGTTTACACCCGTCACACCAGTCTGACTGTCACAGCTATTGTGCGATACTACAGAATAAACAGCAGGGGTCTCCAGATCACCGCCAGCATGGATTCCTGAGTCGCGACTGAGGGAACAGTACACTGACAGTACAGTAATTTGAATGCATCAATATGACCGAGTGTAGGAATGAGGGGACAATATAAAATGACAGAGTGCGAAAGAGGAAGATAAAAATCAAGGACATCGGCATCAATGCTTAAATAAACGAAAGCAAAGGGCAAACTTGGTCTGGACACTACAGGCTTACTTGGATTGTTTGAAGGAATCACCAACTGTTTTGCACTCACATGAACTGGGAAAATCTCTTATTATTTATATATATATATATATATATATATATATATATATATATATATATGTATATAAAATAAAGTCGTCTGTTCTAAAAAAAATAAATAAATAAAAAATAAATAAAAACAAAAAAAAAAAACAAAAAAACTACGATTCAAGAAATATTTCAGAATTAAAAATTAACAGGGGACGAAGTGTTCTGAGACTACGGAAGATGGCAGTTCTGAGAAACAGGCCATTGAAAACTTGAGACTTGCTGTTACTCAACGTCACCAGACTGGCAGTTCAGGAATGACAGGAAGAGAAACGTTTCGCCTTCTACCTGCATTCAGTTACTTTAAACTTACCTGCGCTAATGATTCCTAGGATATGATTGTTAAGAATGTAGGACGAGTCAAACTGGTCGTCTGATTCATTGTTTCAGGGAGTGGCATGACCGTGCTACTCCATCCCCCTCCCAAAAAAAAAAAAAAAAAAAAAGCAACTAAAGCGCATACCACATCTAAAGGGACTCAATCTTATCGGCGCCCTCGGGCACGACCAAAATCTTACATGGGGTAGGGGTGGAATTGATCATTTAGAATTTTATAAACTCAATGGACATTTGAGAAATTATTGTGAAGTTGAACGGTGTTGGGCCACGATTAGTCATTTGACAGAACCGAACCTGAAATCTAAACAGTCGGACATCAACCCACACAGGCAGCACGTGGTATGGACCCGCATTATAATTAGGATTGGCGTTTTAAACTGCGTCACGTTCCCACAACCAACATTAACAGTAACGTGGTCCTATAGAATGAATGGAGTTGGGACGATTGCTTAAATAAATAAATAAATAAAAAACCCAACCCTGATCAACTGAGTAATGAACCTCCAGATATATAGAATACCACTCAAACACCTATACCAAGCGCACAGTGGTTCGGCACAGACGACAAATTGGATATGTGGGTCAGACCAAAGGGTACAATACCACACACTGAACAATAAAAACTAAGTATATGAAACAGTCAGATCCTTATTACAGATAACCACTAAGTATAAAGTTAGAAATTAAATTAACAGTTGAAATATGTAAGCGCATTATTTATGCATTTAAAAGAGTAATTAATCCAACTAAAGTAAAAGGGAGTTCTGTTCATATAGTATTTACAGCCATGATTTAGTCTGACTTCATCTCAATGAGTCAGAATCTGCGATTATCCGCGCACAGCCCATAGAGGTACGTATGGCGTAATCTGTCGACCTGAGCCTCTCATAGCCTCTTTAAGTACCAGATCCATTTGAACAGTTGATTAAATCAATTAAATTAGAATTTACCAAAAAAAAAACATAAAAAAACTTTATGATTTCATCTTAGTCATTTTGCACATGTCACGTGCTTTGTTTGATTAAAAAAAACTATTGCTTCAGCAACCTTAAGTTCAATTAATATTTAGTGTTTATCTCTCTCTCTCTCTCTCTCTCTCTCTCTCACACACACACACACACACACGCACAAATCCATAAAGTTAATTAATAGCTGTTTTACCTGAACCCTGCAAAATGTTCCTTTTTATTTCTACTGATTGTTTCTCAACTTACTTAAGGGTTTCCTGTGGATGAAAGGAATGCATGAGTTGGACTCACCTGCCCATTTCCCCAATTTGGGGGACAGCAGATCTCCATTTCCCATCACCCATATCCTGAAGCCAGAGATGATGTGGTAGAGCAACCAGAGCGTCAGCGAGGCCGTTGTGACTGCACCGACCCAATACAGAGGAGTCTCGGCAAGCTGAAGCATCTTCACCACGTTCAACTGCTCTTTGTACACAACTGGTCGAGTCTGACTCACAAAATTAGGCGATATGCACTGATTTAGAGAAACAACGTGCAAGCCTCTTTATAAGCAGGTTGTGGCATCACACCCCCACAACTCCTCTAACATACTAGTCTATCCAGCTTGAAGTGCACACCCACGTCTACTCCTTCACCGCCCAAACACGCCCTCATTCACCGAGCATTGGATGAAACCCTTGTCCAATAAGAAAGATTCTACGCTCTTTGGTTAATTCAGATGTCACTCACAAAGACTCCTTTTTAATTCATTGGAATTTGTGTCTGAAGAGGGGGCGGGTAGTATGAGGCTGTGGCTCGAATGTGATTGGACAAACATTATGGAAGCTCTCCATTCAGACATTTTCATTGGCTGTAATTCAGAACAGATTTTCTGTTTCGGTCAAGATTATGAAACCTTCAAATCCACGTTTTCGATTATCAACCCACACTTTTTTTATGAATGAAGTTGTTTACCTATTGGTCAGTCCAGAGCCTGTTCTCCCGCCTTCTGTGTAATGTGAAGATGATACTATTCGGTGAGAGGTATGTCTTTCACATCCATTCATGGGTGCTGTCTACAGCATGACTCATAGCATATACAGAAGAGGCCAAGTCGACTGATTAGACTGTAACTACATATTTTTGTCAAAATTAAAGCTACGACACGACGTCTAAAGTATTTTAAACATATATTTATTTGCCAACTATCTTCTGTGTAAACCTAAACGCTATATTATGCACATTTTAAGCATCTTTGCGCATAGAAATAAAAAAACTACAATTCCCAGACGCTGTTCTCACGAAACCTCGCGAGAATATACGATACATGCGTTTTACAAACCCGGAAGAGCCTGAACCTGGGATTAGGTAAACAGGCATAGATATTAGTATGTTTCAGGGGGAAAGGTGTGTTACGTGACGTGAAATCCAAAGTTCCACACATGTCAAAGAAACGAAGATATTAAACGATGCAAGAATTACAGCATCTGTAACTAAACCTAGTCCATCTCACCGGATTATCGCACATATCTGGGCTTGAATCCATACCATAGATATTTTCTCTTCACCACGCATTCATGTCCTATCGCCATTCTTACACGAGTCTCGACACAACACGACATTTAATGTCAAATTAAAGCAGAGGAAGAGTTGGATGTTGATATTAATAAAGGAAAAAAATTGATTACACGCTGCGTAGTATAAAAATGATTTTTTTTAAATTATGCTGTCATTTTGCAGCGTACATATAACAGTTTATTTAAATTGAACTCACAGGTTTGTTTTGACACTGTGTATGCCCCACAATGTATTAGCATACAATTGCCAGGCCAAATAGTTCACTAAGAAATTGACTACAAGATTCTACACTTGTTTAGTATTTCATTGAGACACAAATGAATAACACAACTCAGCGCGGTAAACAATTAAATACAAACTTTATTTATTTGAATTAAATATGACAGCAAAACGATAAATAAAGATAATAGATAATAGCAACAAAATTTAGAGTAATCATGACAAAATACATTAAACATAAACCTTTAAACAACACACACACACACACACACACACACACACACACATATATATATATATATATATATATATATATATATACACACACACACACACACACACACACACAGACACACACACACACACACACATATATATATATATATATATATATATATATATATATATATATATATATATATATATATATATGAATGAATTAAAATTTTTAATGCACATACTGTATTATCAAACAAACATGACGTTATCCCCCATAGAGCACACGATTTTTAACTGGAATATTCAAAAGTTTCATCTGTTCTGTACAACGAAGATTTTAAAAAGTACATTTAATACTTCCAATGTTTTAGCAGCACTATTTTAAAATTCGCATATTAGTACATTTGCTGTAACTTTACGTATTCATTGTAAACAGAAAACACTTTCATGTTTCACACACTGACATTGCATTTGCGATCTGTGTTACACTGTGGATTAGGCTATAGCATCTGTACAGACGTACTGACTTGTGTTTTTTTAACCACAGATTACTTTTTTGTTTATTTTTATGTTAAAGATAACTATTCATATGCAGTATCTCACAGCTACTCCACCCAAAGGGTACGTGCACACACAGATACTCGCCCTGAGCCACTCTCACCACACCTACAGTATCGATGTATTCGTATCTTTCACCTTTCTTCTGCTTTTTGACTGTTTTCTGCATTATCGTTCAGCCTGTCTCTTGATCAAATTAATTTTAGGTGTAAGCTAATGGATCTTAAGCTGTAGACCAGGGATCACCAACGTGGTGCCCATGGGCACCAGGTAGCCCGCAAGGACAATAAAAGTTGCCCGCGGACCTGTTCACTGCTCTTTTTAGGACAGGCCCACGGCTCCATAGCGTCACTCTCTATTGAGCTGCATCTAATTTTTTTGAATATATATTTTAAATCAAATCAATATTTTCACATATATGAATATAATTAATTATTAATAATGACATAATTAAAGGTAAATTGAGCAAATTTGTAATTTCAGAGGTGTGTATCGACCTGGTATCCCTTCACATTAATTGGTACCCAAGAAGTAGCTCTCAGTTTCTTAAAGGTTGGTGACCCCTGCTGTAGACACTGTCAGGACTGCACTGAGTTTATGCCACGCCTTAATATTACTCCTGCCTGGAGTATGCAATAAAGCATTTGTGTAAAATTATTTAACATATATACTGTAGTTTGACATAAACACACTGCAGAAGCGACTGTACTGTATGCACACTTTCGTTATCAGCACCTTTGCATTGGACAGCGACATTCTCGACTTTTATGTCTTCAGAAAAAAAAAAAATCCTCAAACTACCCACGTGTTCAATTCTAATGCAACACTTCTGCATGTGTTGC
>CM045742.1:19402500-19442500 GCA_024760905.1 Plotosus lineatus
CAACACGCTAGTCGTGATGAATAATTATTTTATTAAAGCTTCAGATACCTTCAACATGTTCAAATTACAAATAAAAAATCTATAAGTGCTACTGAAAATTATTGCGGCCCAAGCCACCTGTAATCTATTTTTAATACGCAAAGTAAGCTATTTTATAGTGCAGCTCGAACTTCAAATGGTCAGAAAATAGTCTTTTATCAACCCTATGGTGAGACATCTGAGCCACCTGTAGGTTTGCAATATAATGGGAAACAATCATCTGTTACTATTTGCATCTGCTGACGTGACCACCCATCTTGCAAAGCATTCTTATACATTTTTGGCCCTCACAAGGGTATACATAGTTACATCAGGGGCCAATAGTTAACACTAGGTGGTACATTAGTTTTTATTGTACCTTGGGGGACATAAAGCCACACCTGTTAAACCCTTATTTCTGGGCAGTGTATGTAGATTTTAAACTATGTTTAACAAAATATAATTTAACAAACACAACAATTATGCACACAAAAGGATACATGCAGTGCATCAATGTCCTATTTCTCTCTCTCTCTCTCTCTCTCTCTCTCTCTCTCTCTCTCTCTCTCTCTCACACACACACACACACACACACACACACACACACACACACACACATGACTAGTATGACAAGCATGACACACACAAGTATGACTAGGTTATTGTTTTTTTCTGTAATTAGCAACATAAATATGTGCATGTAAATATAATTAAATGATCATTTACTTTGTCGTATTAGCATGCACAATTAAGTGTCATGAATCATATCTCCTATGGGTACACAAGTGCCATACCTAAATGCGTACATATATTTTGTGCATGGATGGCAAATCAGTTTCCTTTAAAATTATTTTGTATTCAGATATAATCAGTTATATTAATAATCTCTTGATCTGGGTCAGTGAGATTAGTATTAAGTATCTGTTCTAAGATTAAAAAAAATAATATATATATATATATATACCTGTGACTGCTCTAAAGCTAAAACATGAAACTTTATTTGATGAGCGCTCAGATTTTACATACTCAAACTTACATAATGGTGCCATATACATCTTGGTATTGCACACAGAGTTGTCCTGATAAGGTAATAATTGTTAGTTAAGTTGTAAGTTAATAAATTACACCGAGATGTCATTTTAGTCAGATACGTTAAATGCCTCTTCCAACCTGCCTCCTGAGATAACACTTTATCGACACAATTACTAAAGTATTTTAACAGTCAAAAATGTTTTCTTTGGGGAAAATACGATGATAAATATCATTTTTACCAGTAATACCTAAAATGGTAGGAATGCATCATGAAACCTGCTGTAATCAGAATCCTCTCGAGCGGCTACTCATCTGACTGACCTTGAAATCAGACTCACATTAGTCCAAATTTCTTGACCTTTATTATGGACTTTCACTCTTTTACATGGTCATCACTACAGGGCATGTACACATCTTCACAGCCATATAAACAGAAGTCCAAAATCTCTCATTCAAACAAATGTATTAAACTACTAATCTGTCTGTGTGCATACAGGTAGTGTACATTCACACCACTAGTTTTTATTAAATGCACACTTTAATACACAGGCATGTGAACAACCATGCATCTCCAAGCAGCACCCAGGCTCACTAAAATGGCTGAAAATGGCTGTTCATGACTGTCGTTCTGGTTACATCTGTCTCAGTAACAACATAGTCAATCTACAGCAACATCATCTCTACGTAGTATCATTCTACTTATAAATGTAAATAAATTGCAGATTTATAAATATATATATATATATATATATATATATATATATATATATATATATATATACACATACACATATATATACATATATACATATATATATATATATATATATATATATATATATATGTATGTATATATATATATATATATATATATATATATATATATATATATATATATATATATATATATATATATATATATATATATATATATATACACACACTGTACCGTATACAGTCAATGTAGGTGGTTTTCTCTGCAACTATCCTGATTGCACCCATCACCATTAATAGATCTACAGCTCACACATCTAATTGATTTCCTCCATTAGTGCATTCCAAACTTTAGCCTTATAGTCAGACTGGACCGGCTAAGACAGGACAAAGGCCTACCTAGTGTATATATAACCTGCAGAAAAGTTCCCCTCCCCCACTTTAAATAAACCTAATTTATAATGTACAAAATATATCATATAATGCAGTATCCACCTGTGGTACTATATATAGCTTTAACTAAAATGAGACAATATGAACATACTGATTCTTACTGCTATTTTCAGCAGGGACAAAAACACTAATTCCTCTGCTCAGCCCCCTGTACAGAATCTTTCAGAAGACTGCGTTCAAACGTTCTATCAGGAGGGCAAACACGTTCAAATTATCCATGATCATGTTTCTTTTTATTTTTTCTTTTGTTTAGGATAACAATTAATTAATAATACAATTTTTGGTAGTGCTGATTTAATCTTTAGTTTTGTTATTGATGTTTAAAGCGGCAGTCAGTTTAAACAGTCTCAGTCCTTTGTCATATCTGTAAAATGCTAAAAATAATAAGTATCAAACAACTTGTATGCTTTAAATTAAAAGTTCGCCCATATAAGTGCATATAAGTGAATAAGTGAGTGAGGAAAGACTTGAAACAAATACAGACTCTGCTGAATGTAGTCATTAATTAATTTTTAATTTAATTAAACAAATTTGAATTTAAAAATTAATACACTTTGAGTGATTGATTGAGTGATTGACCGAAAGGCTCTGATTCCTCTTACAACACAATTTTGGGCCCCTTTTCTGTGGTGTCTGTCTGGTGTACCTAAAGTGTTATTTCAGGAAATACACTGGGCTGTAAAATATAATTGAGGACATACATTATATTACATATTTATATTATTCTGAGTGAATATGAGGTTCATGCTAAAGTAAGAGTTTTTGTCCACTTAAACGTATGGAGCATAGAGATTAGAATATTCAAACTTTCTTTATTCGACTAGAATTAGAATTTAGTTTAGTAATTTTTAGTATTACTTAAAGTCTTGACATTTGTTTTGTTGTTTACTAAAAGGATGGTGTGCATGCGTACACACACACACACACACACACACACACACACACACACACACACACACACACACACACACACACACTGTGCACTCACTGTATATAATAAGACTGTACACCTGAAAGTTAAACATATTCAGTATACTGTATTTAATACTTTTTTTTCTTTCTCATTTTTTTTCTGCAGGTGTGCTTTGAGATAAATGTTTAGCAGACTATACGTAGCTGTGTTGATTGAGTCATACAAATTTATTTTAGATCCTAGCACATGGCATACCATACCTTTCTTCTGTTTCACTGTCTGTGTTGTCTGTAGAAACATGATCGAGCACTGTGATAAGATGCTTGGCACTCAGAAATGTCCCATTGTCAATGGACATTAATATCTATCTATCTATCTATCTATCTATCTATCTATCTATCTATCTATCTATCTATCTATCTATCTATCTATCTATCTGTCTGTCTGTCTGTCTGTCTGTCTGTCTGTCTGTCTATCTATCTATATGTATATATATATATATATATATATATATATATATATATATATATATATATATATATATATATGTATGTATATGCATAACCACTAATAAATATATACACTCCTCACTCATCAAATTACAGGATGCACATAAGTGTTCTTTAAAGCCAAGGTTTTTACGTTGATCTTTTTTTGATTCACGCATTAATGTAAAAATTGTTTGTATCTCATCACATGTACTGATAATTGTTATATCACGCCCTTGACACATTCCTGTATAAACTACCAGTACATGTCTGCTAATGCCACACTACTCTAACACTATTTTTTAAGCATGCAACCATCAGTCACTGAGTTAATTTTATTCTCTCAGTATGTATTTATAAGCAATTGTTTAAAAACTCTCGTAGCATGCATTTAAGTCAGAGCTCTTAAAATGATATATCAAACTTTTAAAAAATATATTGAACTTGAGTTATATGTAATATAATCTTTTGTATACATTGGTATCTATGGCATTTAGAATTCAAGGTATTAGATATTAACTTAATGGATTGGGGGAAAAAAAGTCTACAGAAAACCCCAGTGAACAAACAAGCCAGAGGTGACAGTGGCAATGAAAACTCCTAACACGACATGAGGGAGGCACCTTGAGAGAAACCAGACTCATCATCTTTTGGGGGACCAGTGTACAGTAATCAACAATATTCAGTAAACCATGCATTAGTAGAGAAGAATGTTACTGGGGTAAAACCATACCCATAATTTATCCTTCACCAAAACAACATGAAAATGTTATTATTGCATTTTTATGAATCTGTCCTATCAAACCTTCATTGCGTCTCCTACTTCTTTCATTCTTAAAGATATACATATCTAAACAAGCATTTTATCAGAACTCTTCAAATAGATTGCAGGCATATAACATGTGTAATATATATATATATATATATATATATATATATATATATATATATATATATATATATATATATATATATATATATATATATGTACTGTAAAATGTAATGGCAGATCAATACCAATGAAGCAATAAAAGTAAAGTGCTTTAGATGCATGACTGCTTCTACATTAGTCGTAAAAATACTGAACAAGATGTTAAATTAGTTTTAAGATTACATGGAATATGTGTATTACCAACATAAGCATGTTTATTTCAAGCAGGCTCTAAAAAGTCACAGGCCAGATCCAGTCACGGGACCCCTCATAAGCAGCTGAGGACGCTCTCTGTTTCCAAATCCACCGTCTCTGACTCATTCCTCGCACCTTCTCTGACTCATATGTTCAAACTTGGAAAGTACATTTTGACTTCCACTAGTCAAGGGTATTAGCCTTGTTTTTAGTAATAGAAACTATCCCCCTTGATAAACATGAAATCAATCCATTCTTTACAGAGCAAATTGATATCTCAATCCATTTGTCAGGGGAAAGCTGAATGAATTAAGCTAACAGATCATTCTGAGACAATTAATAAACTGTCCATTGACTTCCTCAATGTATAAAATGTCTATATAAGCAATACAACTAATAATAGAGTTTAAATTCATAAGAGCACATCAGTATAGACTTTACTAGACATTCTCTTAACTAAAACACTGGATAATTCTTGCAAGCCACGAATAAACGGAAAATCAAAATATTTTTAAATAAAACAATAATCTGTTGAAGACTACTGTACCATTTATTGAGGACGGAAGCAAAAAAATTGGAGTTAGGGCCTGAGGTGACTTTATGGAATGTCATAACTCCAGCTTTCACCATCTAGAAAAAGACATTGAAAAGATATTTAGAGTAGAAACATAGAATAGAAAACATCACTACATAGATAACTTAGATAACAATATGTTTTCCACGAAAGTAACTTTAAACAACACTGAGACATATATATATATTTTTTTTATATATATATAAAAAAAAATTTTTCTGTGGTGTTCAATGGGCTTAACACCCGAAATGTTTTTTTTCTTTGATTTCCTAGACTATCTGTAAAGATTTTTTCTGTGAATTAAGTGTTATTCTTATGCTGTTTGATAATAGATATTTACTTGTTGATAGGATTGAAAGTATGCAATATGGTTGCCACCTCACAATTCCAGTTCACTTCTGAGCTCGGGTTACTGTCAATGAAAAGTTTCACTTTTTCTGCTTGTGTATGTCTAGGTTTCCTTCAGATTAGCTGATTTTTGCTCATCTCCTAAAAACATTAGCATAGCTGGATTGGCAACACCACATTACCCTTAGATGTGAACATATGTGAATCTGAGTGTGTTCCCCTACAGTGGACTAATTTGATGTGTATTTACTTGTCACCCAAAGTTTCTGGGGTAAGATCTAGCTCGACAGCATCCCTGACCAGGATCAAGTACTTATAGCAGAAGAATGATTGAATATTGAGAGCACTGACAGCAGACTGAGCTCCCACTTTATAGCTATCTCAGAGTTGGACCCTCACTGAACTGATTAGATGTGGAGAGAAGCAGAAAACTTAATGATTGCTCATGAATCGCCTCCGAAAGAATTATCCGCATTACATTCCTGTTAAATTTATGTCATTCAGCAGACACCCTTGTCCAGAACAAGTTACATTTATCATTTGTCATACAACTGAGCAGTTGAGGGTTGAGGACCTTGCTCAAGGGCTCAACAACGGCAGCTTGGTGATACTGAACTTGAAACCTTGATCTTCAAATCTGTAATCCAGGGCCTCATCCACTGAGCCACCACTGCCATTTTTTTTTTACTGAATTGATGTATGAGTAACTTTATGAATCTTAGAACAAGTTTTTGCAACAATGAAAACCTCAGCAGTTCAGTCATACACTCACTCACTCACTCACTCACTCACTCACTCACTCACTAATCCCCACCAAGAAAACCACTTTAAGTGATAGATATGTGGTTCAAGGCCTATAGCGTACGTTCTGTATTAGAGGAATGCTTCCCCATACATATTAAATATATATCCACATAAATTTCACATTCACTACTAGCGAAAGATTGGGCATACCTTATTAAATATGCATATTTATTTTTCTTAAAGACAAAGAAGAAAAATAAAAATAAGTCATTAAAATAAAACAAGTAGTTTTTCTTCAAATAAAACTGTTTCCATAAGCAAGTTTATTTAGAACTTGGAGGAAGTACTCAACAAGTGCTCAGCCTTTGCAGGAGATTTATCAAAAGCCTTCTGTGTGAAGATTCCTTTTGACTCTGGTTCAGAAAATGCTAAGAGTGTACAAAACTTCCTCAGGCATACTGAATCTGAAAGAATTTTAAATATAAAATCTTTTTTCTTAGTCACTACATGTGTTTCTTTGTAGTGCGCCAGTGTCTTCATTATTATTCAGTGGAGGTAATCCTAAAATAGAATTATTATTATTATTATTATTATTATTATTATTATTATTATTATTCATTTATGGAAGAGTGCATAAAAAACTTCTCACTTGTATTGCATAGCCTTACTGAAGGAGTGAAATACTTAAAGGTATAATTGATATTATATTATAGAGGTAAATATTACAATTCTGTGACACATTCTCACTCATATCAGGTGTATAGTTTTATTATATAAAGTGAGTGCACACTGCGTGTGTGCGTGTGCTTCAATTTATATAGATTCTTTATGCCCATTTATACACACACCGACCCACCCATCCACCCACCCACACACACACACACACACACACACACACACACACATACATATGCATGTATGTATGTATGTACGTATGTGTGTGTGTGTGTGTGTGTGTGTGTGTGTGTGAGTTCTGTTATTAACACACACACACACACACACACACACACACACACACACACACACACACACACATGTATGTATGTATGTATATGTGTGTATGTATATATATATATATATATATATATATATATATATATATATATATATATATATATATATATATATATATACATGTGTGTGTGTATATGTATGTATGTATGTGTGTGTGTGTGTGTGTGTATGTATGTATGTGTGTGTGCGCATGTGTGTATGTGTCTTCTGTTATTAACACATACACACACGTATGTATGTGTGTGCGTGTGTGTGTATGTAGTGTGTGTGTGTCTTCTGTTATTAGGACATACACACACACATGTATGTATGTATGTATATGTGTGTATGTATATATATATATATATATATATATATATATATATATATATATATATATATATATATACATACATATATATATATATACGTGTGTATATGTATGTATGTATGTATGTATGTGTGTGTGTGTGTGTGTGTGTGTGTGTGTATATGTATGTATGTATGTATGTATGTGTGTGTGTGTGTGTGTGTGTGTGTATGTATGTGTGTGTGCGCATGTGTGTATGTGTCTTCTGTTATTAACACATACACACACGTATGTATGTGTGTGCATGTAGTGTGTGTGTGTGTCTTCTGTTATTAAGACATACACACACACATATGTATGTATGTGCGTGTGTCTTCTGTTATTAACACACACACACACACATGTATGTATGTGTGTGTGTGTGTGTGGGGGGGTCTTCTGTTATTAACACACACACAAGTATGTGTGTGTGTGTGTGTGTGTGTGTGTGTGTGTGTGTGTGGCATGTGTGTGTGTGTCTTCTGTTATTAACTCACACACACATACACACACGTATGTATGTATGTGTGTGTGTGTGTGTGTGTGTGTGTGTGTAACAGAATAAACAATGCGATACAATGTATTCATGAACAAGAAAAAGAAACAGTTTGACTTTTACAGATAAAAAAAATAAAACACTTACAGAGACCGAGAGGATGCTTGGGGAAGACGAAGACGAGGGACATATTCGTGTAGGGAGGACTACACTCATAACAGACGTTTGTTTGGACCCTACAAAAATAAACAAAAACACACTTTAGCCTTGAGTACAAATATAAAGTGCAAAATTTATTCATCGGTTCGCGGGATCGCCAAAATCTTGAATGACTCGCACAGTCTACTTGTCGCACCGCACACCTCATAGTCTGCACCAGCCATGTGTACAGTACATCATCATAATTGACATTCTTTCGGCATAAATACACAAGACAGTGACAAAGTTCTGCGCTTGATCGAGACATGGGTCACGACTTTTCATCAGTGTATACACACACACACACACACACACACACAGAGAGAGAGAGAGAGAGAGAGAGAGAGAGAGAGCGCGAGAGAAAGAGAGAGACTATAACTTTTCAGAGAGGTTTACTGTGCCTGTATGGACAGGGGATGGAATTGTTCTTTGATGGAGGATGATGCACTTCCTGGGTCATTAACTCATTATCTTCTTAATATTTCAAAAATATTTTAAAGGTTTTGTCATGTTTCAACATATTGTAAATGCCTACTGCGCATGTGTAATGATTTTGAAAGCACAGTCGTTCTTCTGTATAATTTTTCCTTTTGTAAAAAATTCTGATTTGTAATTAACTGGCACGACACTCATACACGTGATAGTATACAGTACATGTTAATGTAGACATTTACAACAATACATAAATTGAAGATTTGTTTATGAACCCCTTTATCACGAGCCAGGAAAACTGAAAGCACAGAGAAACGATCTGTAATGAAGAGCTGCGTTGTATACAAACTTCTCTGTTCCTTACGACATAGCGACAACTTATTCAACATGTGATAAGTAATAAGACCCGATCCACACAGGACATGATCTTTAATATGAGGCTCATGAATATCAATTTAAAAAAAAAAAAGCCAAGGCAGCTCTGAATCCTGCAATAAGTGTCACGTTTCAGAGGGAAATGGTATTTCTTTTAATCTTCTTCTTTTCCTTTTTCCAGGGGTCGCCACAGCGAATCATCCGATTTGCTTGTTTTGATTTGGCAGAGGTTTTTACGTCGGATCCCCTTCCTGTTACAACCCTTTAGCAAGGGACAGAAACACGCTGACGGCTTTGCAACCTTCTCTTTACGAAAGTCAGCAATGGTTCTTTTACATGAACCTCTCACCATAGACAGTGAGAGCCATGGCCGGTCTTTGATAGCCCAGTTAGCGGCACTTTGTGTGTGTGTGTGGGGGGGGGTGACATCCTTATGGAGAGTGGGACTCGAACCCCCAACCTTAGGATTAGCGATTCGGCGCCCTTTACCACCAAGACCACCACCGCCCTTATACACATACTCCTGTGTATAGTCCTTGATTTTCAGTTGGTTTAAAGTTCTTGTTCATTCATTCATTCATTCATTCATTTTCTGAACTGCTTAAGCCTAATTAGGGTCGCAGGGACTGAGTACACCCTGGACAGTTCGAGTGAGACTCGAACCACCCAGCCTTAGGACCAGCGATCCAGCGCCCTTTATCACCAGTCCACCACTGCCCTAAATGGTACTGTATTTCTTTAAATAAACCAACAAAAAAGTGTTGGGGTCGCTCTTGAATATTGCATCAGAACATTGCACGTTGCTTGGTGAAGGGAAGCCCGTGGTGTCAGGATTTGGGCCACTCGTCACCGTCACTGTTACCGGGGATCTACCTTGCTGAAGACTTCAGCTCCCATCAGAAGCATTGTGCCCACCTGACCATTGCCTTAAGCAGTTTATGATCAAATAAAAGAGTATTAAACTCTATTAGATTTTAGTTGGAGATTAAATCGGCAGAAAAGCAGATTGAAGAAGCGGATCAGGGTGGTGACCATTATCCATGTTGGGTTTTTTTTTTTTTTCGTGTTGCATACGTATCTGATTGAAGCTGTTTTAGTTATGAGAACATTTCGCAGTGAACGCAATGTAATCCATTCAGAAGCGTCAGCACTGAATTTAATGATAACTCATCTTCTCATTTCTCGGAGCCATTTGGCTCTTATACAATCGTAATATAACCATATTCATTTGTATACAAATAGAATAAAGGTTTGGGTCATGCATTCTGGTGCATTCTCAATTAGTTAAGTTTATTCAAACACATTATGGAGAACTCTGGTCTTTACTAACGTTTGCTGTCCTGATGTGTTTTCATTGGCGAAAGGTATGCATGCAGCTAATGAATCCAAACCAAGGCTTATTGAAAGCATCATCATCATCATCATCATCATCATCATCATCATCATCATCGTCGTCGTCGTCATCATCATCCCTGTCATTTTTTGTGACGTCCACATTATAACTTAAAAACGGGATTAGTTCTTTGCATTAGCAGGAATGGAATGAACTACTATACTGGATACACGACCTACTCTTGGGTGGTAATAACGCTTCCTATAGAGCTTTAGTTATTATTATTTTTTTTTTGCGTACACATCAAAAGGACTAAAGTCAATTGATAGCGAGATTATGGTCACGTAACAGCGATACTTGGATTAAAATAATCCCAGGTTTACATTGGTCAATTTTATTCCAACCGTTCTCACGTAGTGGCCGCTATAAGGTCAAATCGCAACCGTACGTTGGCAAGTTCGAGATCAGCCACAAGTTGGGCACAACGTAAATTTTGTGTGCTCATTGGACTTGCAGAGAGCACGTCCTTAGGATCATTGTGATACTCTCTCTCTCTCTCTCTCTCTCTCTCTCTCTCTCTCTCTCCCCCCCTCGCTTTTCCCGTCTTTCTCACACACACACACACACACACACACACACACACACACACACACACACACACACACACAATTTCTTTGCTTCCCTAGTTCCAGACATTTGTCAAAGTCTTTATTATCCATGTGTGTCTGAGATTAGTGACGGGGAATGACTGTATGAATTGGACATTATGGGGAATCCGATTCTTGATTTCATAGGAGTGTTACAACAGCCGTGAGCTCTGAGTGTGTGTGTGTGTGTGTGTGTGAGAGAGAGAGAGAGAGAGAGAGAGAGAGAGCGCGAGAGAAAGAGAGCGAAAGAGAGAGAGAGAGTTTGAGAGAGAGGGAAAAAGAGAAAATAATTAGTGGACGGGAGGAATCTTCTCGGGGCCCCAGAATGACGTAAAGGCTCACAGTGACGCCTGTATTTCCACACGTTGGTAGCCTATTATTTATTTATATGCTGATCATGTAAAATCTACTTATGGTGTTATAAATCGGCGCGCATCTCTAATGCGTGTGTAAATATTTGGCAAAAGGGGTGGGGTCTTTAAAACAGTGTTTCCCTTCTAAGTCCCCAAACAAGGAACCCAACCCCAGCCACCCCCCCCCCCCCCCCGAATGGACCTCCGTGTTTTCCCACGTGCAAGCGGGAAGCCGTCGGTGGTTCTGTGATGTTTGGGTGACTTTTTTGCAGTCGCATTCACAATAGAAGAATGTTCTGGCAATTGAAACGCCAAATGGTCTTCACTCTCCAGTGTTGAAAAAGTTCGGCTTTCACAATGAAGCCGCAACACACGGCGGCAATAAAAAAAAAAGGTTTACAATAATACTAATACTAATAATACTAATAATACTACTACTATTACTACTACTACTACTACTACCCATAATAATAATAATAATAATAATTAAGGACAGTAAATATATAGGGTCCAAGGAGTCTGTGAATCTTCTTCTGGTGTAAATTCGCCGAATGCGTCTTCCGCAAATGCTTTTTGGGGTAAGGGCTTCCCAGCTAGATACACATCAGCAAGCCCAGACCGCAAAAAGATTCGCGAAAGACAAATTTCAGTCCACTTGCAGATTAAGTCCATGACATCAAGGAGTGACATCCTGGTGGTTCGCGCTTTCGGCCTCGCTTTTTTTTTTTTTTTTTTTTCCCTAAATCGCGCTGTGTGTATCCAGATATCATCAAGCCGAGACACTGAAGTCTTCTCCGTGCCTAAAGTGTATTCCCACTCATTCAAATTCTACGAGCACAGGGGGAGGGGGGCGGGGGTTCAACATCCAAAAGCCAGTGCCTTGCTTGCGAGCGCTCTCCACGGTCCTGAATCACTCCTTATACCGACAGTTTATTTCCCTCCTGCTTGCAGCCCATCTAGTGCCCTGCACTATATGGCTAACATTACAATACAGCTGTATGCGTGCAATAAATTCATTACGGTCTCTCTTTCTTATTTTAGATGCGATTCTTTTGTTGTAGCCAAAATGCCACATATCCCCTCATTCGAGCTATCGCTTAGTAGAGCCATGAGCAGATAGTGCCGCTGGAGTGCTCTGGGTGGGAAGAGAGCAGTCTGTAATCTGCTCGCAATAAATAGGGAGTAGGGAGGAATCTTATTGGACGAAACAAAAAATCGTCATCCACCAATCGGTGACTTGCTCATATAGGAACCCCCCTTTTTGAAAAAAAGAAATAAAGAAAGAAAGAAAAGGGAAACCAATTGCATCGTTTGGGGTAAAAACAGACATTTGTATAAAACCATATGAAAAAATATAAAATAATGTCCAGTCAGGGCTTTGGTTGTTCCGTGTTCCGTGACATCATGTTGAGCAGATGATCATATCACTGCTCGAGTCAAACCTAAACGCGACGGTATATTGCAGTTGCTTAGGCTATAAAAACAAATGACCCTCATTAAAGAAGTTCAAAACGCCCCTGCCAATGACTGTGCACGTTATTCAAGAGAGCAGACCACCAAATCGCCCTCACGAAGAGAACAACACGACAGGTTTCTGAAGCAGTTTCACTGCATGACCACTGAGAGTTCACTGGCTGATACCATTGAGTGGAAACACGGGGGTCTCCATAAAGTGCCTGTACAATAATTCAGATTCTGTTCATTAACGCATAGCTTTAGTCATTTACTGTTGATTGCAAACCGAATGCATTACAGTACTTGCATTTAAAGTGAAAGCACCTTCTTTAATAAAGCATCTCTTAATAATGCAGCACATGTTGCTATAATAAAATAGTAAAAAAAACAACAAAAAAACAACCACAACGCCGATATCAAAGAGTTTTACTTATGTAGCCTACTCACTAGGCTGTCATTACTTTTACAACAAGTGAAAGTAAACCTAATATAAAATGACAAGCGACCATTTTTTCCTTTAGAATAATAGATCTGATCTACTTTGTGCTGGTGACTGAATTTTACTTACCAGTGAATTCCTGATCCTATATCCACATAGTAATCATTTGTCAATTTGTCAAACTGCACCACAAAGTCTCTGACAATCCCTTTTTGGAACTATAAGCAAGAAACTGTATTAGGTGGGAGGGTCACAATCTATATCCGGACCCCCCTCCCCACCCGGCACGCACACGCACACGCACACACACACACACACGCACACACGCACACGCACGCACACACGTACACACACACACACACACACACACACACACACACACACACACACACTCTCTCTCGCTCTCCCTTTCTCTCTCTCTTTCTCATTCACACACACACACACACACACACACACACACACACACACACACACACACACACACACACGTACGCACACACACACACACACACACTCTCTCTCGCGCTCTCCCTTTCTCTCTCTCTTTCTCATACACACACACACACACACACACACACACACACACACACACATATCAGTCGGAACTCATCCCAAACCAAGATCCTTTCTCCCGTGCCTTAATCTCATGTCTTCGTTGTTGCAGGGGGACGATGGGGCTGCTCATCGCAAAGAATGAAGGGCTACAGAGATAATATGTGTAAATATCTTGCCCAGATGCCATTAAGATTATTTTATTGGGTGGTCGTTTCGTTTGCGGACGTCTCCAACAGTCAGTCACGATTCTCCCCCTTCCGTCTGCAGCGCACAGCGACTGCATCTCCTGACGCAGCCAACGCGCCCATATTACTCACTATAGCAGTCACGACTCGGAGTAATCTGTTTTGCCACCAAAATCACACCGTCAGTATTGCATTATTTAAGAGGATATTGACAATGTCTGGACAAGGTGAGTTTACGAAAGAAAGCCACATGGTCTCTGAGGTCAAGGTTATCAACAACGTTCTTCCCCTGTTCTCCATCTCAGCAAACTCATTAAATACGAGTTTTACGTTTGCTGATAGCAGTAATTTGCCATTTACAGCACCTATTTCATATGCGTATTGCATCCTGGTAGATAACAATTATGAGCAGGATGTTCGGAAAGTAAACGTTGCAAACCTCCTGTAAACCTTAGATCTGATATCTAAGTCGACTCTGACGAGCTAATTAGTTCCAGTGGCGAGATATATCATTCTCACAGCATCTGCCAACTGTTGTTTCTTACGCGCAAGTATTCCCACTCTACAGCACACACAAAATTTCGGTGCAGTCTGTGTCCTGCAGACTTAGACTTACAAATCTGCCAAGAATATTAGCAGGCACAATTTTGCCATTGCTGGTAGAACTCTGTAAATAACACCGATTAATGCATTTGTGGCAGCACCAGAGCTGTTCATAGCGACAAGGGAAAAAAAAAAAAAAAAGGCTGTTGCAGCGCTGTATAATGAAAATGACGTGGGAGGAAGAGTAATCCAAGTCAGCCCGCCTATTGCCATATTATCTTTAGCTTCTCACCGCAGACTGGATTGTACAAACAATGCAGGCGGGAAAACTGTCATCCAGACTTTTGGAGTATGAAACTTAAGGATACGTTTCAAATGACTTAAAAGCAGACCAATTGTGCTGCTACATCTATCTGCGGGTGTTATTAATTAAAAAAAAAAAAAAAAAAAAAAAAAGATATGCATAGTTGAGTGTTATTTTGGTGCAGGTCGAGAAGGACCACGATTCCTCTTGACGCCACATATTTTCAGTCAAACTGTGCAGCTTGTGGGTTTCCCCCTCTCATCAGCTCCTGTGCAACGCTCCTTCAGCGCCTCGTGGCACTCCTTTCCTATGCATGCTTTCATCTAGTGTCCTCTTCATTTATTAAATCATCACCCGAGGTTCTTCTGATGGTAGGGATTTCCATTCGTGAACTTTCAGTTGTAGCGAAAACAGAAAGAGAAAAATGGCTCAACAGCGCCGTCAGACAAATGAGTTTGGTCTTGCTTTTCTGGACGTCATATTTACAATTTGTGAGATTCCTTCTCGAGAGAGAGAGAGAGAGAGAGAGAGAGAGAGAGAGAAAGAGAGGGGGGTGGGAATGGGGAGGAGAAGAGGTGGCGTTCCAAATTCCATGAAACTGAGAGAAAAACATGGAGTTACAATCAAAGCCTGTATGAAGTCCATGCCAGCAAACAACGTATGTTGTTTGCCCCTGCGTCAGGAATGGCTTCTGTATAGCCCACAAGCATGCATGCACCAAAACCCCGTTGCAACCATCAAGCACAAGAAGCACATTGACTCGAACACCGCTTTGCATATGTACTTACCTATGCAGCGAGCCCTTACTCAAACGGGAAAACACACACACACACACACACACACACACACACACACACACACACACACATTTTGAATCAATCAACCGTGATCACATTACACCAGATGAAAACAAATGCTGCCTTTGATTCACGTCTAACCTCAGCAATGTCCAAGGTTTCTCAGAATTGCAGTCCTTTTTATACTTGTGTTACCCCACTACCTATTTCTGGAGTGCGATCAAACACTGCTGCTATTTTTAGCTCGCAGTACGAAAAAAAAAAAAAAAAAAAAAAAACCCACTCACAAAGGCATCGCTCCGGAGCATTACGTGGAGTGCATGCAATGTACATTAATTTCTGCTTCTCCAACTCCGTGCAAAAGGCTCCTGGATGGTTCTGTTGCATCGATGCAGTAGTTTGTGGTGACAATATTGCTCACATTCCTTTCGCTTTCCCCCAAAAACAACTCGTAAACTAATCGGAGATCTGTTGTGTGCCGCGCTTGGTATGAATTTGGTCCCGTTTTCCTTTCCTTTAATCTCTCCCTCTCTCACCATTCCCTTCATTACACGCGTCTTACGCTGTGTGTCTCCATGCAACTTTCGCTTGGAAACTCAGGACGGATTCGCTGCTCAGTACAGAGGGAGAGAGCACGCGAAAGAAATACACACAGCTTTACACTATATATATATATATATATATATATATATATATATATATATAGACACCAAATATTACAAGTAACACGTATAGAAGATGATATAAATGATGCTAAACCTTACAGTCAGTCATTTTCCTGTTGGAGGCTGCGTCAGTTACTAGGCATTGACGTCACGTTTAGGTTTTCCCACTTTACTGTCAGTGGCTGTTGATTACAACCATTGCACACAGACGCTGCGAAATGAAGACAGTGAGCAACAACTTAAAACCAGACAAATTCAAATAATAAAAAAAAGGATTAATGGGGTTCGACTAGTTCGACATTATTTGGGAATCGTTTCATGGCGTGGATTCCCTTTGCGACCAAGTTGCCTCGCCGTGGACGCATCCAGTGCAGGGAACACCGAGGATCATCGCTCTGAGCAAGACAATTGCACCCTTTAGCTGCTTATATTGACCGAAAGCTTGCCTTGGAGCTAAAAATAGTCTACGGGCGTTGGTAACCATATTATACATAAGGGAACCAATACAGTATATATTTTTTGAACAAATAAAAAAAGGCATATGCATTGAAAACCCGAGAAACTGTATTGGGAAATGAATCCTCTTATTTCGAAATTTTATACCTTGAGACCACAGTTACAATGCACCCCACAAATTCCGAAGGTCAAATCTATATAAGAAATAGGTATTAGTATATTGTATATAACAAAAAAGGTAAATCAACCACATTTCATCCGAGAAGTAGCCCATCGATATCTACAATGTACGAACGCATGGTGTCGCCAAACGTCTCCACACTTCTTAAATCGCTGATATCTTCAGCTCTCTGTAAACCACTTCAGTTCATAAAAATGTTGGCTAATAAACATTTCTGTTCTCTTTTATTCTTCCAAAAGCAAACATTTTAATTAACTTAATTAAAACAAATATGGGATATTGTATCTATTTTATTTTGATCGAGTAGTTTATTTAGGTTTACCTGCCATTTTCAAAATGTAATGAATATAAGCTAATTTTGTGAAGATGCATAAAGGCCTAGTCACTATGCATGTACAGTATAAAACACTATGCTTTATTTTAATAATGAACAAACAACCTCATGGCATAAGACAAGTGTCACTGGACCAAGGTAATATTGCCTGTTTTATTGCATAACATATGTGCAATCATATGTTTTGTGGTTGCATAACATATACTGCTAAAGAAAGGAGAACTGAATGTACGAGATGCCCACAGGGGCATAGTAGATGAGGGCGTGTATTTGTCATGATTTATGCAAATCATAAAATCCGCCAACAATAACAACATTATTCATATAATTTCTGGCTATGATATAAGTGTCAAATAACCCTCACGCATCATGCTACCTCACCAGTTTCAAACACAGGATGTATGTTCCCTTGGACTGAGGTATGACTGAGGTATTAGCCCAGGCCTTTTGGAAAAAGGGAGTTTTACAGGCACTAATGTCTTGTTCTGAAAAATGATGGCGGCCTGAATCATTTTGTAGACTTACTGTGGAGCAAGCCTATGTTTTCCAAATGAAGCACTGTGGAATAGGGCAGCATATTTGTGCAGAGGTTAGCACATCGTCCTCACGGTAAGAAGGTCCTGGGTTTGAGTCCCATTTTGGTGTGGGGTTTGCATGGTCTCCCTTTGCTTGCTTAGGTAAATATTAGGCGAAATTGGCTCTTCTGAATTGCCCTGAGGTGTGAGTGTGAATGTGAATGGTTGTGCGTATATTGCTCTGCAATGGCCTGGTGAGCTGTTCAAAATGTACCCTGCCTTTTCTATGTCGGCTGAGCTTGGCATCAGCCTTCTTTGACGATTCGAGGATTTGAGGAGGAAATGAGTGAGTGAATAACTTGTAAAATTAGCTTAGTTGGTTTTAGTCTTTTCCACAAAAAACATCCAAACAAACAAAAACATTAAATCTAGTTCTTGTATTTAGCAGGTTACCAGCCATTTTTAAAAAACAAAACAACAACAAACAAACAAACAGACAAACACGTAAATAAATACATTTGAGGGCAGTGATGGTCCACTGGAAGGGTGCTGGATTACTGATCCAAAGATCAAGGGTTCAAGCCCCACTATCACTGAGTTGTCACTGCTGCCCCCCCCCCCCCCAGTGCTGCTAACTGGGTTACCATGGCCAGGCATGTCTCTCATTGTGTATAGTGAGAGGGATATAAAAGAACCATTGCTGACTTTTTTCAAGAGTAGGCTGCATTGCTATCAGCATGTTTCTGCCCTACAATGGCCTGGTGAAAAATGCAGCCCTGAGGGGTGCACAACCAGTGTTCTTCCTCACGCCGGTCCCAAGCATGGATAAATGCAGAGGATTGTGTCAGGAAGGGTATCCGATGTAAAACCTATGCCAAATCAAATATGTGAATCATTAATATGACTTCCAAACCTGATCGATCGAGGCCCAGGTTAACAATGACTGCCATCAGTGCTGTTAACCAACAGAGTGTTGGTAGAAACTGGACTACTGTTGGTCGAAGAAGGAAAGGTGGGAGGTGTGTCCGTAGGCAGAACGAGAAGAGGAAAGGCATGAGTCTAGGACTAAGAGTAGGGACTTTGAATGTTGGAACTATGACAAGTAAGCTAGAGATGATGCATGATGCAGAGGAGGAAGGTGAATATACTGTGTGTTCAATAGACCAGGTGGAAAAGTAGTAAGGCTAGAAGCTTAGGAATAGGGTTTAAGCTGTTTTATCATGGTGTGGTTGGGAAGAGAAATGGAGTAGGAGTCATCTTGAAGGAGGGGTTTGTCAGGAATGTTCGAGAAGTGAAAAGAGACAGAGTGATGAGCCTCAAGTTAGAAATTGAAGGCGTGATGTTCAATGTTGTTAGTGCTTATGCCCCCCAGGCAAGATGTGAGCTAGAAGAGAAGGAAAGATTCTGGAGTGAGTTAGATGAAGTCATGCAGAGTACCCCCAGAGGTGAAAGAGTGGTCATTCAATGGACATGTTGGTGCAGTCAACAGAGGGGACGAGGAAGTGATGGGCAGGTCTGGTATCCAGGACAGAAATACAGAAGGACAGATATTGATAGATTTTGCAAAAAGGATGGAAATGGCTAGGAACATAGGGTGACTTATAAAACCAAAGGTAGGAACACACAGGTAGACTATATCTTTTATATATAGCATGTAAAATATTATGTAATTTGAAGGAAGTCAGTGTCTGCAAAGTAGTAGTGGGTGAGAGTGTTGCCAGTTAGCATAGGATGGTGGTGTGCAGGATGACACTGATGGTGAGGAAGGTGAAGAAGGCAAAGGAAGAGCAGAAGACAAAGTGGTGGAAGCTGAAAAAGGAAGAATGTCGTGTTGTCTTCAAGGAGAAGTTGAAACAGGCTTTGGGTGGTCAGGAAGTGCTTCCAGATGACTGGACAACCACAGCAAATGTGATCAGGGAGACAGGTAGGAGAGTACTTGGTGTATCCTCTGGAAGGAAAGTAGATAAGGAGACTTGGTGGTGAAATGAGGAAGTGCAGGAGTGTGTACAAAGGAAGAGGTTATCTAAGAAGAAGTGGGACATTGAGAGGACCAAAGAGAGTAAAGAGGAGTACAGTACAAAAAAACACAGCATAATGCGAAAATAGCGGTGTCAAAGGCCAAACAGGGTGTCTGACGACTTGCATGCTAGGCTTAACAGTAAGGAGGGAGAAAATGATTGATACTGGTTGGCACAGCAAAGAGATAGAGATGGGAAGGACGTGCAGCAAGTTAGAGTGATAAAGGACAGAGTGGGAAATGTATTGACTGATGGCAGAAGTGTGCTGGGAAGATGGAAAGAGTACTTTGAAGAGCTGATGAATGAGGAAAATGAGAGAAAAAAGAGTAGAAAAGGTGACCGTTGAGGAGCAGGAAGTAGCAAAGATTAGTAAGGGTGAAGTGAGGAGGGCACTGAAGAGGATGAAGAGTGTTGGTCAGTTGGTCCTGATGATATACCTGTGGTGGTATGGAAGTGTCTAGGAGAGGTAGCAGTAGATTTCCTGACAAGAACATTCAACAAGGTCTTAGAGAGTGAGCAGATTCCGGAGGAATGGAGGAGAAGTGTTCTGGTGCCCATTTATAAGAACAAGGGAGACGTGCAGAGTTGTGGCAACTACAGAGGGATAAAATTGATGAGCCACACGATGAAGATATGGGAAAGAATAGTGGAAGCTATACTAAGGGCAGAGGTCAGCATTTGTGAACAACAGTTTGGTTGCATGCCAAGAAAGAGCACCACAGATGCAGTGTTTGCTTTGAGGATGTTAATAGAGAAGTACAGAGAAGGTCAGTGGGAGCTGCATTGTGCCTTTGTGGATCTGGAGAAAGCATATGACAGGGTGCCGAGAGAGGAACTATGGTATTGCATATGGAGTGGTGCAGAACATGTATGAGAAATGTAAGACAGTGGTGAAGTGTGCTGTCGGTGTGACAGAAGAGTTCAAGGTGGAGGTGGGACTGCATCAAGGGTCAGCTCTGAGCCACTTCTTTTTTTGCTATGGTGGACAGGCTGACAGACGAGGTTACATAATCTCCACGAACTATGATATTTGCAGATGACCTTGTGTTCTGTATTGAGAGCAGAGAACAAGTGCAGGAAAATCTAGAGAGGTGGAGGTATGCCCTGGAAAGGAGAAGAATGAAGATTAGCCTCAGTAAGACAGAATACATGTGTGAATGAGAAGGACCCAAGAGGAACCATGAGGTTACACAGGGAACAGAGATAAAGAAGGTGGAGGATTTTAAGTACTTTGGCTCAACATTCCAGAACAATGGAGAGTGCGTAAAAGAGGTAGAAGCGTGGCGATGTTGTATGGTTTAGAAACTGGCACTGAGGAAAAAACAGGCGGCAGAGCTGGAGGTAGCAGAGATGAAAATGTTGAGGTTCTCTTTCGGAGTAACGAGGATGGATAGGATCAGGAATGAGCACATCAGAGGGACAGCACATGTAAGATGTTTTGAAGACAAAGTTTGAGAGGCTAGATTGGGATGGTTTGGACATGTACAGAGGAGGGATAGTGAATGTATTGCTAGTAGGATGCTGAGGTTGGAACTACCAGGCAGAAGACCTAGAGGAGATTTATGCATGTGGTGAAGGAGGACAAGAAGGTAGTTGGTGTAAGAGAAGAAGATGCAAAGGATAGGGTGAGATAGAGGCAGATGATTCGCTGTGGCAACCCCTGAAGGGAACAGCAGAAAGAAAAATATGAAGAAGATGGCCTGGCGAGGTGTCCAGGGTGTACTCTGCCCTCGCCCAGAGTTGACTGAGATTGGCACAAGCCTCCCCACGAGATCAGGATTAATTGTTTCAGAAAATACATAAATGACTGAACAAATGTTTACTGAGCTATAATTTATTTGCAGTGTATGTGCCAAATCAATTCATAAATAATTTAGACTTCAACAAATTGGCTTAAACTATTAATACATTGAATGAATTAATTGCTTTAATAAGCACAACGTAAATCCCCTGATTATTTATTTTATGATCTGCAGTATAAGAAGATGGTAAAATGACTTGCTGTTGTCTTATAGATGTTTACAATTAAAATTTGAGACTAAATAATTACATATTTTCCTGGCATTACAGTCTTTCTTGCTAGTTTTCTAATTAAATTTCAGATTGGTGAAACAGACTGATGTGGCACTGAATTATTTCCGGCAATATGGCACCAACACTAGTATGTTTTGAGTGGTCAACTGCCCTTTCCTTGGTTTTAACAGGCCCAGGGTAACCATTGATACAGCTTGAAATCAACAATCTCAGTGTTCTCAGTATGAGAAAATATATACGTAATGTACATTGCCCAGAACCTCAAAAATATATATAAATGGCAGTGGTAGCCTGGTGGTGAAGGTGCTGGATCACTGATCCAAAGGTTCGGGGTTCAAGCCCCACTCTCCACGGGTTGTCAATGTTCCCCAGTGCAGCTAACCGGGTTATCAAAGGCCGGCCATGTCTCTCACTGTGTATGGTGAGAGGCATGTAAAAGAACCATTGCTGACTTTTGTCAAGAGTAGCTGCATAGCAATCAGTGTGTTTCTGCCCCTGTGATGGACGGTGAGCTGTCCAAGAGAGATTCTGCCCTCGCTAAGAGAGAGCAGATACATGCAAGGGCCAGTGATGCCAGAAGCATGTCAACAAACTAGTAACCAGTATATATATATATATATATATATATATATATATATATATATATATATATATATATATATATATATATATATATATATATAAATTCATTCATTCATTCATTCATTTTCTGAACCTCTTAATCCTAATTAGGGTCGCGGGAGGCTGGTGCCCGTCTCAGCCAACTTTGGGCTAGGTCAGAGTACACCATAGTCAGCTCGCCAGACAGAAGGTCTGGCATTGTCCTTCTGAAATAAACAAGGGTTTTCTGGGAAGAGATATTGCCTTAATGGCAAAATATTTCTACACTAAAATCCAAAGGTATGCTCCCATAGCAATGACACTTTCACACAAGTGCAACTCACTCATGCTGAGGTCACTGGTATATCCCATACCACCGCATATATTTTGTTGTTAACCTTTTACTTAAAACAATCAGGAAAGACATTTTCATAGAGAACTTAATATCCATTTCCCCTCAAAACTAGCTGAATTGTGAACTCATCTGATGACAGTACTGTGCCACTGTTCCTTAGTTTAGGAGTCCCCAACCACCAGGCCCCGGATCGGTACCGGTCCATGAATCATTTTGTAGTGGGCCGCAAAGAATAAATAATCTTTATATAAAAAAAATAAAATAAAATAAATAAATAAATAAATATATATATATATATATATATATATATTAGTATATATAAAATATGTTTTTGCTTCCGGGTGTCCTATTTTGAAAGACAACCATTTCCACCCTCGCCTAACTTCTGTGTTTGACTCTTTGGCGCATATTTATCCTACATCAGCAATGCTTGCTGTTGAGAAATGAGCCAGAAACAGAGTTCACTAGAGAGTTTTTTGGAAAGGGTAAACGAGACAACGATGAGACAGCAGAAGGGTCACAGACTGCCTGCAAAAAGAAAGTTGCATTTAAAAGAAAATACCACGATTCCTACCCGAGTAATGGGTTCATCGCAACAGGTGATTGTTTATATTATAAACAGCCTATGACCCCCCCCCGTGGTAAAATTGTGAAGCGTTGACCAGTCCACGGTGATAAAATGGTTGGGGACCACTGCCTTAGTTCATGTGAGATGAGCTTGGGTTTAGAGAACTTGCTGGTATTTTTGCATAGAATAGAAGCCCAAGACAAGTGCGACAAGCAAACAATTTCTGAGTACGGATGGCTATATTTTATCAACAAACCGGATTCCACAAAAGTTGGGACACTATACGAATTGTCAATAAAAACTGAATGCAAAGATGTGGAAGTGCCAAATTTCAATATTTTATTCTGAATAAAACACAGATGACAGGTCAAAAGTTTAAACTGAGAAAATGTATTATTTTAAGGGAAAAAATGTTGATTTTAAATTTCATGGCATCAACAAATCTCAAAAAAGTTGGGACAGGTAGCAATAAGAGGCTGAAAAAAGTAAATTGCAATTATAACGAACAGCTGGAAGACCAATTACCACTAATAAGGTCCATTGCCAACATGACTAGGTATAAAAAGAGCTTCTCAGAGTGGCAGTGTCTCTGAGAAGCAAAGATGGGTAGATGATCACCAATTCCCCCAATGTTCTGCAGAAAGATAGTGGAGCAATATCAGAAAGGTGTTTCCCAGTGAAAAATTGCAAAGAGTTTGAAGTTATCATCATCATCTACAGTACATAACATCATCCAAAGATTCAGAGAATCTGGAACAATCTCTGTGTCTCAGGGTCAAGGTCGAAAAACACAACGTATGCCTGTGATCTTCAGGCCCTTAAACAGCACTGCACCACAAACAGGAATGCTGCTGTAAGGGAAATCACTGAATGGACTCAGCAATACTTCCAAAAACCATTGTCGGTGAACACAATCCACCGTGCCATCAGCTGTTGCCAGCTAAGACTCTACAGTACAAAGAAGAAGCCATTTCTAAACAGGACTCAGAAGCATAGGGATTTTCTCTGGGCCAGGGGTCAATCAAAATGGAGTGTGGAAAAGTGGAAAACTGTTCTGTGGTCAGACGAATCACGATTTGAAGGTTTCTATGGAAAACTGGAACACCATGTCATCCAGACTAAAGAAGACAAGGACAACCCAAGTTGTTATCAGTGCTCAGTTCAGAAGCCTGTGTCTGTGATGGCATAGGATTGCATGAGCGTGTGTGGCATGGGCAGCTTGCACATCTGGAAAGGCACCATCAATGCAGAAAGGTATATTCAGGTTTTAGAACAACATGTGCTCTCATCCAGACGTCGTCTCTTTCAGAGAAGACCTTGCATTTTTCAACATGATAATGCCAGAACACATACAGCATTAATTACAACATCATGGCTGCGTAGGAAAAGGATCCAGTTATTGAAATGGCCAGCCTGCAGTCCAGATCTTTGTCCTATAGCATACATTTGGCACATCATAAAGAGGAAGGTGCAACAAAGAAGGCCCAAAGCAGTCGAACAGTTAGAGACCTGTATTAGCCAAGAATGTGGCAGCATTCCTATTTCTAAACGTGAGAAACTTGTCTCCTTGGTCCCCAGATGTTTGCAGACTGTTGTAAGAAGAGGGGATGCTTCACAGTGGTGAAAATTGCCTTGTCCCAACTTTTTTGAAATTTGTTGATACCGTGAAATTTAAAATCAACTTCTATTCGGAATAAAATACGTATTGCTATTTGGCACTTCCACATCATTGCATTCAGTTTTCATTCACAATTTGTATAGTGTCCCAACCCTTTTGGAATCCGGTTTGTACAGTGATGCTATGGTTTTAGGACTACCAATAAGAATGGATAATTATAGGCTTAGTCGCCATATGGATCCAATCATTCACCCAATTTCTGAACCGCTTTATCCTAATTATTGTCATGGGGAGGCTGGTGCCCATCTCAGTGGAGTCTGGGGGAGAGCTGGGAACACCCTGGACAGCTCACCAGGCCATCGCAGTAGTCATATGGAGAATTTGAAACACAAGTAAGTGAATTAGTTGGGCAGCACAAAAGTATTTAGATTACAGCCTCATGATCCATACCTTTTTGCAGAAGAAACACAGGCTCAATAATGTTCCTGCCCAGTAAACCAGGGAAAAACTGTGCTGCAAATTTTGCATGTGAGGATGAGAGGGGGGGCCGGGGCAGTGGTGGTCTAGTGGTATAAGGCACCAGATCGCTGATCCAAAGGTTGGGGGTTCGAGTCCCACTCTCCACAGGGTTGTCACTGTCCCCCCCCAGTGCAGCCAACTGGGTTATCAAAGGCCGGCCATGTCTCTCACTGTCTATGGTGTGAGGCATGTAAAAGAACCATTGCTGACTTTCGACAAGAGTAGGCTGCAAAGTCGTCGGCGTGTTTCCGCCCTGCGATGGCCTGGCGAGCTGTCCAGGGTGTACTCTGCCCTCGCCCTGAGTTGGCTGGGATGGGCACCAGCCTCCCCGCGACCCTAATTAGGATGAAGCGGTTACAGAAAATGATGATGATGATGAGGATGAGAGGGCAATGCAGGGATACACTGATATGTTCTATTTTACGCAAGCAGGTTTCTTCCCATTAAAGAAAAAATCAAAGTACAGTATAAGGTAGCAAGTCACACCACGTGTCTCAATTCACATACTTGCATACCCACACTGATCAGCCATAACAGTAAAAACATTACAACCACGGACAGTAAAGCAAATAACATTGATTATCTAATTACAGTGCCACCTGTCAAGGAGTGGACTGTATTAGGAAGAAAGGAAACAGTCGGTTCTCACAGTGTGAAATGCCGAAAAAAATAACCTTGTATAAGTGACTTTGTTATGGGAAACATTGTGATGGCTTAATGTCTGGGTCTTTTCATCTAATAAATGGCAAGTAGGGTGTTTCAGGTATGCAGTCGTAAGTACATACTAAAGTTGGTCCAGGACAGGACAACCAATGAAATAGCAAGAGTGTCATAGTGACCCAAGGTTCACAACGCTCATGGGGAACAATAGCTAGTATGTCTGGTCAGATCCCCCAGAAGATATACTGTACAGTATCACAAGATGGCCCCTGTGTGGTACAGTGACAATGTGCACCAGTATTACCTGAAAATGAGATAGTTAATGTGTCAACCGAGAGTTAACAAGGTCTATCTGGCATTTGAATGAAACGGCAGCTATACCTTGTTAATTCTTGCTTGACTAAATGAATGAGCTCATAAGGTAGGAGAGATGGCATACAATCCCTTCCCTATCATTTACAGAGCTCTCTAGCCGATCACGAGCATTTGTGAGCGCACACAAAGGGATGGATAGTGCTTTTCTACAAACGTGTTACAATACCCATAAGATGACATGCAGTGCACTATATATGGTGGGGGTGGGGATGCTTTAAATTTTAACCTTTGGATGAGACTCATACCCTTTTTTGGTATAAACTGATGTCGCTCTGACTTGCGAAGACAAGAAGGAAGTGAGGTTTATACCCCTGAAGTTTATATAGTCAAAACACACCAGTCAGCTAAGACTCATGGCCCTTAAGTTCTTTTTTAGGAAATCTAATATTTTTTTTTTTAGAAATCAAATAAATTCTAATAAAGCTATGGATAGGATTAGGAATGAGCACATCAGAGGGACAGCACATTTAAGACGTTTTGGAGACAAAGTCAGAGAGGCTAGATTGAGATGGTTTGGACATGTACAGAGGAGGGATAGTGAGTATATTGGTAATAGGATGCTGAGGCTAGAACTACCGGGCAGAAGGCCTAGAGGAAGACCAAAGAGACGATTCATGGATGTGGTGAAGGAGGACATGAAGGTCGTTGGTGTAAGAGAAGAAGATGCAAAGGATAGGGTGAGATGGAGGCAGATGATTTGCTGTGGCGACCCCTGAAGGGAAAAGCCGAAAGGAAAAGAAGAAGAGGAGGAATGAGCATATCAGATGGACAGCACATGTAAGACGTTTTGGAGACAAAGTCAGAGAGGCTAGATTGAGATGGTTTGGACATGTACATAGGAGGGATAGTGAGTATATTGGTAGTAGGATGCTGAGGTTGGAACTACCAGGCAGAAGGCCTCGAGGAAGACCAAAGGGAAGATTTATGGATGTGGTGAAGGAGGACATGAAGGTAGTTGGAGTAAAAGTCGAAGATGCAAAGCATAGGGTGAGATGGAGGAAGATGATTCGCTGTGGTGACCCCTGAAGGGAAATGCCGAAAGAAAAAGAAGAAGATAGTTTCATTCAGAAAGAGTCATTATAGTCAGCTATATCAACATTCAGAACAGCAAAAAAAATCAAGTAGCACTTTAAACCTTGTATGGAAAATGGTTGAAGGTCTCTCTGGCCAACGTAGATAACCAGTGCATCCTGACCCAAAGAGCTATCTACATTTCCTCCTTTACAACTGACACTTCCACACTGCACAGAATTGTTCAACCATTACAGAGTTTCTGATCACTGCCTTAAAATATCTGTCAAGATTTTGGTTTCCAGGATAGAGGATGGAGTTCACTGTTGGTTTGCTTCCCATCCAAAATGGGAGAAATTACATTTTCATTTAGGTTATCAGGGCTTGTTGTTGCTTTGTCCACCTTGAATCAACCCATTGGTTTAAGGCTCAAATGTTTAGTGTGCAGATTGTGATGTTCAATTATAATTACCTTCCTGCTTCACACCAAAGAGAGTTGCATTGTTCATAGCATGTTATAAATCCCCGTGATTCTCATTGAAGATTAAGAGGGGCACAATACAGTGGCGATACCTGCAAACACATGCGACAAAGGTTATGACAGACTTAAAATATTCAAGTAATTGGTAGAAGGTGAGTTATCATGATCAGGCATGAATTAAAAGTAATATCCACCAAAGGCTCAGTTTTTGCAAGCAAGGATGGGCTTTCACCGTAGCACCTGTATTTGTGAGAGAATTGTTACTGAGTTCAAAAAGAACATTTCTCAATGCAAGAGTGTAGAGAATTTAGATCTTTTACCATCTACAAAACAAAATATCATGAACATTTTCAGAGAATTTTGACCCATCTCAATGCATGACGGACATGTTCGAAAACTACTGTTGAATATGCATGACCTTAGGGCTCTCAGGGGCAATCATCATGCTACTTGTGGCAAATATATCCACATGGGTTTAGGAGTACTACAGGAAACTTTTGTCACTTAGCACAGGCCACTGTTGCATTCACATATGGAACCTTAAACTGTATTATGCGAGGAGGAAACAACATTAATTCAGTGCGGAAACACAGCCAAATTCTCTAGCTCCCAGATTCTGGTTCTCAGGCTTACAGGTATGTACTGTAATCAGATGAGTCCAAACTCCAACTTGATTTTGGGAAAACTGGATATCAATTTCTCTGGGCTAAAGATGAAAATGACCATTCAAATTGTTTGTTGCCAACAAATTCCACATGGTTTAAAGTCTGTATCTATATCGTACGGGTTCCATTAGTACCCACTGAATGTGTGAGTTTCATGTATGTGAAATTTTCAATAATGTGAAAGCACATATTTGGATTTTAGAGAGACATATATTGTCATTATTGCAATATAACATCCTGGGATGTTTCGTACTTCAGCAGGGCAATGCCAGGCCTCATTTAGAACTATCTACCTCAATTTGCCTTTGTAGCGTGTTTGACTAGCATACTGTCCATCCAGATTTTCTTTTATTAAAAATGTGTGGCAAATTATATAGATGGGAAATAACCATGGGCACTTAAGCAGTTCAGATACTGTATGAAGAATTACACAAAAATTTCAATTGGAAACCTGCAACAATTAGTGTCCTTCACTGGGCAGATGATTATAAATTGTAATTAAAAGATGATGTAACATACTGGTCCGTAAGTCCTATTTTTTTGTTGAGTGTGGCAGAGGCATCAGATTTTAACTTTGTTTATCATTCATCATTCATTTTCTCATCCATTTATTTTCTGAACTGTTTAATCGTAGGGTCGTGGCAAGGCTGGTGCTCATCTCATTCCACTCTGGCAAGGGCGGAGTGCACTCTCGACAGCTCACCAGGCCATCACAGGGCAGAAACATGCTGATGGCAATGCAGCTACTCTTAAGAAAAGTCAATAATGGTTCTTTTACATGAACCTCTCATCACAAACAGTGAGAGACATGGCTGAACTTTAATAAATAATATTGGTCAGCAAAAATACAGGAAATTCTTTGTAGTTTGTCAGTCTGGTAAAAGGTTGAAGTAAATTAATAAATCAAAGATTTTTCCAGTTTGAAAAATATCCCATCTGCTGTAGAAATGGGGTTAGTAATTCTTCTAACTCATAATACCTAAATACAATGGTCAAATGATGCAACATTTTGGCCACAAATATACATGTTCTGCAGGTTTTGCACAAAAAGATCAGTATTGGTCTTGATCTATTGCAACAAATCAAGACTTCCTCCATTCACCACTGTAGCTAAAAATATAAGGAATTCAGCTGACTGTGGCTGGAACACTCTCAGCCTTTCCTCATTTAATCTATGAAACCTAGATCTCTGGTTTTTGAAATACAGAAAACTGTAAACACAGCAAGCGAATCCTAAAACAATAAATTAATACCAGAAAATCATATTATTAAAAACAGTTTGTTGCTACTGTAAACTTGTACTGATTGTAACCACTCCATCTCTCTCTCTCTCTCTCTCTCTATCTTCTTTTCCTTTCGGCTTTTCCCTTCAGAAATTAGCCACAGCGAATCATCTGCCTCCATCTCACCCTATCCTTTCCATCTTCTTCTCTTACACCAACGACCTTCATGTCCTCCTTTACGACATCCATGAATCGTCTCTTTGGTCTTCCTCTAGGCCTTTTGCCTGGTAGTTCCAGCCTCAGCATCCTATTACCAATATACTCACTATCCCTCCTCTGTACATGTCCAAACCATCTCAATCTAGCCTCTCTGACTTTGTCTCCAAAGCGTCTTACATGTGCTGTCCCTCTGACGTACTCATTCCTAATCCTATCCATCCTCGTTACTCCCAAAGAGAACCTCAACATTTTCATCTCTGCTACCTCAACTCTGCCTCCTGTCTTTTCCCCAGGGCCACTGTTTCTAACCCATACAGCATCGTTGGCCTCAACACACCGTTTGTACACTTTTCCTTTCATTTTGCGGTGCCCTCCTATCACACATCACACTGGACACTTTTCTCCAACCATTCCAACCTGCCTGCACCGCTTCTTGACCTCTTTTCCACACTCGCCATTGCTCTGGATTGTTGAGCCTAAGTACTTAAAATCCTCCACCTTTCTTATCTCTGCTCCCTGTAATCTCACCGTTCCTCTTTGGTCCTTGGCATTCATGCACATGTACTCTGTCTTACTGAGGCTAATCTTCATTCCCCTCCTTTCCAGGGCATACCTCCACCTCTCTAGATTTTCCTGCACTTGTTCTCTGCTCTCACTACAGATTACAATGTCATCTGCAAACATCATAGTCCATGGGGAATCTTGTCTAACCTCGTCTGTCAGCCTGTCCATCACCATAGCGAACAAGAAGGGCTGAGAGCTGACCCTTGATGCAGTCCACCTCCACCTTGAACTCTTCTGTCACACCGACAGCACACCTCACCACTGTCTTACATCTCTCATACATGTCCTGCACCACTCTAACATACTTCTCTGCCACTCCAGACTTCCTCATGCAATACCACAGTTCTTCTCTGCACCCTGTCATATGCTTTCTCCAGATCCACAAAGGCACAATGCAGCTCCGTCTGACCTTCTCTGTACTTCTCCATTAACATCCTCAAAGGCAAACACTGCATCTGTGCTGCTCTTTCTGGGCATGAAACCAAACTCTTGTTCACAACTGCTGACTTCTGCCCTTAGTCTAGCTTCCACTATTCTTTCCCATAACTTCATCGTATGGCTCATCAACTTTATCCCTCTGTAGTTGCCCCAACTCTGCACGTCTCCCTTGTTCTTAAAAATGGGCACCAGCACACTTCTCCTCCATTCCTCTGGCATCCTCTCACTCTCTAAGACCTTGTTAAATGTTCTTGTCAGAAAACCTACTGCTACCTCTCCTAGACACTTCCATACCTCCACCGGTATGTCATCAGGACCAACTGCCTTTCCATTCTTCATCCTCTTCAATGCCCTCCTCACTTCACCCTTACTAATCTTTGCTACTTCCTGGTCCTCAACAGTCCCCTCTTCTACTCTTTTTCTCTCTCATTTTCCTCATTCATCAGCTCTTTCAAAGTACTCTTTCCATCTTCCCAGCACACTTCTGTCATCAGTCAATACATTTCCCTCTCTGTCCTTTATCAATCTAACTTGCTGCCACGTCCTTCCCATCTCTATTTCTCTGCTGTGCCAACCTGTATAAATCATTTTCTCCTCCTTACTTTCCAGCCGACATACAAGTCATCAAGCGCCTCTGTTTGGCCTTTGACACTGCTACCTTTGCCTTACGCTGTGTCTCCCTGTACTCCTGTTTACTCTCTTGGTTTCTCAATGTCCCACTTCTTCTTAGCTAATCTCTTCCTTTGTACACCTCCTGCACTTCCTCATTCCACCACCAAGTCTCCTTATCTACTTTCCTTCCAGATGACACACCAAATATTCTCCTACCTGTCTCCCTGATCACATTCGCTGTAGTTGTCCAGTCATCTGGAAGCACTTCCTGACCACCCAAAGCCTGTTCAACTCCTCCTTGAAGACAACCCGACACTCTTCCTTTTCAACTTCCACCACTTTGTCTTCTGCTCTGCCTTTGCCTTCTTCACCTTCCTCACCATCAGCATCATCCTGCACACCACCATCCTATGCTGTTTGGCAACACTCTCACCGCTACTAGTTTGCAGTCACTGACTTCCTTTAAATTACATCGCCTGCACAAGATGTAGTCTACCTGTGTGCTCCTACCTCCGCTTTTATAAGTCACCCTATGCTCCTCTCTCTTCTGGAAGAAAGTATTCACCACAGCCATTTCCATCCTTTTTGCAAAATCTGCAACATCTGTCCTTCTGCGTTCCTGTCCTGGATACCAAACCTGCCCATCACTTCCTCGTCCCCTCTGTTTCCTGCACCAACATGTCCATTGAAGTCTGCCCCAATGACCACTCTTTCACCTCTGGGGGTACGCTGCATCCACTTCATCCTAACTCCCTCCAGAATCTCTCCTTCTCTTCTCGCTCATCCTGTCTGTGGGGCATAAGCACTAACAACATTGACCATCACACCTTTAATTTCTAACTTGAGACTCATCACTCTGTCTGACACTCTTTTCACTTCTAGAACATTCCTGGCAAACTCCTCCTTCAAGATGACTCCGACTCCATTTCTCTTCCCATCCACACCGTGATAAAACAGCTTAAACCCTGCTCCTATGCTTCTAGCCTTGCGACCTTTCCACCTGGTCTCCTGAACACACAGTATGTCCACCTTCCTCCTCTGCATCATGTCAGCCAGCTCTCTACCTTTTCCTGTCATAGTTCCAATATTCAAAGTCCCTACTTTCAGTCCTAGACTCATGCCTTTCCTCTTCTCTCTCTGGCAACGGACACGCCTCCCGCCTCTCCTTCTTCGACGTCTTCGACCAACAGTAGTCCAATTTCCATCAGCACCCTGTTGGTTGACGGCACTGATGGCAGTCGTTGTTAACCCGGGCCTCGACCGATCCGGTATGTCATTCTTTCTTGTGATTCGCATAGTTTATTTGGCATTTGTTTTATGCCGGATGCCGTTCCTGTCGCAACTCTCTGCGTTTATCCGGGCTTAGGACCGGCGTGAGGAGAAGACACTGGTTTGTGCCCCCTCACGGCTGCATTTCTCTCTCTCTATATATATATATATATATATATATACATATATATACATATATATATATATGTATATATATATATGTATATATATATATGTATATATATATATATATATATATATATATATATACATATATATATATATATATATATATATATATATATATATATATACATATATATATATATATATATATATATATACATATATATATATATATTACACACACACATACGTACATACATCCAGGGTCAATAGAAAATATATGTTCTCCCTTCAAAATATTTTCATTTTGTTGCTTTTTTAGAATGACATGAAGACACACAAAGTATTTTCCAGTTATATTTACTCAATGCAACATAAAAAACAAGCTGACGAGAGATACAATAGCAAAAGTTTACAAAAAAAAAATCACCAAGATGGTTAAACCATCTCTTTGAAAAAAAATTGTAACTCAATCAGTAATTACCTTCTCCACAGGTAATTGGATTCCACCTGTGATCAATTGTAATCATTGTGATTAGTCCAACATAGAAAAAATATTCCCAGAACATTTTAGCGCTTGGAAGTGTAATTGAGAGCATTCAATCAGCTATGGGAGGCAAGGTCATGTCTTGAGCTCTTAGGGATGAAGTTGTGGACAGGCAGAATTCAGGGGATGGATACTTAAATAATTTTAAAGGCGTTATCAATCTCCATGACAACAGGAAATTCCATAATCAGGAAGTATAAAGGTTTTACAACTATACAGGATAAGGCTGCCCCTTTAAACAGGATGGCACTGTAGAGAAGAAACTGGTCAGAGAGTCTATCAAGAGGCCTTTGGCAAGTTGAATGCACCAACAGGAGTTTTTTTTTTTTTTTTTTGCAGAGTAGTCATTGTGATCATGTGACAACAATATCACAAATGCTCCACAAATGTGTCTTGTATGGAAGGTTTGCATGAAAAAAAGCCTCACCTTGGATATTGTGGCAAATTGGAAAAATTTGTCAAACTACTTGGCCTCAATTCCTATCGGTTGAACGTCAATACAACTCACCATCCAAAAAACACCATACATACTATAAAGCCTTGAATTCGTAACAGTCACTGGATTGGGGCACTTGTGAGATAGAAGGGGAAATGAATTGAAAAAATAATGTAAAAATTTAAGCAAGACCTGCTACCCTGCAGCAGCAGCAGTATTAGATCATATTTCACTGGGAAGAAGAATCACCTTCCAACATGAGAGTGACCCAAGTTTACACTTAGTAGCCAACTGACTAGTAGCCAAGTAAGAGCCCAGACCAAACCATACTGAAATCATTTATGTGGGCATATATTGCAGAATCTCCACGTGCAAAGCTTATGGTTTCACAAAGTGGTTCCATCCCGGGGTTTGACACCAACGGGCGGATAAGTTGCATTGAGTGACAGCTGGAAGAATACTTTTTAATTCTTTCGGAGTGATTTCTCGCTGTTATATTTTTGTACATGCCTTCGGAAGTATTAAACATTAAAGCCATATTATGAATATTCTATTAATAACAATATCAAAAACATTCTGAATTGTTAACATGCTATGGATTAGTGATACTGTACTGTGCAAAATTCTACCTGGACACACAGCGCCACACCCTGCAGGAGATCAAGGGAGAGCGATGCTCTTTCAGTACCACGGAGAGCACCTTCTACGCAGCAGCCAACAGGCAAAATGCTTGTCAGATCAATTCGTACAAGTTTCCCTAAGTACGCAAAATAAAGTTTTATTTATTTCACCTAAGTAGAAAAAAATGACTGGAATTAACTTTTGATTGAAACACCATTTGACTTGCCTGGACGTAGAATACGTGATATAGCTGCTCTCTGGTCTGAAAGCACCTTCAGGGCCTTTGGGCTCATGAAACAAACGAGAAATGTAATCAGTTCCCGTACAATGGACATGGCAGGATTTTTTTTATGGGACATCAAGGCTTGTTATCAACGCGGAATGGACACCACCACTGGTTCTGTTGGCTTAAGTAGACTGGGCTTCACCTTTTTTTTTTTTTTTTTTACAGGTCCCATTAAAAACATCATCCAAAATATGTGCATTGGGTTTCTCACACATGTTCCATTTTCCTTTGTTTGATGTACTTCCCCTCCCTGCTTTCCACCCCCATCTGCTCACTTGTTTCAGTTCCTCTGACATGACCATGGAGGGTCTAGGAAACGGATACGATGCTCTGGTAGTTGTAACTGGACAGGCAGAAGGATGGGGGGGGGGGGGGGGACCAAAATTGATGAGAGGGTTGTTTGAATTTCAAGCTTAGATTAAGAATCTCCGTCCTCATAGTCTCTCTCTCTCTCTCTCTCTGTTTATTTTTCCGTCTCTCCTGCCTAAATGATGTCAATGGAAGCCGAGCTATAGAGCTATTTATAGAATCTCCCCCTCCCATCAGAATCACATGATTCAGAGCCCAAGCACAATAAACTACCTCAAGAGGACAGTGTGCATGAATAGAGATGGTGAATATTTATGAACGGCCAGACGCGTGTCACATGATGTTCCTTGTTCATAACATGTTAAATTTGATGCTGGAAACTATTAACAGCGACGGAAACGCCAGGTGCTCCCAGTCACTTTCCTCACCCCTCTTTGTAGCATTCATTTATTCATCCATCCATCCATCCATCCATCCACCCATCCATTCATTCATTCATTGGTAAAAGTGATTCCTTCATTTCACAAGCAGTTCAGCAAAACATAATGAATTCATACGGGTGATTCAGAACAAGAATAATAATAAAAAAAAAGAAATCCGAGGAGCTCGCTTCCATTATTGATCTCGGGGTGTGCCACTGTTGCGAGATCCTTCCCAGTTAACCCAGCCAGCTCTGTACATTCACAAAGCAGGCCTATTACGTAATAGGTTTAAGTAAATCTACCTACCATTCCTGTAAAAAGACAACACACACACACACACACACACACACACACACACTGGGGCTCGTGTCAGTGAACACCATCATTAAAACATCATTCTAAATTAGAGGTATTCTCAGGCAAAAAAAAATATTTTTTTCAGTACACTATCTACATCAACGCATGGAAGATGGAAATAATCGATATAGAAATTAAACTAATTATCTGATTGATTAAAAAAAAACGTGCAATTTAAGTGCAGTGCAAGCATTTTTTAATTGCAGAATTATATTAACTTACTGATCTTGGGAGCTTGGAAGGCCACACGTGTTTGGACCACATCTTTTATCTGGTCTCTGGTTGACATGTTAACACTCACTGGTTTCTATATTTAGTAAGCCCGCCAGTGCTGTTACTATTCCAAGCATTGTACATGAGGGGGCGGATGCTATTCGTTCACGCAAATGAGGATAACATATACTCTTCCTCGCAGCTTATAAACCATACTTAAAGTATGCATCGAGCTTTTCGTGAGAATGTTCAGACCAGCAGGACTGTATTTCCGTCTTCTTCTGCTTTCACTGGGACATAGAGCTTGCTGTCGGGCTGCACTTATTTTGAGAGCATCCTACAATGTCTAGTAAGCACTGTGAGGTGACGAAAGCAGTTGGACCATTCCAGGTGTAAGATCAAAATCAAACGCCTTATCAGGTTGCACAGCGTCGATCTGGATCAATGGCCATGGGACGCATTGGTTCACTGAATATAGTCTGGACCAACGTGTTATACCCGCACATGTGTCATTTTGGCTTGGTTGGTTTAAGTCTGTCTTTTATAAGATTTTAAAAACATTTTTATCTAAATATGTGCCCAGAGCCTGAACTCACTGTTAGTGAAAACTGGAATAAAGAAGTCTATTCCAAAAAGGGTAAATAAACTGCAGCCTATATACAGATATATAATAATATATAATCTCAGAAATAATTTCCCTCAAACAATAACTCCAGGAAAGGCTACAGTCTCAGTCCCAACCCATGTTTATAGGATTTATCCCTCTTTCTTTTTTCATTCACTCGATTGATTTGACAAAACATGTTTCCTTTTCTCATTTATAGATTTTGGGCTCAGTAATATTATTGAAGTGCTTTGGGAAATACCTCAGACACTTTAATAACCGAGCACTAGCGTGTTAAATAGTGTGCTAGTATGACACACTAATCTGTGCTATTCAGTACGGCACTACGCCGTTTCAGACGTAACTATGGTCACGAGTCTCTATGGTAATGTTTCAGTTACCGCACAGCGCCTCCTACCGCCACCTCACCCGATCTGCAATAGGAAAGCATGAAACATTAAAGTGTGGAAAAAATGAAAATGTTGTCACTTATCAATTGGATCAGGAAGAAAAATACAAAATGAATTTGAATTGAAAGCTACTTAACATGCGAATATTGATATATTTCTAGAAAAGAAAAGAAAAAAGAAAAAAAAAAATGAAATGCACCTAAAATTCCGGTGTAGTCCGAACCCCTGCATGGAGGGGACATTTAACGACCCATTTTATCATTCAAATCGCTCATTGAACACCAATATTATATCTACAAACCGTAATACTGTGTCCAAAAATAAACATCCAAGTCTTTTCTTAGTAACAAAGGAAACCTCGCAGACGAGCTGTGGTGCGAGGTCGCCATCTAGTGGTCTGAGCTTTTATACTCAGATGATATTGAGGGTCATTGCACGGCCAGTCATCCAAAGTGATGTTTTTTTCTCTCTCGGTGCATTTTAACTTGTAATTACGTAATTCCCGCTTAACATTACATCATGAGCAGCAGATACATACATCACCTTAAAAGATCAGTTCTATATTCCATACTGATACTCCTCAATGCTTCATTTAATGAATAATATACAATAAACTAATACTGTATTCTATGACGATGACTTTAGGTGCATAATAGTCCAAGGTGGGCAATCAGTGATTAAAAAGATAAAATAAAAAACAAGACAGCATTTATCAGGATCCGAAAGATGAACGCGAACCTCCCATAGTGAAAAACACATGCCAGAAGTCTCCACAGAGCAAAACAGTACAGCAAGCCAGGAAAGACTTATCCCATTATTCATTGATAGATTATTTTAGTTTTTGGCAAGTTAGCCAATTATTTGTAATTCTGATGGAAAAACATGCTCACAAGTTTTTAATATGCAAGGTGAAGTGCTTAATCAGCACTATACATATGCCTAAAGTTTTCAGTTTAATAATATACAATGAAATTTTACCTCCAGATCAGCTCCTGAACAACAACCATAACTAAAATAAGTGGCAAATTACTCTAATCAAAACAAATGTCAAAACTTTCACACGTCACAAAATCAATAATTTGATACGAATTAAACATGTTTATTCTAGAGGCTGGAAACATTTTTTAAATCCTGAAATGCGTGCATCTCTATTCGCTGCTGAAGTCGATGTGGGGTCACTTTTCTAATGTTTTTAACTTTGCATGAAACCTTGATGTGCATGACCTCATAAAACCTTATGAGTTTTAGAAAGAAATGTAAAATTATGCAGAGAAATTCTTCAATGTTATTTTCCAAAGCAAATAAAATAAAACTAACTCCCTCCAAAAAAAAAAACAAGTGAAAATATTTCTTCCTGGATTTTTGAATTGAATTATTGGGAAGGTTGGAATGAGATGAGAACAGTGGAATTCTGCTGAATTCTGCTGTCTGCAAAACTAAGTATCAACACAGAATGCAAACTGTAATCTATTTTTTGTTTATGGTTACGTTTTGGACTCACTAAGAAGAACCAGCCACTATCAATAACAAGCACAACAATTTAGCTAAAGCAAGCTTATCAAGTATAAAAACATGAAGTAACTTGTTAAAAATTCAAAATACGTACTTGGTACCTATTCCAATTTCTGAAAAATATGCATGCAAAAACCTTGAACATGTGAAATTCACAATCGAACCTCCAATTTGAAAAATGTTAAGAATCAGTCCATATCTGAAGCTTATTTATGATAACCATAAACTACCGAGACAAATAAAGATTACATCACCAAAAAATACTATACTCCCTTTCGTACATGTCCCTTTCATGACAAATTTATAAGTCCAAAGTGAGGGCAGAGGAGGAGATGATACAAATAACCATTTCCAAAAATTACCAAGGCTGGATGTTTTTTTTTGACTGTACTGGTTTATAATAAAATGCAAATCAAGAGAGAATGAATTTTACAAAGTCAAGACATTACTCAAAAAAAAGAGTGAAAAACTTAAGATTTAAAAAAAAGATACAAAAAGATCTGCCACCATACAAATACAGTCCAAAAGTACATAAACACACTCGTTGTTTTTATCCTCAAAACAACGAAAAAGTATGATTTTTTTTTTTTACTACATTCAGAAAACAGAGGAACAAACCTGGGGAGGGATAAAGTACACTAAGTGGGAAATGGAGGAATTAACAGGACCGAAGCTGTCAGAACAGTAGAGATGCTGGCATGTGGCAGATCTGCAGCTGTGTAAATGGATGTTTAAAAACATTTATATAGTCCTCCTTCAGTAGATTCGTCCTCGACTTCTGTTCCCTCGTCCAAAACCTCTGCCCCGGCCTCCTCTGAAACCACCTCTTTGCTCTGGAAAAACAGTGTTGTACAGATTTCAGCAACCCTCCGACAACAACCAATTCTAATCCAAACCATTGTTGACTGTATAC
>CM045742.1:19445000-19522500 GCA_024760905.1 Plotosus lineatus
CCAATTGAGCACAGTAATACCATGGTCAGTAAACCATTTAGCAGTGGTTTTGGCACTGTGAGCAGGTGCCAGGTCGTGCTGAAAAATGAAATCTTCATCTCCATAAAGCTCTTCAGCAGATGGAAGCATGAAGTGCTCCAAAATCTCCTGATAGCTTGCTGCATTGACCCTGCCCTTGATAAAACACAGTGGACCAACACCAGCAGCTGACATGGCACCCCAGACCATCACTGACTGTGGGTACTCGACACTGGACTTCAGGCATTTTGGCATTTCCTTGTCCCCAGTCTTCCTCCAGACTCTGGCACCTTGATTTGCGAATGACATGCAAAATTTGCTTTCATCTGAAAAAAGTACTTTGGACCACTGAGCAACAGTCCAGTGCTGCTTCTCTGTAGCCCAGGTCAGGCGCTTCTGCCGCTGTTTCTGGTTCAAAAGTGGCTTGACCCGGGGAATGTGGCACCTTTAGCCCAGTCCACTGCTTCCACAGGTCCCCCAAGGTCTGGAATCAGCCCTTCTCCACAATCTTCCTCAGGGTCCGGTCACCTGTTCTGGTTGTGCAGCGTTTTCTGCCACACTTTTTCCTTCCCACAGACGTCCCACTGAGGTGCCTTGATACAGCACTCTGGGAACAGCCTATTCGCTCAGAGATTTCTTTGTGCCTTACCCTCTTGCTTGACAGTGTCAATGATGGCCTTCTGGACAGCAGTCAGGTCGGCAGTCTTACCCATGATTGTGGTTTTGAGTAATGAACCAGGCTGGGAGTTTTTAAAAGCCCCAGGAATCTTTTGCAGGTGTTTAGAGTTAATTGGTTGATTCAGATGATTAGGTTAATAGCTCGTTTACACTACCTGAACATGATATGCTAATTTTTTGAGATAGGAATTTTGGGTTTTCATGAGCTGTATGCCAAAATCATCAGTATTAAAACAATAAAAGACCTGAAATATTTCAGTTGGTGTGCAATGAATCTAAAATATATGAAAGTTTAATTTTTTCAGTACATTACAGAAAATAATGAACTTTATCACAATATGCTAATTTTGAGAAGGACTAGTATATCCCCTTCAAAACAGAATAAATTTAGTATTCTGTAGTCACTTACCCTGCTGATGGCCCGGCTTCCTCATCAATAATAATTCCTACATGTTTTCTTTAAAGATGTTCCCGTGCCAAACCATCTACCTTTTACAAAGCCTGCATTCAACACATTTTCGGGGACTATACAGATTAAAATTCTCCCAAACTTTTGAAATTTTCGGTCGAACACTTTTTTCCCCCCATCCCAGTGCCACTGGCAGTCAACTGAGCCATGTTTTGTAATGTTTATGAAGATGAAAAAAGCGAGACACACGTATGACACGTCCTTTCAACTCCATACTGAGCGACACTCGTCTGTAGTAGCCAACTTACGCAATAATCGTGAGACTTATCCATAACGAGATTTGTTGCCAACACTTTTAATCGATTAGTTGTTGTAGCACTATAGTGAACAGCAACACATCTCAAATTTGAGGAAGCCATACACGATAACGTCTGTCTGATGAAACTGAGCAATTCTGACACCCTGTCCAACCCGTCATGGGAACTGAACACCTAACACCTAAACCCAGATGCCAACTAGCCGACCTCCTTCTAGAATTTAAAGCGTTATTAATTACCTGATGTTCCTCAGACAAACTGTGCAGAAACTGAGTAGGCATTTGCCGTAATTGCATCACTTTTCAAAGTGTACCCATCTTCAACTAAGCCCATAGGATGTACATCTTAAAATGTTACAACCTAGCCAAGGTTACACAACTTGCACATATAGAAATACCATAAAAGTGACCATTGCAATTTCAATGTCATGCTCGTTTTACAATTTTTCATTTTGTTTCGTACTACAAGGTTTTATTCAAAGTTTTCATGAATTCCAACTTTTCATTTATGGAAGGAGATATGACATGACTGACATGCGATGCAGTGGTTGTGACTACGATTAACTGCGACATGTATACTGGCTGTGATGGCTATCTCCTGAGAGGTACATACTATGATGTAAGCAATGATATAAAAGAAGCTGTGGTAAGAATCTCTTGCCCTTAACGCAATAGACCACTCCAAACTCTGGACAAACTACACATTCTGAGCCACTGCGGAACTCCGTCCACTCCCTCCAACCCCCTTTCTAGTCCAATAAACTGTGATGCCAGCCAACTCTGCCTGACTTGGATTATTCTATATCAGTGTTTCCCAACCCCTGTTCCGTGGCACATTAGTGTGCCGTGAGAAATCATCAGGTGTGCCGCGGAAGATTAACCAATTTCACTTAGCGTGTAGTAACAGTGCTGTTCTGCTAGAGGGCAGTATCATTTTTGTTCTGTGGTGTGCCTCGTGATTTTTCTAATGTAAAAGGTGTGCCTTGGCCCAAAAAGGTTGGGAAACACTGCTTTAGATAAGATATTTCAAAGCACACACCAGTCCATCACACAGTGTAGTGCAGATTGTTGCATACGAGGTTGCACAACATTGTTAACACCATATGAACAGCTGGGTGCATATACATCACTTTCATGGGGATGGGACAGTAACAAGACAGACTATGTGAAGATGACAAGCTACAGAAACCAATTTGATATTCTCGGTAATGTTCTGATTGGATCCAAGAATTCACTTGGATGTACTTTGACGCATACCATCTACCAAAACATGGTCACAGACCAAGTAGAGTGTTCAGTGGTATTCCCTAATGGCAGTATACTCTTTCAGCACTGTAATACATCCTAACACACTGCAAAAACCGCTCAGGAATGGTTTGAAGAAAATTGGCTTCCAAATTTTCCATCTTTGGGATATTCTGGATAAACAGCTCCAAACGACGGAGAAACCACGTTCCGACATTTTGGAATTAAAAGAATGTGCTTTTAATTGCTTGATGTTAAATACCACGGCACACCTTCAGAAGTCTTGGAATCCATGCATTGATTTGTTTGAGCCATTTTGGCCACATCGGTACGACCTACAATACGCAGGAGGTTTTAATGTTACGGCTGATCGGAGTATATACCCTCTTCTGGGAGATCGGTGGAGCTGCAGGTTTTACTGTGAAGTTAATATACAAATATTGAAAAAAAAAAAAAAAAAAAAAAAAGTGAAGTTATTATTTGCTTACTTATATAGTGCCACATCTTTACCTTCTCCCACTATAGTTTGCCATCTGTTTATTGATGGTGAAAGTCGAAACACTTAAAAAGTATAGCAGCATATTCAGGCACCAATTACCATTTCTTTTTTATGCATCTAAAAGCAAAAGACACTTGACTAGACTTAAGGACCTGCATCAATAGTAATATGAATATGGGATTCACACCAAATCCCTAGCAAAGCTGTGTAATTTATTCCAAATTATGTAAGATGAACTTTTCTTCTTTGTGCAGCCTGGTTACAGCTCACAACATGGAAACTGCAATGCTCAATTCACCAAACTCACCATACGAAAAGTTTCCAATACTAGCACTGTATTTCCCACTTGGAGGATTATAGATTTGCCGTGCATCTCTCCTAGGTAAAGGGGAGACCTTCTTTCCAACAGTTCCAGTAGCAACCTCCTCTGTCGAAGAGCGTTTTTGTCTATGAGAAGCATACATGAAGTATCAGACCATGAGCCCTTAGGTGTAGCACCACAAAGACGACTTTGCCAGTGAGAACAAGCTTACCCTACAACAGCTGCTGCTGCTGCTGCTTCAGTCTTTTGTACTGGTTTCCAGGATAAAGTCACAGTGCTCTTGTAGGATGGAGGATTGTGGAAGAGATCCTGAAACAGCCAACAAGGTTAACATTTAAAAATGAACCAGGGTAAAAACCAACAATGATCAGCAGTAGTTTATTATTCTTTATTTAATAATGAGATCATGTCTAAATTAAAGCTTTACCTTGATTAGGACGTTGATGTTGTTCGTAATTTTCAAAGCCACCACTTTGATTTTATTCTGAGGGAGGACACAGTATGAGATTGTGAATGCCAGTAACTATTTAAAAAACATTTGTTATACCAAAAGACACTGCCAGACAAAACGTCACACACAAATTTGTTGTTCTTCCTTTAGCCTTGTTTATAGCATGTAATTGTCATGCCATTATTTCAAAAAACTTAAGCCATATAACATTTATTTCAATTCATTTTTGGGTTTATTTTTCATCAATGTCTGAAATTGATGAGAGGAAGATTGAACCACTCAATAAAATCTACAACATATCACGAAAACTTTCAGTAGGGATAGGAATAATAACAGGGATTGGAATAGGTCAGGAATCTTGGGGGTGGGGGATAATGATTCCTCATCTCCTTCAGACCTCATTTATATCCATGCTATCAGGGAAGAAAACATCCACGGATAACCCACTCATTCAGTACATTCAGGTCATCAATTGACTTCATTTTATTACCACATTAATATTGCTCAGCCGTGATCCGACCAACTGGAGCAACAAGGCATTGAAGATTCCATGCTTTGATCAAGGCTAAATGCACTCCATGAAAATATTAAAATGTGTCACTTTTTAGGCTGGGAGAGAGATTTCCGTTGCTGTATACAAATACAAAAGATAAAATGGTAACAATTTAACAATACCTCATCAGTCTTGAGCGCATCACCAGTTTTGCCTTGCAAGGCCACTCGGAGTTGGCGAATGTACACTTGAAGTCCTCGTGCAAAGTACTGCAGCCTATAGGTTGAAAAACACAAATGAAATCCCAATTCACATGAGATGAAAATCACAACATTCAATTTAATTTGGCAGCCTGGGCACAAACAGACCTGATTCTGAAGTCTTTTAATTTCTCCGTATTGACCTTGTCAATGAGAAAGTCTGGTAACTTTTTGCCAAGCTGGTGGAAACTGTACAGCAGACATTCCACGTAGCTGAACTGAAGCTTGGGCTCATCATTCCCCGCATTTTCCCCGTTCTCTTCTTCAGGAGGCAAAGGCATGAACTCCTGAACATAAAGGATGAGAACCAATCCATCATCTACATAAAAGTGCTGCTGTTAAGAACCTACAAGTCAAAGGGAAAATTTTACAGATGTAAAGTACATACAATTATTCAACTTAATTACAGTTTAGCATTAAGGAATTCAAATGCAATTTGAGACCCAATTTGTAATATTATATAAAGATACAAAAATATTTAGAAATAGAGAATGCCTCAGAAAAGCTAAATCACATACATATACACATTTTATACACACATTATATACACTCACTCACACACACAGGGATCCCTCAATTTCCACGGTTAATTGAGATCAAGATCCCCTGCGACCGCCGAATTCTGCGAAGTAGAATCAACCCCCCCCCCCCCCCCCCCTCAGTAAGACAGAATACATGTGTGTGAACGACAAGGACCCAAGAGGAACGATGAGGTTACAGGGAGCAGAGATAGCACACATTCCCGTGGGATTTTTTGTGATTTTGTGATCTTGTAGTGTTTGTGAATATCCTGCACCACGGAGAAGAGCTATTGTCAGAGGTGAGACAGTACTTAAAGTATTTATATATAAATTCTATTTAAATATGAATACATTACAGTATTTACATATGCATATAACTGTATAACGTTTAATATACACTTCTTGATATTGTATAGACGCAAAAACATAAAGAAATGAGACATGGTCGAAATGAGAGGGGCGTTCCTACTTTGCGGTTTTTTGAATATCACGGCCAGGTCTGGTCTACATTATCCGCGATATTCAAGGGATGAGTGTATGTATGTATGTATGTATATATATATATACACACACACACACACACATACACACACACACAGGCACCTCAATTTATGAAATTAATCTGTTCCGGAACTTAACCTGGACTTTTCACAAGTTGGACCGCATTTTACATGTAAAATGTGTGATTCGTTCCAAGGCTCCCAATACTACCCAATAAACCCTTAAAAATTTTTAAAAGCATACCTTTTAAGGCTTCCTTCTGCTTCAATATCGTACCGATGGTTGACGGGTTTGGCCATATTCCTTTGCGATATCACTTAACCACATACCACGAGGCCGCATCTTTTAACTCGCACCGGGAATCACATGTGAGCGTGTGTTCACAATGGCTTCTTAGCAGAGTTATAATCTTACAAATATTTATGCAAGGTTAAAAGCCTGAGCCAAAAAAAAAAATAAAGTTGCAATGAGCACACTCGAAAAACTCGTAAGACAAGCTGCTGCTCAATGGAGCTGCGTCCTCCTCCTAGCCAATGGGAGGCCAGTGAGGCAGGATGTTGGGAGATAGCCAATGGGAGGCCAGCGGGGCAGGATGTTGGGAGATTCAATGGGAGAGCAACTCGTGCACTGTTTGAATGGTAAACTTGTTTTGTACACAGAGTAAAAAAATTTTGGAAAATGTTTTTTGTAACCTGGATTTTTTGTTTGCTGGGACTATCGTAAGATGACGTACCACTGTATGTATGTATAGATACAGTCAGCCCCCTACTTACGAAACACTCTGGGTACGAAAATCATTTTCCTCAGTTTTCGTCCCCGGGATATGAAAACAACCTCCTCTTACGAAAAGCGCCATTCAAAATTCAAACGCGCCAATCAAAATTTCACATGATGCGCGAATTGCTGTCTCATTGGTTGTCTCACAATATCCCACCCCACTGGCCTCCCATTGGCTAGGAGGGATGACACGGCTGAACGTTACACAAACTTCCTGTTTGTCACACGCGTGAAGGAGAGTTGACTTGGCTTGTTTTGAGATTGATCATGCAGCGTTATATTTCATTATCGCCAAAACCTCTCTACAATCGGGACGATATTGAAGCAGAAGGAGACCTTAAAGTGGAAATACAATGACGAAGGCGATTATTTCAGCATGATATTGAAGAAGAAGCAGCATGGAAACAGAGTGCTCCCTGAAACAAGACCTCCAATCTTGCAAGGAATAAAGTTAATATTGAATCAGGACCTCTGATCTTTCAAACAAGTACTGTAATTCTGCTTTAAATAGAACATACCGTCCATTTAAACATTTAAATAGAATTGTTCCGTCAGCTGTGCGTTGGGTGTGTGTGAGAGGGAGAGTGTGTGTGTGTGTGTGTGTGTGTGTGTGTGCGATAGACAGAAGGAGGCTTAACTCTTTAGTTTTTAAGTTGTTTAATTCAGTCAATGTTTAATAAATGTGGCACATCTGGACCTCCGCTACCTCAAGGAATCAAGTTAAAGTTGAGTTTGGACCTCCGATCTGTCAAGCAAGGAATGCGCTTTGAAATCCTGCTTGTAGGCGTGGCCCGCAGCGCCTCAATAAACATTTAATGTGTATACAATACACATTTAATGCGTACTGTATTGTGTGTGTGTGTGAGAGACAGTGAGCGAGAGGGGTGTGTGTGTGTGTGTGTTAATAAAAAATGTTTAATAATGGTTTAATTAATAAATATGTTAATTAAATGGTTTAATATGTTAATAAAATGTTTAAATGGTTTAATAAATAATGTTCTTTTACTTTTAACACATATTTCATACAAAATTGGTGTACTTTTATCATTTTTAAAGGTTTTATGGGGTGGTTTTTGAATGAATCAGGCGTTTAAAATGCGCCCCCTGCTTATGAAACTCCCGTGTTACGAAAAAAGGCTCTGGAACGGATTAATTTCGTAAGTAGGGGCCGACAGCACACACACACACACACTTTCCAAAGAAAAAAAAAAATACCCTGAGAGTGAGAACGCTCCTAGAGTTGAGCGTTACTGTACACCCAAAACGGCTTATGCAGCTGTTTTGCCAACTCGGCTTACCTGTAATCATTTGATTTAAGAACAAAAAGAAAATGTTTTCACTGATCTCTGTGCTTGTTTTTTTACACAGCTCAGCACTGTCCCATAATGTAGTATGATGCATGGGGTCAGCCCAACTAATCCAACGAGTCTGTATATACCCATTAAAGTTAAAATCTAATTTTAAATAAATAAACACTGCTTAGTTTCACAACCGAGTATGATTTTTACCAGAAGCTTCTCGAACATCATCATGAGGTTGGACTCAAGTTTGTCCATGTCACCACAGAATGGACTCATCTCTGCCATCAGTTTTAGAACCTGGAGACGAATAACACACCAGCATTATAAAATAAGAGAGCAATTCTAAATTGGTTTTGACTAGGTATCAATTAGCTCATCAACATACTGTAGAAATGAGTGCGAGATGGCTAATGAATGGAATTCTAAGAGTGCCCCAAGCAATTTAAATCCCTAAAATAAGTATTTTCAATCATCAGATTTCATAATTCTTATTTATTATCCTCACTTCAAGCTGGATGTCCAGCTCTGCCACAGGGCTGGTAAGCATGCTGAGATTAGGTAGAACATGTTCACAGAAGTATGTCACAAATCGAGTGGACTGCACATTTTTCTGTAGGGATAACACACAGAAACAACATTTTAAAATAAGATCATAATGCATTTCTGACATTAAAAAAAAGCACAATGAAGCAGTGGAGGGGGGGGGGGGGGAGTGTTGAGCAAAATGTAATACCACGACATGGTCAAGTTTGTACTGTAGTTCAGCTTACTGAGAACAGCGGCAGTGCTTGGCGAGTGCACTGTAGCAGGCGGTCCACACTGTCAGTATCAGCAGGGTTGAGGGCTTGCTCCAGGAAGGCCTGCTCCACCACCAGCTCTACCAGTTGCTGCCTCCCACTCACTGTCTGCAAGGTCTTCAAGCCAGACAGTACCCGCATCAGAAGCACAAACTCCTCCCCAGTCACATCCTCCAAAACCTGCACCAAAACATGTATAAAAATCTGAAGCACTTTAAAAATCCAGGACTGGGTTTCAGCACTCTGCTTGTGGAAATTTCCTTGTGGAAAGGCACATCCATCCAACTCAATCTAAAATAGTCTACCCTTTTTGTCTCTGTAAGGATGTAATCCTCCACTTCCTTGGTCAGGGTTTCTTCTGGCATCGTCTTCAATTTGGCAGAGAGGAACTTAATTGCTCTTTCTCGTACAACATCCTCTCCCTGCAGAATTTGGCTAAAAAGTCCTCCAAGTGTTCCTTACAAACAATGATTACGGAAAACATGGCTTAGTGGAGGAATATTTTACACAATATAAACTAAAAACAAACAAAAAGATATGCAAAAAATAATCTAATATCTAGTTTCTATTTTTAGATATGAATTTAAACTTAACCAAGCTTTTACAACCTGCAAACAGATTTACATTAAGACTGAAAACGCACAATACCTCTAGCATCAATTTTGAATATGGAAACCAGGGCACTGTTTACTTGGTTGAATTCTGCTGCATCATCTGAAAAAGAGAAAAATGTCATCAATAAAATAGCAAATAAATAAGTCACAATACAATATGATCCACGAAGTAGTGTTAATATGTCACTCAGCTTATAGCTTGCAGAGAATCTGTTTAAATCGGAGTAGTTAACTGCACTCTACATCAAATAATTTGCATAAAACAGAAAACATACCAATGCTGATAAAGTTACATGGACATAATGTACTGATACACCTGCCTTATCACACCAATCATTGGTGGGTCCCCAGGATTACAGACCTGTGGCACAAAGACCCTCAGGAGACTCATACTAGACCAACTCTGACCCATGGTTAGAGAACATATGGTCCCTCTTCAGGAGACAGAATATTGGGCTGCAGTGGATTCCTTCGTCACGTGATGTCAGTAAAATCATCTGCAGCTAATATATCAAATACCAAGGAATTGATTGTGCATTTCAAGAGATCCAAAACACCAACGACCCCAGTTTCCATCCAGGGTATGTGGAAATGGTGGAGGATTTACTAGTACCTTGGAGTTCACATTGACAATAAACCGGACTGGGTTACAAGCACTACTATTGGCAAACAGGTTTGAAATACATGACACCTGATAGATTTGTTTCTTTGTAGTTTATGAATTATATGACAACTTAAGCACGCAGAAAACAACATACTATGCTGCACATTAGGGGCGGTTCAACATTTTCCCAAACGTACAGAGTAGTCTTTTTTTTGACCACAGAAAAAAAGCATACAAATAAATGTTGATGATCTCTCGGCAGGATTTTTTAAGATATTAAACAAAACAATGGTCAAACCTCTTTTATAAAATAAATCAATGTATTTAATTGATCAATACCTCTTTTATACACCCGTCAAATAATAATGAAATCAATAAAAAAATTTATACATTTAAAGAATTATTTTTAATGACACCTGCTTTAATATTAAGACATTTGATTTTAATAAAAAAAAAAAAAAAATTAATAGTAGTATTTTGTATTAAAATATAATTCAAAATGTCTGCATTTTTTTTATTGGTCATTGGCTTTTGGATGACCACACTTCTTTTTGTGATCAGCAAGGGCATAGGCTGGTCTGACCGTGGGGTGTGCATGTGTGTGTGTGTGTGTGCATATCTCGGTTGACCAGAGCCTAAGCCTTAAAGGGGAAATGAAACGCCGACTAAATAAGTTGGCGGTAGCTTAAGTATAGTTTATTGAAGCGATTGTGGCTTAAGTTTTATGTCATAAATAAACCATTGCACACACAGCGGTTTTGTTTTATGTGCTTGTCGTACAAGTTATCGACCCGAAAGCGGCCATTGCCAAGCGCCCGCCTACACAAAGTTACCGTGATGTCACTGGGTTGGTACAAAGTACCACATGAAATATAGTGCATGCATATCGCAGCATATTATAGGATATAAACAACATGGAATCTCATGCCAACAACACGCAGTTTTTCAGCAAAAGACTATTCAGCTATTATTCTCAGAAGACGAATCAATTATAGTTCAACCAAAAACATTCTCAAATATATTTCAAACTACATCTGCAAGTACATGTGCTAAATACATTTACAAATTGAGCTAAAGTTATTTATCTATTCAAAGGCACAAACACACATTAATACATACTTGCAGCACAAAAACATACAACGAATTTTATAAAAGTACTGAGCATTAGGCTGCAGATACAGGCTGGATAGCTTGATTATTTTAGCCATTCATTCTCTGCGGGTCAATGTTTGTGTTCTGATACATGTGCAGGAGCCGGAGGCAAACAAACTGTGCTTTATTCTCACACTTGCACTTTGTTTGATTGAGTGTTCAGCTATTATTGCTTACTGATAATATTATGTTTGTTGATTGGTCAGCTTGGGCTTGCACATGCGCAGTGCCCGTTACACGTTAACTTTCGGTTTACTTCCTGACTCTACTCATGCGGAACTTATCTCCGACTTTCTCTCCAATAACAGTCATTAAGTTTATTTATAAGATTGTGAATACACATAATTCCTTGTCCAGCGGAACTCAACTCCTGCTTGGGGGGTGGGGTGCACATGCATCCTGTGCACCCCCCCCAGCCTACGCCCTTTCGACACCGGTGTTATGTCAAGCAGAGCGAATCAAACGATGTTGTTGTTGTTGTGCGTGTACCGCTCTTAGGTGGTTGGTGAATTGTGCATTGACAGTTTCAAATGTACATGCACAAAAATAAATAAAGAAATATTCACGAGCGCATGTATTATTGTTGATCGACATTTTTATAATATTAAAAAGCGTACACAGACATCTTACCCCCCTCCCCCCTAGCGTACGTTTTGTACGCTTAAAAAAATGTTTAATGACCCCTTATACTGTTAACACCCAAAATGTTGAAAATGTTTTAGCATTGTTGTGAACTGAATGAACACTTTCTATAAATACTTAATGTAAATCAGATCTCTCCAAACCCACCCATAACGCTGAAGAGATGTATATTTACATCATCAAGTTGTTGTTACTTACATCTGCAAAGTTACAACCTGCTAAAATGCATTTGATAGCATGTATTATCCCGTTTGATAAGCCCGCTATTTGTAGTTAATTTTACTCTTGCAAAGGAACACGAAATTTGGGATGAGAGGGCATAGACCTATTAGTTCGAAGAAGGTAAGATGACAGCAATAATAGCAGTATACAGGTATTAAACTATCAATTCAGATATTAAGTAGTGAACTTCTGAATAAAATAAGGTGAATCACATTTGCATATTCTACCTTACATTTACATACAGCACACAAATATCTACTTGTTTATAGATACCTCAGGGCATTTCATGCACAACACTCATGTGCCACTATTAGCATTACAATGGTGCCCCTGTAAGAGGACTTATTACTCTTTTTTTTAACCCCTCAAAGAAGTGAGGGTGTTTTGATAGGTATGAACATATACTATGTATGGAAGTTTAACACTGAACATGTCAAACCATGCCTTAGTCTAATGCACCCTGCTCTTACCAGGGTGAGGTGCCTACGCTGACTTACATAAGATGTACCGAAATCGCACTCTGCAAATGTGTGGTCCATGTATGCTGTTCAGCATTCGTGCAAGGTTTAATTCTTTAAAATTGTGCACAATTTAGTCATCGGCACAGTTCGTGAGGTCTTTTCTGAAATGTCCTGTCCACGTGATTGTTGGTTGAGCATACAGTAACACGAACCGCAACAAAATCAGAGCCTGGATGTGTTCAGCTTGTGTTATAACTGAAGTCGCAAAAACAAAACATCAATTATAATTTTGATATCCATGCACAGTTCTAAGCCTGCATCAATATACTCAACTCCTAACTGCTTACAAATACCTGTCTGAAGTAGTTGAGTGAGAATATCTGCTACTCTGGGTAAATTTTCTCCAGTTGCAAAGCGTGGCAGTTCTTTGATGGCCTGCCGGCGAATCTGCAAGGGGCAAAATACAACGACAGGCAGATAAAGATATTGGTCAATTATAAAAAGTGGGAATTCCTCTCCTTCTTGTAAATTAGTGTCAGGGACACAGGAACTTACTGATACATCTTCATCTTCACACAAATCCAGCTGCGAGTTAATTGCTGCATCTGCCAGATCTGGAAAACTGCTGAAGAATTTTGGAATAAACTGTGCAGCCAAACGCTTCTCTTTTGGGCCTCCTTTCACACCATCCAGAATAACTTGGTAGGCATCTTTATGCTGAAACAAAATCACAATGAACATTTTGGTCAACACAGTAGTGCAATGGGAAATGTTGCCCATTACAGCACCAGCATTCTGGTTCAATTCTTCGCTTTGGCTACCATCAGTGTGGAGTTCCCACACATGTTCTTCCAGTGGGGTTCATCTAGACTCTTCACTTTCCGCATACCTCACCGAAACATGGTGATAGTAGGTGCACCTACAATTAAATAACCCCCAGATGTATAAATGAATGTGCACAGGATGCCCTGTGAAGGATTGGTGACCCATGCTGAGTATTACATGATTCACACTCGCTCTGTTCTGACAAGCCATGCTGCAGTCACCACAAAATCATTGTTTTGAGAAAATGACAATGCCACTTGGTGTTCCTGGAAGGGGATTAAAAGAAAATAAGTCGTTTAAGCATATCTGGAGTTACATTATAGTTGAAATTTTAGGCAAGCTGAGCATTCACTTCAGGGCTAAACAGTTGGAAAAGTTGTTTTTTAGCAATTTTGAATATTTTCAAGTTATGTACTGCAGTCTGGCTTGACAGGAAAGCCCTTGCTGATTACTCTTAAGGGTATAAAATTATAGATGGTTTCCGGGTCAACGTGACCTAATAGTTCACCTCTGAACCCTACAACCATTCAAGACCAAACCTGGTTCATATTATTCACCGGAACTCAATCACTAAATATTGGAGCACAACCACGGTCTTTCAGAATCATTCACACCCTGGTGTTTATATTTATAAATAGTGTATAATACCAGTGTAGTCTGTTCACTATATGCTAGCGTTAGCATAGCAAAGTCGGCTTTGCTAACAGTTGTAGGCCGTCTGCATGTCTTCTGCAAAAGTAAAATAGTCAAATAAAACAAGAAACACAATCAGTAAACTATTCGCATGCCTTATACCATAGTAAAGTGACAATGGTGGTTGTTTTAACTACTGGAGGAACACAAACCTGGCTGAGGTCTTCTTTAGCATCGGCAAGAATGCCGTAGTTACGGTACAGCTCCTCCACTGTGACCGCCATCTGCGTCAATGAACCCGCGAGGAGTAGAAAGAAAACGCCTGTTTTTTCCCCCTTAAACCCTACTCTAGTAGCGCGAAGTGATATGGGCCACCTGTAAATATAGAAACATGAGTGTTTTTAAAGGAAATACGAAACAAAACCCTCCCTTTCTCGTGCTAACCAGGAATATGTGCGCTAAAATCGTCGCTTGGTTTCTGACGCGCGGGGAATTAATACTTCAACCGCTGCCCCTGATCTCGAGCGCTCCTGCTGTTACACCGCCCCTCGTGGCACGGAGTAGGACTTACACACTGCTATGTGTCGGACTCCATCTAGCGTTGGACTCTTACACAGCTCTGGATTCTTATTTTTATCAGCCACGATTTCACTTCTGTCATTTTGTGATTTTGTATTTTTTTTGAATAGCTACGCAAGGCCTATATCTTAAGAACTGCTGAAGACATCACAACTAAATTTTCAGTATAGCTTCCTGGGACCAAAGGCTGAAACGACTTTATGAAAAGGTCATTGTAGGTCAATTTTGAGGTCAACACAGTGACCATCATCCTGGGTGCTCTAACCTGCACTGCCCTTCCCTACCTCATCTATAGTCTCAGTTCGTGACACAGAGATGTAAAGTTTACTGTGATCTCACATTGTATTCCCATTACTGTTCCTTGTGGGGTTTCATTACATACTATTAGTGAACTTACCATAAGTAACTGCTTGTCTTGCCTGTTGTATCATCCAGATCACCCAGGCTGGTGAAGAAAGCTTACTACAGATACATGTACAGCAGAGAAGAGAAAGAGCCAAGTGAAAGGCTCAAGCAACCTCCATCTTCACTACAGCACCTAATCTGTATTGTATAATAAACTGCCTAATCCAGGGGTATCAAACTTATTTACACTGAGGGTCACATCAGTACATTTCTGGGTCCTTGAGGGCTGAATATTCACCAAACAGCTATTAATAATGGACACTCATGAAATCTGCAATGATAAAATAGTTTCAGTATTTGTCCACCTTTCCTTTATTCGTACTTCATTCCTGACAATGCTTGACAGCAACAATCTATCTTGCAATCTTTCTTCAGCCATGAGTGACTCACTGTTCATCATCATCATCATCATCATCATCCATTTTCAATTCTACAAATAGCTTAACTATTAGTTTGGGGTCTTAAAGCTATACACACGTGCCCTTTCTTAAACAGTGATGGACATCAAAAATGCAGGTTTTTTTATTTTCAATATTTACAGGTAAAGAAATATGAGGGCATTGGTGGTCTAGTGGTAAAAATGCTGGATCACTGATCCTAAGGTTTGGGGTTCAATCACCACTCTCAACAGGTTGTCGCTGTCCTCCTAGGGCAGCCAACCAACTGGGTTATCAAAGGCCAGCCATGTCTCTGAAAGGTGTAAAAGAACTATTGCTGACTTTTGACAAGAGTAGGTGCATAGCCATCAGCGTGTTTCTGCCCTGCGATGGCCTGGTGAGCTGTTCAGGGTGTACTCTGTCCTCGCCTGAGGTCGGCTGGGATAAGCGCCAGCCTGTCCGCGAGCCTAATTAGGATCAAGCGGTTACAGAAAATGAATGAATGATAAATATGTTAACGGTAGATTTTTTAATGGGGCTTTAACATATTATCTGTAAATTTATCTGTGTATAAATTAACCTTAATATGTGCTGATTGCTACCTGAGTTCCAATTATGAAAAAACATAATTCAGATTTTGAAAAAATACATAACTCAAATTGTTATTTGTGTTATTTGTTTTTGTCTACACAGTGTACATATTTTTAATCATACAGAAATTCACAGTGAAGAATAGGCTGCATAACTGTCAGTGTGTTTCTGCCCTGCGGTCGAGCTGTCCAGGTTGTAATCTGCCCACGCCCAGAGTCGGCTGAGATGGGCGCCAGCTTCCTCGCCACCCTAATTAGGATGAAGCAGTTCAGAAAATAAATGAATGAATATTGGAACCCATGGGGTTCACGGTACATTTCTAGGACCCATAATGACTTCAACAAAAGCTTATTGGAGTCAGGAGTTAGCAAGCATGGAGTCAAATCAGTAAAATTTGATTTCATGGATTAAAAAAAATAATAATAATTGAAATGGTTTGTTTCTCATCACAAGAAGAATATGCTGATGTTAATCCTCCCTCACCAGAAAAAGAAATCTCAAAAGTCCTAAGCTCACAAACTGTTGATTTGCACTTACAATACAGTCTGTGTTTAGATATTCATCAGGCTACATTTAGACAAGTGAGAGGATTTAGTATTGTGCCTCGTCTCCCTAGAAATGGCTACTCACTCAAGATTACTCCAAAGGCTCAATGCAGAGACCTGTAAAGTCGGTGCAGTGCAGAGAGTGGCATGATTTGGGGTTACTTTGTTTCCTCGAGACCTGAACAGCCTGCTGTCACTGAGGGGGAAAATAAATCATAAATCTCCATGTAGGTTAATGCCAGGGTGGCTCTCATCCAGCTGAAGCTGAGTACAAGTTGGGTGATGAAGCAGGAAAATGACCTTAAACGCTGACAAAAAGCTACAACAGAATGGCTTTTCAAGTTGTCTACTCATAGCCCAGACCTCAAATGTTCCAATTCATTAATGAATAGCCCAAGTCTTTAATCTTCCATTCACTTCATTTCAGCTGGATACAAATGTTTTCAGGCAAAACCAACACAGCTCACAAGGCTTGGCATCTCTTATTCATTTGGTTTACATCTTGTTTTGGTTCTGTATCTATTTAAATTAACATTAATAAAAATAAGATGACATGACGGTGGAATGGTGGCGTAGTGGTTAGCACATCCGCCTCACAGCAAGAAGGTCCTGGGTTTGATTCCCAGCTCTGGCGTTTCTGTGTGGAGTTTACATGTTCTCCCCGTGCTTGTGTGGGTTTCCTCCGGGTACTCCGGTTTCCTCCCACATTCCAAAAACATGCACAGTAGGTTAACTGGCTGTTCCAAATCGCCCCTAGGTGTGAGCATGAATGGTTGTATGAGTGTTGGCCCTGCGATGGCCTGGCGAGCTGTCCAGGGTGTACAGTGTCAGCTGAGATGGGCACCAGCCTCCCCGCAACCCTGATTAGGATTAAGTGGTTCTGAGAAGAAAGCAATGATAAGATCATGAGATGATGATGAGATATTTGCAAATGATATATTGTTACTGGGGATTTAGCTCAGTCAGTAGAGCGTCCTCCGGAAGGTCGGAGTTTGAATCCGGCCGCGTCATACCATGAGACATTAAAATTTGGGAGTGGTTGCTTCCTGCTTGGCGCTCAGCATCAAAAGGATAGAACAACGCAACAACTGGTGCCGTACAGTGGCGACGGGTACCTGGAGCGCAGGGAGCGCTGGGGTCTCATGCGCATTGAGCATACGCATGTATGAAATTGCCCTATATAAGCATCCACAATAAATAAATTGTACATTTGATAGAATATAAATAGATAGAGTGGGCAGGGGAGGCCTGGTAGAAGAATGCTGGCTTACTGAGCCAAAGGTAAGTGTGTCCACCCCAGTGCAGCTAACTGGGTTTTCAAAACCAGTCATTTCTCTAACTGTCTGTTGTGAGAGGCTTCTTAAAGAGTAGGCCATTGAGTAGCTGTCAACATGTTGATGGCCTGGTAAGCTATCCAGGTGGTACTCTACCCTCACTCAAGAATCAGCTGAGATGGGTACCATTAATTAGAATTAAGTGGTTAAAAAAAATTAATGAATAAATTGATAGAATATTATTTTTCAATACAGTCTCCCCTGCACTCTACACACTACTTCCATTTATGTTAGAGCTTGGATCCCTTTGGTATAGAAGCTTTTGTTTTATTGCTCTGACGTTACTCCTTCATACTCAGCCTATGGACTTTTCAAACCACCCTCGTATGTATGTGTACATCGTTTGAATGTTTACTGACATGAAATTTACATCTTACATCTACAGCTTTTATAGCTGCTCTCTTAAGCCACTTGCAGTTATCATCATCATCATCATCATCATCATCATTTTCTGTAACCGCTTAATCCTAATTAGGCTCGCGGGGAGGCTGGCGCCCATCCCAGCCAACTTCGGGCGAGGGCAGAGTACACCCTGGACACCTCGCCAGGCCATCGCAGGACAGAAACACGCCGACGGCTTTGCAGCCTACTCTTGTCGAAAGTCAGCAATGGTTCTTTTACATGCCTCACACCGTAGACAGTGAGAGACATGGCCGGCCTTTGATAACCCAGTTAGCTGCACTGGGGATGCAGTTATCTTATTTATACAATTGATTAAGGTGAATGGCTTTGCTCTAGGCTCCAGGCTCCAAAGTGGCAGCTTGGTGGTGCTTCCGATCAGTAGTCCAACTTCTTAACCTCTGAGCTCTCAGACATAACTACACAATTCCTTACTGATAGACACGTGTCTACCCAGACTGCAAGAAGACAACTGTTCAATGGTATTAAGCAGAGCATTTCAGGGGCTTTTAGGCCCTGTTTTTGGAAACATATTTATAGTTTGGTGAGTCATGGGCTGTCAAGAGTCAGACATTGTTGTTCCATTCCTTGTTTGTGAGTGCTGAATTAAACAAATCAATAGTGAAAATGACAAAAACATTATTTCTACAATGTGGTGGTTTCGAAGCCGATCAAAGGAGCACTGGTTGTTAAATGGCAATACATTATGGATGGGTATCCAATCTATTGCAGGGCACTATATGGCTTGCGATACATGAAAAGAAAACTTTCCCATAGCACACAGAACCAAACAAACCACCAACAAAACTCTTATCTGTGGATATACTGTTCTTAAACATCACCTTTACTCTCCTCAGCGAGATCGTGCTGTGTAAAACTCCCACACAAAGATTTTCTCTTCAAGGATCAACATTCCAATAAGGCCACCAAAGCTCCTTAACTGCTTTTCTATTCCTGGAGGTCTATATTGATTAAGGGTTGACCTAAGTCCTACAGGAAACAACCCAACTTGTGACTACTCAGTAGGATTGGAAACATTCAGCCATGTGAAAAAACTCTCAAGGTGACTGACTGACTGACTGACTGACTGACTGACTAACTGACTAACTAACTATCCATCCATCCACCTGCCTACCTACCTGTCTGTCTATCGATCTATCTCTGTCTGTCCATCCGTCCGTCCATCCATCCATTCATATACTGTGACATGAAATTTGAGTACGCAGAGGAAACACTGTAAAAACAGGAAGAACATGCAAAATCCACACAAATTCGTCTAAAATACATAAAATGTAAGTTGTTCTGAATAAAGGTGTTTTCCAAATGCCATGAATGTAAATGATTACAGATGGACAATTTAACCACAATGTACAATTTTAAAAACTTTCCCAATTTCCACTGATAAAAAATAAGTTTGGTGGGGATTACGTTGTTTTTCAGGAAGGAAATGCATCACATGAATGCTTTGTCAAAACACAGCCAAAAAAAAAAAAAAAAAAATTAATTTATGATAGACATATCAAATATCAACTAAATTACATGGCAAAAAAACAGTCAATACGTAGTTCGATATAATTAAAAATTTATGTTCAAGATACAAAAAAAAAAAAAAAGGTTCCCGACACGGCTCCATTCTGCAACGCTGATCTGTCAACTGTTATTTTAACCACAATTCAACCATCCTGATGGAAAATAAAAGAATCCAGGCCTGAGAAGGAACAATGTCAAACTATCTGTTTGTTCATCATCATCATCATCATCATCATCTTCCGCTTAGTCCAGGGTCGGGTCGCGGGGGCAGCAACCTAAGCAAAGAGGTCCAGACGTCCCTCTCCCGAGCCACTTCCTCCAACTCTCCCGGGGGGACACCGAGGCGGTCCCAGACAAGCCGAGAGACATAGTCCCTCCAGCGTGTTCTAGGTCGACCCCGGGGTCTCTTCCCGGTTGGACATGCCCGAAACACCACACCAGGGAGGCGTCCGGGGGGCATTCTGACTAGATGCCCGAGCCACCTCAACTGGCCCCTCTCAATGCGGAGGAGCAGCGGATCTACTCCGAGCTCTCCCCGGATGGCGGAGCTTCTCACCTTATCTCTAAGGGAGAACCCCGCCACCCGGCGAAGGAAGCTCATTTCAGCCGCTTGTATCCGTGATCTTGTTCTTTCGGTCATTACCCAAAGCCCGTGACCATAGGTGAGGGTTGGAACGTAGATCGACTGGTAAATTGAGAGCTTTGCCTTGCGGCTCAGCTCCTTCTTCACCACGACGGACCGGTACAGGCACCGCTTAACAGCAGAGGCTGCAGCGATCCGTCTGTCGATCTCTCGCACCATCCTTCCCTCACTCGTAAACAAGATCCCAAGATACTTAAACTCCTCCACTTTGGGCAGGACCTCATTCCCGACCCGGAGGGTGCATTCCACCATTATCCGACTGAGAACCATGGCCTTGGACTTGGAGGTACTGATCTTCATCCCGGCTGCTTCGCACTCAGCTGCGAATCGCTCCAATGAGAGCTGGAGGGCCCGACTTGATGAAACCAAAAGGACAACATCATCCGCAAAAAGCAGAGACGATATCCGATGGCCACCAAACCAGAACCCCTCATCGCCTCGACTGCGCCTAGAAATTCTATCCATAAAAATTATGTACAGAATCGGTGACAAAGGACAGCCTTGGCGGACTCCAACTCCCACCGGAAACGAATCCGACCTGCTGTTACCAATACGGACCAAACTCTGGCTCTGGTGATACAGCGACCGAATAGCTCGTAGCAACGGATCCGGAACGCCGTACTCTCGGAGCACGCCCCACAAGATCGTTCGTGGGACACGGTCGAAAGCCTTCTCCAAATCCACCAAGCACATGTGGACAGATTGGGCAAACTCCCATACCCCCTCCAGAATCCTGTGGAGCGTATAGAGTTGGTCAAGAGTGCTGCGGCCAGGACGAAAACCACATTGTTCCTCCTGAATCCGAGGTTCGACCATCGGTCGGATCCTCCTCTCCAGTACCCCTGCATAGACTTTCCCAGGTAGGCTGAGGAGTGTAATTCCCTGATAATTGGAACACACCCTCCGGTCCCCCTTCTTAAAAATTGGGACCACCACCCCAGTTTGCCAATCCAGAGGTACAGCCCCCGATGACCAGATGACGGCGTGTTGGTGGGATTGAGGAGGTCCTCAAAGTATTCCCTCCACCTCTCAAAAACATCCCCAGTCAAGGTAAGCAGCACCCCACCTCCACTGTAAACAGTGCTTGTGAAGAACTGCTTCCCCCTCCTGAGGCGTCGGATGGTGGCCCAGAACCTTTTTGAGGCCAACCGATAATCACTCTCCAGGCCCTCACCGAACTCCTCCCACGCCCGAGAGTTTGCATCTGCGACAGCCTCGGCTGCAGCACGTTTGGCCTGCCGGTACCCGTTTGCTGCCTCAGGAGTCCCACAGGCTGACAAAACCCGATAGGCCTCCTTCTTCAGCTGGACGGCCCCCTTTACCGCAGGTGTCCACCACCGGGTTCGGGGATTACCGCCATGGCAAGCACCGACGACCTTACGGCCACAGCTATGGGCTGCCGCCTCAGCAATGGAGGCACGAAACATGGCCCATTCTGATTCCATGCACCCCCGCCTCCTCCGGAACGTGGTTGTAGCTCTGCCGGAGGTGGGAGTTAAAGGCCTCTCGGACAGGGGACTCCACCAAATGTTCCCAGCAGACCCTGATTACACGCCTGGGCCTGCCAGGTCTGGAAGGCAACCTCCCACACCACCGAAGCCAACTCACCACCAGCTCGTGATCGGTAGACAGCTCAGCTCCTCTCTTCACCCGAGTGTCCAAAACATATGGTCGCAAGTCCGATGACACGACTACAAAGTCAATCATCGAACTGCGACCTAGGGTGTCCTGGTGCCAAGTACACTTATGGACACCCTTATGTTCGAACATGGTGTTCGTGATAGACAAACTATGACGAGCACAGAAGTCCAACAACGAAACACCATTTGGATTCATCTTTCTGTTTGTTGATTATTCCATAATTTTTACCCTCTGCTAAATTCTGTATTTGTTTACAATTGGTTTCATGAGGCCAAAAGTGTTCAGTTATTAAAAACTCCCAAATATTGTGTCATATTTGTGATTAGTTTATTTTTCAGTAGAAAAAACCCCACACACAACCAAAGGTGAAGATGCATAGTGTGGTAATTCCATAATTTTCGCTGGGGATTGTACTCCACCAGATTACACATAAAATTAACATTATGTAACTACTTTCAGAATTTAATCAAAAAAACAAAAAACACAGATCAGTCATGTTTAAAAAGTACACCTTTACATTCATCACACCTTGAAATTCATAAAATTAGAATCAGTTGCCATTGAATAGAATTTCATGCAGGTGGAATCTGATTTATATAATCCACACATCTGATATCCCTCTCACTGTTGAAGTGTATGGGTGTCTTCAGAAAAAAGTTGATGTCTGATAGAAAATAGGGATTTGAAAAGATCTTAAGTCCCTAATGCAAGATTTAAAAAAAAATAAAAATAAAATAAAAATTATATATATATATATATATATATATATATATATATATATATATATATATATATATATATATATATATATATATATATATATATATATATATATATATATATATATATATATATATATATATATAATTATAATTCAAAACAAAAAACAAGCCAGTGGTGAAAACATCAGATTCCAGGACTGGACAGGAATTTTATTAGAGGATTTACACAACTTTTATGCAAAACGTGTAAGTTGTTGTGAAAGTACAGACATCTATAAACAGAAAAATATTAGACAAAATTAAGTTCCATTGGATATGTACCAAGAAAAATGGGCTACAGTTCTGCCCCCAACCGACCTGCTGAGAGGAAGGTTGAAATGGGCAGAACATACAAGTAAAAAACCAAAAAAAAAAAAACCAAACACCTTTTAACTGAAGGAAGAGTGGTCAGCAAAAATCCATCAAGCTGATATCAGAGATGTTACCGCCAATCATGCAAAACACATTCAATAAATTATTTCTGCATAAATGGAAAATACAAGCTTCAGAGAACAGGCAGTGTGTGTGTGTGTGTGTGTGTGCGTGCTTGTGTGGGTGGGTGGTGGAACTTTCTTTTCCAAAGAAGAATACATCTGTTAAGATTATTGTTAAATAAATAACTGATGAAGCCAATTTCTTTTGTGGTTTTATTGAATAAAATTCTCGTTATTTGTAGAGACTTGATCAAAGAAAATGAGATGTTTTAATTCAACAGTCTTTTGAATTTGTTTTATAATAACCAATCATTTCCATGAAGTGTACTTATGTTCTCACACAAATAAACTGCCATGTTCTGCAAGTTCAAGTGCATTAAATACAGAATTACTGTACACAAAAGAACACTTTATTAATACAAATGTGTACAACACAGTGATTGACTAGCACGTCCGCCTCACAGCAAGAAGCTCCTGGGTTCTATTCCCAGTTTAGGTATTTCTGTGTAGTTTGAATGTTCTCCCCATGCTTGTGTGGGTTTCCTCCGGGTACTTCGGTTTCCTCCCACAGTCCAAAAACATGCACAGTGGGCTAGCTGTCCATTCCAAATCTCCCCTAGGTGTGAGTGGGAATATTTGTGTGAATGTTGGCCCTGCGATGGCCTCGCAAACTGTCCAGGGTGTACCCCGAAGTCGGCTGAGGGGGCACCAGTCTCCCCGTGACCATAATTAGGGTTAAGCAATTCAGAAAATGCCTGACCACTGATTGACACGATTTGTCATAACATTCAAATCGGCATAATCTTTAAGATTCTAAAATATTTCATGAAATAAATTACCCTTCAGATCCTAACATCAGCAGGTCCACTACAAACAAACTGTACACTAATTAAAATGGCTCAAAACAAGAAAGTGTCACACTGTGTAGTCAAGTACATAATCCCAAACAGCTGAAAGCTCAAGAAGATTTTGCCAAATACCACATCTGTGTAAACAGTGTGAAGTCAGAAGAAATGAAATTCCACATAGCTTTGCCACTTCTTCAGCAGAAAGAAGAGCATACAGCTTGTAAAACAGCACAGGACACGACTCAGCTAATTAAAGGCTTCTTTGACTCTTCTCCCGCTCCTCACTTTAACTATTCCACCCAATAAAAACATAACTTCTAAGTAGGCATTACAGCTGGTCATGCACACAAAAGACTTCATATATACAGTCGGCCCTCTTCTTACGAAATTAATCCGTTCCAGAGCCTTTTTCGTTCCCCGGATTTTTTGTAAGTAGTGACACATTTTACATGTAAAACACGTGATTTGTTCCAAGGCTCCCAATACTACCCCATAAACCCTTTAAAAATTATAAAAGTACATCAATTTTGTATGGAATATGTGTTAAAAGTAAAAGAAAATTATTTATTAAACCATTTTAACATTTATTAATGAAACCATTATTCAACATTTTTTTATTAACCAATTTTTTTATTAACCAAACCAAACAATATTAAACATTATTAAACATTGGTGATGCGCTCCACCGAGTGTGGGCGGTGTCGTGGCTGACACCGGAGCTTTTGGGGCGGGACGCGGCTCATCCTGACCTCCTATCCCTCAAGCAAACAAGTGAATGTTGAGTACTAAACAAGTTCAAAGCTCTGTGGCGTGCTCTGTCGAATGCGGGCGGTGTTGCAGTGTCCTCCAATCCCTCAAGCAGGTAAGTGCGCTTTGAATACTTGTTTAGTACTCAACATTCACTGGTTTGCTTGAGGGATCTGAGGTTCGGATGAGCCGCGTTTTGACCACATTCGGCGGCGCGCACCAGATTTATTAAACATTTACTGAATTAAACAACTTAATAAACGAAAAATAAGCTGCAATGAGCACTCTCAAAAAACCTCACGAACCAACAGTACAGCTCTCCCTTACGTGTGTGACAAACAAGCTTTATGGGTACAGTATTATGGAGATTCGGCTCCCTCCTGGCCAATGGGAGGCCTATGGGAGGCCAGCAGAGCTGGGTTTTGGGAGACAGCCAATGAGAGAGCAACCTGCGCATTGTTTGAATGGCGCGTTTGAATGGTGCGTTTGGCGCTTTTCGTAAGAACTTGTTTCGTATCGGAAAACATTTTTCGTTTCGAAAAAAATTTAGGAAAACATTTAGTTTTTCGTATACTGGGGATTTCATAAGAAGAGGGCTGACTGTATTTATAATTTGTCTCAGGAAGCTGAAATTAGACTTCCTTCCAATAAAGTTAATGTTGTACAGCTGAAACTTTATTACTGTTTTGTGTACACAAGATAAATGACCATTTGTTGAAATTTATAGCTAAAACATGTAAGTAAACATTAATGTAATCAACTTCACAGATTGTATTTAATCTCGGAGACTGGTTTGGAGGCAGTGAAATGCTGCTGAATACTTTATGATGATACAGTACATTACCTGCTGTTATCATCCACATGACTCCACTGATGTAATTAAATTAAAAACCTGTATTTATGACAGTTCTACAGCTGGAGTAAATACTGACTTCTGCTTTCCCTTTCGAGCTGGATGGTGGTGTAGTGGTTAGCATGTCTGCCTCACAGAAAGAAGGTTCAGTGTTCGAGTTCCGGGCCTAGGTGTTTTTGTGTGGAGTTTTCATGTTCTATCCGTGCTTGTGTGGGTTTCCTCCGGCTTCCTTCCACAGTCCAAAGACATGCACATTAGGCTTATTGGCTGTTCCAAATTGCCCCTAGGTGTGAAAAGGAGTGTGGATGATTGTGCCTTGCAATGGTCTGGCAAATCTTTGACGGTGTACACAGTCTTGGTCAAGTCTCGGCAGAGATAGGCTTCAGCCTCCTTGCAACCCTAGCAATAATAAGTGGTTTGGGAGGTAAGTGCATAAATTATACTTATTCTTTATTCTACAACATGAATTTGAGCAAGTGCCTTCTATTGCTCATATTTTAAATTATCAGGAGACAATTTTGGGTTTTGCTCAAAAGCATACTTCATACGCCACCAGGAAAGTTTTCAGCTCATCTCAGCAGTGTTCTGACATGTCTATGAGTTTTTTTGCAGTTGACTGAGAGTCCAGGATTAGAAGCTGAGGGGAAAAAGGTCTCGGAGATGCAGCTCGCTTTGTTTTTGTCACCAGGCCATTATTATCACCTTCAGATCTGTTTGTTAGAGAGAGAAACTGAATGTCTGATTGAACATTGGCAACTGTGTGGCGCCGTACTCCACCAGTTCTCTCCAGATATGCCTCGCCTTCCTGTTCCACAAGAGGTGTCAGCCAAGACTCTGCAGCAAAGTGTGTGATTGTAATCTCTGGCTGGCCAAAGTGAGGTGCAGTCTCTAAATGACGACCTGGTGCAAGAGTAGAAAGGACTGGTTACACCATGTCTTAAAATCAATGTGGCAATTATTTGCTATAGTCTATAGCAGAGGTGTCAAACGTACAACCCAAAGACTAGGACTGGCCTGATAAAAGCCCACCAAATGACATGAAAATCCATGTTCTCAAGTAATTCTGTCTTGTGGAGCTTAATTGAACTGAGAGTTCAACAATACTTAGCTTCATTACTGTACCACAGAGAAAAATACAAACTACAGCCTTAAACTTATATGCAGAAAAGATGTAAACTCAACTGTACATAAAAGCAACTATGACCAAATTCTCATATCATATTATTTGATATTAATTTCTTAACCCTTTAACATCCGAATTATTTTTTGCAGTTAAAAAAAAATGATCACAAGTTTTTCCAAATCAAAAAGGTCTAAGGAAACATCCTGAACACATTTCTTTCAACAAAATTATAATAACGCTACTACTAATAATAACATAATAATAACAAATAATAACACTCTCACAAATTCATGAACAACACAATCCTGCACACTCAAGGTCGTCTCACAGTGACTGAGGTACGTGGGACCAAGCTGTGTTGCATGAGGTGACGTCACAAGTATAGACCACTCAAGAAGCACTGAGTACATTGCACATAGTAAATAGTAGTTATTGCCATTTTTAAAAAAGGGCCATATGATCCTGCTGGCGTTTAACGGTTAAACAATGTGTATAGATAATCTGATTGTGGAAACTAAGCTTACCTCCGATCCCTAAACTGCTCCAATGCTCCAGGTGTGTGAGTGTGTGTGTGTGTGTGTGTGTGTGTGTGTGTGGGGGGTGGGGGTTGCTGCTTATTTTTGTGAGCATGTGTATGTTCACTGCCTTGCAAAGTAAGTATCTACATGTGTTTTTTTTTTTTTAGATTTGCAGATATCCAGGTCTGTGCTGATGTGGCCTTAGCAGTACTATACATTCATTACCTATAATGTCAGAGTCATGCTGGAAGCTGGAATAGTAAGAGGTAAGGAACACCCTGAGTAAGTTAGGAACACCTAACAGACCATCATTCTGAACAAAGGCAGCAGGCATGGCTGCATCCCAAGTAAATTGTCCAAGTGAAGGAACATCTTGTTGTTTTTTTTCTCCTGTGTGGTTTGCAAGCAAAACAAACAACCAAGCATAATATAAAAAGATAAGCATTGTCCTATTGCACAAGATGAGCAGAAAGCTGATGATGTCATAAGATTTCTTCCACAGGAACTAAGAGAAATAAAACTAATTAGTGGTAATGGGAGTAAATTCTTGTGCAAGCACTATTTTATTCATCAGAAATTTGTAAACCACAGTGACACCTCACCCACCCTTCATTTTATTATTATTTTTGGATTATTTTGTTTGTATTCATGCAACATAACCTCAGATGAGCAAAACCACAATTTGCATTTTATTTATCATGAACGTAGTCTATTAATTTGTCCAGCAGTGTATTTATGTTCATATACAATTATGTAGTTATGCTGTCATATGGTATTAGCACAATATGTAGAAAAGTGCTGATACAGGCCAAAATCCTCAGTTATTATTCACCACAAACAGCAGAATATAGGGAAAATGTGATCTCTGTAACTTTCACCATAGTGTGGTTGTTATTAACAAGTGGATTGGCATGAGTATTTCATGAATTGCTGGTTTCCTGCAAGTTTTATACAGAACACCCTCTCCGGTTTACACATGAATTTGCATTAATAAAAGAAAACCAACAAAATAGAACAAGAGAAACAGCTTGTGTTGAAACAGTGTTGAGCAGAAGAACATCTCAGATTGCAGAACAATCAAATACTGAGATGGATGGATTACAACAGCTGAAGACCACATCAGGTTCTAGTCTTGTCTGTTTGTTTTCTATACCACTTTATCTAAACTGTAGTGTGTGAAAATCTAAAGATATCAGCAGTTCCTGAAATATTCAAACCAGTCCATCTCATATTTGCATGCCTTTCTTTCCGCATTGGGATGATGATGGCGAGTGTATCTTTTCATCATCTGTGCATATAGAATGTGGATAAAAAGAAATTTGTTGATGTTTTTTAGTTTATTAATCTGATTTCTTTCGGTCCTTGATACCGATTTGACATCAGAAGTGTAATATGGCCCAAAACACCCCGGGTGTAAAATAAGTCCTTACCTGTAGTGGAGTCTGTGTGGCTCATGTAGAGGTAGTTACTCAGGTAAGGTGATATCACCATATCTACAAGTTGTTCTAGAAGGTAGTATTCTTTACTAGGCCCACTAGGTTCATGAATACCCTGTGCAAAAAAAAAAAAAAAAAAAAAAAAAAGGAAGAAGACAAATACAGAAACTGAGTGGTGCCATTGTACTTAAAATGTGTACGTAAATGAGTGGAAAGGCATTCATCTTTTAATCTCAGGCGAGAATACTTGTGACATATAAAACATGATGTTTAATGCAAATAAATGTACATAAAACATTGGGACACCTTCATGGAGATATTCGGCAGGAAAATGAAATGTTAATGTCTTGTTGGTAGAGTTCCCACCTGGAGTATAAGTAGCATCTGTACTATTGCAGGAGGGTATGAGGCAGTATGCAGCGTGTTCTCTAGAGAAAGTTTCAACAAGACCTGGTTCCTAAAACCCAAAAGAGCCATCTGTCTCACAGTCAGTTCCTGACCCTGTGAGCATGAACACACACACACACACACACACACACACACACACACACACAATCACCACATTGTCTACAGACTAGGGCTGGCGAACATTCTGGAGTGAATGACACTTCTCAGTTACCTGCACAGGATAAAATATGGCTTGAAGAGTTGGCAGAATCTCGGTGAAAAATGTTCCCCACATCTCAGACAAAGCCGGAATACAGTTTTCTTCTAGGAGGAAAAAAGTAGAGAATTTCAGCTCAAACAAGAGCAAGAGAAAAGGCCAGGAAGGAAACTTCCTTCTGATCTTACATACCAGAATACTATAATTCTAGACCTTACAAGCTTATAACATCTTTTTAACAGTCCTTTGATCGATTACATTGATCAGTAAGAACATTAACACCACCTGACTGGTCTGTGGCCCCACACATAGCAAGCTGCAAGGGGGTGTGCTCTGACATCTTTTTATTATAGGCATAATTGACAGTTTAAATAGAAGGTCTGATCTGATTCCACAGAAGACCTACTGTAGCACAAACTGCTGTAACATTTAATGCCAGTTATCATAGAAACACAGTGCACTGAAGCCTGCTGTGCATATGCATATGTTAGCCGTGGCTCATGAGATAGTGTCAATGTTATGGTAGGTAAGAGTACATGGAAGCTATCGCCTTGATTCATCTCGACAAACACACTAAGAACATCTACACAACTACATATTTCAGTACTCACCTTCATGAAGCTGAATTTTGTCTAATATATGTTCCAAGCCTTTTGTCAAGAGCTGATCCTGTGTCAAATTAGATCATGTTAAAACACAGAAAATGTACTGAAATCAACAACACCACCAAATATACAGAGTTTTTGCACACGAGGAAGTTTTACATCATTAAAAATTATGTGATTATTCAGCTGAAACAATAGTTTTAGAAAATTAGTAAAAATAAAAGCACCAAACAACTTCCTAGAAAGTAGGAAATAATGTACAAGCTTCTCTATGCCACCTGGATAAAAGCAAGCAGTCTTCTCATTCTCATTGCAACCCCCCCCAAAAAAACCCAAACAACCCCCCCCCCCCAAAAAAAAAAAAAAAAACCCAACAATTAATCTATGCAATCCTGAAACTGTGATATTTGAGTAGTTCTTATATTTCTCACCACCATCCTCACAGATGACATAAATTAGGTCCTAATCCTGGAAAGTTTTCAACCATCTTATTTGTTTTGACTCTGCTTTGATATGGACCTCACTTTGCTTAATGGTATTTTTCAGAGACTGAATATGAATATGGAGAGAAATAATGCAAAAAAGTTTAAATTTACATTATCCATTTTGTTGTGTTGTTGTAAATACTGTTATTACAAATAAATTCTGATTAGAATAAGTTAGAAGAAACAAATACTTTTCAACATATATTGTACAATGTATAATGAGTGCAGTAATTTTAGCTGATTATATTTCACCTGAAAATATTCTGTAATGAAGGAGCCCAGTTCTGTCCTTTGCAGCCACCTGAAACACACACACACACACACACACACACACACACACACACACACACACACACACACACACACACACACACAAAAGGAAGCAAAATGAGCTTCATGATTTCCTGTCACTATTAAGCTTATACTCTGAAATGAATCATAGAAAAATATTAACATCAAACAAGAAGAACTTCGACTAAAGAACATTTATGACCCAGCACAGCATTAGATCAGATATTTGTAAATACTTTGTCAAACTTTAAACACATGTTTCTCCAAAGTTGCCTGTTTAAAGGGCTGAACATTTCTGGCAGGTTTTGGTTAGCTACTCCAAAACTAGACAAATATGTTACAAAATTTGTCATCATTTTAAAGCTTTGGATATCAGTGGCAAAATGGTACCACTAACTCAAAATTAATAATTTCTGACATAATCACTTTGCAGGGATGGGTAACGTTTTATCTGTCAGTGAACTTTCATGTACTGTGTATTTTTCCCATACCTGATACTTTCATTCAGACTGTGCAGCTCATTGGTCTGTAGTCCTCCTCCTTGAAACACTTTGATGACAGCAGACTGCACACTGTAAAGCATGTCAGGTGAATCAGCTTCTAGAAACCAAACGCGTTATTGCTATTCCATTTCTGTACAGAAATTCTAGCATGTAACAAGCATTTAAAATGGCATACTCATGCATAGATAATGCAGTACTTCCTCAAGTGTGCCACGTAAGCTTTTAAAAATTCCTTTCTGACTAAATGAGGATGTGTACAGTATTTCCGTCTCCAGAGTGACCGTACCCGCCTTTTTTCGGCCCTGAAAGCCTTACAACTGAATAACATCCTGCACACCACTTCCTGAGAGTGGGGCAGCATCAGACCTATTTCCAGACAGATATAAAGAGGGCAACCCGCCCCCACAAAAAACCCATTAATAGCTTGTTTTTTTCACCTGACATACGTGTGCACTGTGTATAAATATTAAAATGTTATCATTAGACCATGTACAGTTCAGAAATATTTTTAGTATGATCATATTTTATGCACAACTTTACTGGTTAACAAGGTAGCTTTTATGAAAAGGGAAATTATACCAATTATACCCTCGGCAAGGTCTTAACCACAAGTGTGCCTCTGTTCACCCAGCAGTGTAAATGAGTACCAGTAAAAAAATATACTGGGAAGGTAACTTTTGATGGACTAGCGTCCCGTTCAGGAGTTGTACTCCTAGTCGATTCACGATATGGAAACCGGGGATAAGCACCGGTCCAATGAGCCACTATGGCTTGGGTGTGAAAAGCCCAACGGACTTTACCTTATACCAATTTCTAAGGATTTATACTTAGGTAATTCAGCGAAAAGTACACAAATTAATTTTAATTTTCTTATACCATTAGTTATGAAGCTTGTGAAAAAATTTACCAAAAGTGACATGGTAATGTTTCTGTATTACATTAAAAGCTGTTTTAGTTACAGATACAAGGGTATGATGGACATTAAGATCTAAAGGTGCTAAATCGAACATCAGTAAGGCAATGAAAAACAGAATAATGTCACCCTGAATATTGTAATATTGTCAAAAGTGTAAAACATTTGTAAAAATACTCCAACTTTAAATCATCACTTTAAAAATATCTCACAATCATAATTCTTGATATTAATTTTGTTTATTAAAATTTGGACATTAAAAAAATGTTTAAAAGATAGGATGTAAGCATTTTTAAACATAATGTTAAGCTTCAATATTGCAACGTTCAAGGTACCATTATTCTGTTTTGCATTGCCTTACAGATGATAAACTTTGCATATATTTGCATTGTTGAGTACTCGGAGGAAACCCACACAAGTATGGGGAGAACATGCAAACGCCACATAGAAAACGCCCAGGCTGGGAATCGAACCCAGGACTTTCTTACTGTGAGGTAGACGTGCTAACCACTACACCTCCATACCGTCCCCGCAACATACAGTTTAAAAAAGATAGGCTGTAGTGGTAAGCTAGAGAGAAAGGAAATACTGTACATTAAAAATCAGATAGCCAACACCCTGCATGCTGGACATCAACATTATCGATTATTTGTCAAGATTTTCTTACTTAACTAAAACTGTGTTGTGAGCTGTCTCTGATCATCTCTTCCAATTAATTTTAATTAGTCAGAAAGAATTTGCTGAGTTTATTTGAGCTAGAAAACATTCTTCATCAGTGACGCACTGGGCTCTCATTTTCTCATCTTCAGAACACACTGAGCATTGAACAAGTAGCTAACTGCAAACAAAACACAAATCATTAATGAAAAAATGTCTTACTGTGCTGGTATTCACTTATTCTGTAATTTACTGTAGCAACACAAAAGCCTGTAATGGTTAGGAAGTTGAGCCGGTACTCATTGTATATGAATTCCATTATAAAAAATGCTTAGACTCACATCAGTGCCACTAAAATTCCCTAGAATGGAGTATTTTTTATTATCAGATCATTCTGTTTTACTTCTCCCTCTGTTTGTGATATGACAAAAATCAAATTCCCTTTGAAAGTTATTTAACTATTTCATGTATTGAACTTTACAAAACCTAAAAATAGTACTTTAATTTTTTTAATTTATGACTCATGAGGCACATTATTTAACTAACAGTCTACATTATTTGACACAAATTTCAATATGCATAAATAAGACGTTTCCAAAATATCTGTGTGCCTGTAGAGCATCCACCTACACCCACCTATTCCAGATACTTGCATTGGAGAGCTGTAGAGATGGTGAGCTGGCATGAAAGCGGGCCAGGTCTGACAGCACTGGTGAGCTCATAAAGCGAGGACGCCGAAACGATCCCATCATACACGGGGTATCAGAAGAATGCTAATGGGATCAAAAAAGCTTAAGTCAGCATTCACTTCCTTTGCATCAGTGTACTCACGTGAGGGAACGTGAGTACAGAAACGGTTACAAGAGTGTTGTTTACACCATATTTATCTGTGGTGACTCACAAAGATAGATATGCATGTCATACTGAAAGCCACACACAGCGCTTAAGACAGTCAAGCTCATTTCCTTTAGCGTTAACTCTTCCTGCAAAAACCTTGCATGGTTGTATCTATGGCAGACAGAATTTTATTTTATTAAAGTAATGGACTTCAATGGTTTGTTAATAGAATTCTGTTGCTACTTATGCATATGAATATGACAGCTGTCTCCCTCATGTCATCCCTCCTTCTTCAACTCATGCATGCATTTTTAATGAATGTGTTGTACATTTCTGACTCAGGCCATACTGCTCACACATATCCAGGCAGCACAGACCAACGCACATCTGATACCAGATTAAACGGTCTAAAATAAAGTTTGCAATCACTGTTTCAAAAATATAATGTATCTAACTTAAGTAGCACATATTTCCAAGATGTCTGAATACAAATTTGAGTGCACAATTTCCTCCAAGATCAATAAAGTACAGTATTCTGATTCTGATTCTAAATGTGGAATTGAAATATTAGTTAGCAATAATTTAATACCTAGAAAGTTTTCACAATTAAGTTAGAAACTATTTATCAGTTTAGAATTTATCAGTTTTTTTTAACTTCAACTTGGAATTAGATTGATATATTTAACAGCTTAAGTAAAGGCATAACAACAAGACTGTACACACAAATGAAATACACTCTTGATTACCATCTGGTAAATATTTCTCTGCGAGCTTGGCGAGATTAGGCCCAGTTCTGCTGATTCATGAGCAGCTTTTGGGCTGCTAGAAACACATTATAATGATAACTTTCCTATGAAAAGACATGACATTCATCAACATGTTACTCACTCACTCATTTACCAAACCTCTTAATCCTATCTCAGCTTATACTGAATGACACACACAGGGTCAGTTTTGAACAGTCAGTTAGCCTTATTTCTTATGTCTTTGAACTGTAGGTGGAAACACATAAGCACTTTGGGGGAATGGAATCTCCACACATAAACACCCAAGCCAGGGATGTGAGGCGGACGTGCTAACTAATACATTATCGTGCTGCCATCAACATATATGGTGTGATATTATAGGGCTTCCCTTATTATGTAGCGCCTTCACATTCTGGTTGAGGTAAATAGTACTGTGTTATGCTAATAGACAGTGTTTAGAAGTTGTTGTTTTTTTTCATGCTTGCCTGTGATGGCATGATCATGAGAAACCATTAAAGAGGGCTAAATTAGTTAATGTAATTACACACATGCCCAACAACTGAGCGTAAGAAGGAAGTTGTAAACTTAGGGCAAGATTCAGGAAACAAATCACTCGTGCTTTCTTATACTGCTGAAATACTAACAATAAAAATAAAAAGTGCAGAGAAATGTTTTCATTTCCTGCTGAAAAACCCTGTGGAGTCTGACCAGATAACAGCTGCCAGAACACAGGAAGAGCTAGTCAAACTGGTAGACCATCTTTACTAGTAGTTACATGGTGAAGATGGAATCAGTTACTGAATTACTGCTACTAGTGCAACACAGAAAGGTAATTTGAGGAAAATTACACAACAACAGGGAAATTATTTGCCAGTTTAATCAAGTAAGAAGCTACAAATAATAACTTTGTGTACTTGTTTGAGCAGCTCAAATTGAGTTTTAGAAGCTGGGTCAGTTTGAACTTGATTTTTCACCATGTGCAGTAATAATTCCTCCTCTGTTGAAACTGTCCCCAGGGTTGGGATCAGCTGCAACACCCAACTTGAACCATTCAGATAAATACTGTGAACAATGTTCTATATGCAATAATATATAAATGGAATTAGCAATAATACTGACAGATGTAAGTTGGGGGCAGTGGTGGTCTAGTGGTATAGGGCGCTGGATCGCTGATCCAAAGGTTGGGGGTTCGAGTCCCACTCTCCAAAGAGTTGTCACCCCCCCCCCCCAGTGCAGCTAACTGGGTTATCAAAGGCGGGCCATGTCTCTTACTGTCTATGGTGAGAGGCATGTAAAAGAACCATTGCTGACTTTCGTAAAGAGTAGGCTGCAAAGTCGTCAGCGTGTTTCTGTCCCTTGCTAAAAAGGGTTGTGACAGGAAGGGCATCCGACGTAAAAACCTCTTCCAAATCAAACGTGCGAGTCAGATGATTCGCTGTGGTGACTCCCAAGTAAAAGGGAAAAAGCCGACAGACAGACAGACAGACAGACTGACAGATGTAAGTTAATGTAAAGATTTGGTAAGTATCTGGCATGATTAGCACATCCACTTTACCCAGGGTTTACACGAGGGCGCAATGTCCACTATTTGAAAAAGTCATGATGAGCACGGGAGGGTCGTAGGATCGAATCAGGATGATCGGGAGAGAACTTGGTAGATTTGCGGTTGCACTGATGACAATCAAACATTCATTCATTCACTTTCTGAATCGCTTAATCCTAATTAGGTTCGCGGGGAGGCTGGCGCCCATGTCAGCCGGCTCTGGGCGAGGGAAGGGTGCATCCTGGACAGCTCGCTAGGTCACCGCAGGGCACAAACATGTGAATGGCAATGCAGCCTACTCTTGTCGAAAGTCAGCAATGTTTTGTTTACATGCCTCATACCATTGACAGTGAGAGATATGGCCAGTCTTTGATAACCCAGTTAGCTGCACTGGGGGTGGAGGGGTTTGCAATCAAACATTTCCCAAAATTATTACGATATATTATGATTCGACACCAATTGTAATAAAACATGGTTGCCACGGCAAAGCACAGTCGAGGTTAACAGACCTGAATAGACCTTGATGTGCCATCATACAGGATCTCGCTAATCTTGGTAACACGATTCCTTCAAGTTTAATGTCTTCGATGTACCCTGCCTCCTTTTTATAACCTAATTTTGCTCCAACATGGAGCTTCATGCTTTTTTTGAATCGAGGACACAGTGCAACCAGTGTAAATCCAAGATCACAGTGAGAAGGTCCTGGGTTCGAGTCCCAGACTCAGGCATTTCTTCATAGAGTTTGCATGTTCCCTTCAGGTTTCTCCCCACAGTTCAAAGACATTTTTGTTTTGACATTTTCAGACTTTTCCAAGAACACATAAAATACATTTCTGTAATGAAAATTCCTTTTTAAAAATCATAACTGATATACTTAAAATCAACCCTAGGTGTGACTGTGAATGGTTGTGTGTGTTGGCTGTGTAATGGTCCGATAAGCAGCTAAGGGTGTACCCTGGCTTTACCCAGTGTTGGTTGAGATAGGCTTCAGCCTTCTTAATAGGATTAATCAGCTTTGGCAGCTATGTAAGAGAGTGATTATTTGGTAGGTTTAATAAGCCAGTTTTGGAATAAGAGAGAGACATGCAAAAAAACAAAAAACAAACAAACAAAAAACAAAACAAAACAAAAAGTTTGCGACTATCCCCGGTCTCCCTTACCACTGAGAACAACAACTACAACTCCTTTCAGAGTTTTTAATCTTCAGAACAGTTCATTTAAGATTTGTAAAGCTGCCCTGAAGCCGTTGGCTCGCGTGAGACCAACACCGGCTTTTCTGAGACTGAGAGCATCACAGAACTTCCACTTTAAGGGACAAGACGACGGTTAAGATGAGCAGCGTGTCATGTTGCTAAAGCAGTTAGCATCAACTTTTACACAACGTTTTTATTTACACCAGCAAACATAAGCGAGTTTACTAGTAGAAGCAGGATACCGCATCACACACACACACACACACACACACACACACTCTCTCTCTCTCTCTCACACACACACACACACACTCACTCACCTAGTGTTGGTTGTAGTCTGGATGAAGTTACCTCAGGGTTTCTCACACATTCAGTGCAGGTACAGAAAACACTATTGTGTGTAGAAGTATTAAAATCTCCCTCGCGCGAACGCGCGCGCACACACGCACACACACACACAGCAATAAGACTGAAAGGCGACCGCTCGGAAGGCGATAAACCGAGCTTTGAACTAACGGCGTATGGGGGGAGGGGGAGGAGTTAGCGTGTCACACATGACTGCTTCACTTGATCCTCACACAAGTGGCACTTTTCATTAGAGAATATACGCGTAATGCGTATTAATTTGAAGTTGAGCTTCTGTCTCCTATTCATTATAAGCAACCTTTGTTTCCTATTCCACCACACACTCTCCTCAGAGCTTATTTTCAGTCATTATTCATTTAAACAATACGATTTGAAATGAAGATCCCAGAGCCTTGAAGGCATGTGCACCGACTGGAGGGTAAATGGGGAATAATAGGACAGAAAAATAACATTCATTCATTCATGCATTCGTTCATTCATTCATTCATTCATTCATTCATTTTCTAAGCCCTTTAATCCGAATTAGGGTTGCTGGAAGGCTGGCACCCATCTCAGCCAACTCTGGTCGAAGGTGGGGTACACCCTGCACAAATCGCCAGGCAATGGCAGGGCCCACACATACCACCATTCATAATCATACATAGGGATGATTTGGAACAGCCAATCACAGCCTAATGTGCATATTTTTGAACTGTGAAAGGAAACCGGAATACAGTACCTGTAAAAAACACAACTGAAGAGAACATGCAAACTCAACACACAAATGCCCTGAGCCTGGGAATCAAACCAGGAACTTCATGATGTGAGGCAAATGTGCAAACCACTACAGCACAGTATAATGTAATGTAATATACAGTAATGTCACATACATACATATATATATATATATATATATATGGGGGGGGGGGGCACGAACCAGTGTCTCTCCCCCTTATGCCGGTCCCAAGCCCGGATAAATGCAGAGGGTTGCGACAGGAAGGGCATCCGGCGTAAAACTTCTGCCACATTTAAAAAATGCAAATGATCAATAAGAAATACATACCGGATCGGTCGAGGCCCGGGTTAACAACGACCGCCATCAGTGCTGTCAACCAACAGGGTGCTGATGGAAATTGGACTACTGTTGGTCGAAGACGTCGAAGAAGGAGAGGCGGGAGGCGTGTCCGTAGGCAGAGAGAGAAGAGGAAATGTGTGAGCCTAGGACTGAGAGTAGGGACTTTGAATGTTGGAACTATGCAAGGAAAAGATAGGGAGCTGGCTGACATGATGCAGAGGAGGAAGGTGGACGTACTGTGTGTTCAGGAGACAAGGTGGAAAGGTAGAAAGGCTAGAAGCTTAGGAGCAGGGTTTAAACTGTTTTATCATGGTGTGGATGGGAAGAGAAATGGAGTAGGAGTCATCTTGAAGGAGGGGTTTGTCAGGAATGTTCTAGACGTGAAAAGAGTGTCAGACAGAGTGATGAGTCTCAAGTTAGAAATTGAAGGCGTGATGGTCAATGTTGTTAGTGCTTATGCCCCACAGGCAGGATGCAAGCTAGAAGAGAAGGAGAGATTCTGGAGTGATTTAGATGAAGTGATGCAGAATACCCCCAGAGGTGAAAGAGTGGTCATTGGAGCAGACTTCAATGGACATGTTGGTGCAGACAACAGATGGGACGAGGAAGTGATGGGCAGGTTTGGTATCCAGGACAGGAACACAGAAGGACAGATGTTGATCGATTTTGCAAAAAGGATGGAAATGGCTGTGGTGAATACTTTCTTCAAGAAGAAACAGAAGCATAGGGTGACTTATGAAAGCGGAGGTAAGAGCACACAGGTAGACTACATCTTGTGCAGGCGATGTAATTTGAAGGAAGTCAGTGACTGCAAAGTAGTAGTTGGTGAGAGTGTTGCCAAACAGCATAGGATGGTGGTGTGCAGGATGACACTGATGGTGAGAAAAGTGAAAAAGGCAAAGGCAGAGCAGAAGACAAAGTGGTGGAAGCTGAAAAAGGAAGAGTGTCGTGTTGTCTTCAAGGAGGAGTTGAAACAGGCTTTGGGTAGTCAGGAAGTGCTTCCAGAGGACTGGACAACCACAGCCAATGTGATCAGGGAGACCGGTAGGAGAGTACTTGGTGTGTCCTCTGGAAGGAAAGTAGATAAGGAAACTTGGTGGTGGAATGAGGAAGTGCAGGAGTGTGTACAAAAGAAGAGGTTAGCCAAAAAGAAGTGGGACATTGACAGGACCGAAGAGAGTAAACAGGAGTACAGGGAGACACAGCGTAAGGCGAAGGTAGCAGTGTCAAAGGCCAAACAGAGGGCGTATGATGACTTGTATGACAGGTTGAACAGTCAGGAGGGAGAAAATGATCTATACAGGTTAGCACAGCAGAGAAATAGAGATGGGAAAGACATGCAGCAAGTTAGAGTGATAAAGGACAGAGAGGGAAATGTATTGACTGATGACAGAAGTGTGCTGGGAAGATGGAAAGAGTACTTTGAAGAGCTGATGAACGAAGAAAATGAGAGGGAAAAAGGGGTAGAAGGGGTGACCGTTGAGGAGCAGGAAGTAGCAAAGATTAGTAAGGGAGAAGTGAGGAGGGCATTGAAGAGGATGAAGAGTGGAAAGGCAGTTGACCCTGATGACATACCAGTTGAGGTATGGAAGTGTCTAGGGGAGGTAGCAGTAGATTTTCTGACAAGAATATTCAACAAGGTCTTAGAAAGTGAGCAGATGCCAGAGGAATGGAGGAGAAGTGTGCTTGTGCCCATCTTTAAGAACAAGGGAGATGTACAGAGTTGTGGCAACTACAGAGGGATAAAGTTGATGAGCCATACAATGAAGCTATGGGAAAGAATAGTGGAAGCAAGACTAAGGGCAGAGGTCAGCATTTGTGAACAACAGTTTGGTTTCATGCCAAGAAAGAGCACCACAGATGCAGTGTTTGCTTTGAGGATGTTAATAGAGAAGTACAGAGAAGGTCAGAGGGAGCTGCATTGTGCCTTTGTGGATCTGGAGAAAGCATATGACAGGGTGCCGAGAGAAGAACTGTGGTATTGTATGAGGAAGTCTGGAGTGACAGAGAAGTATGTTAGAGTGGTGCAGGACATGTATGAGATATGTAAGACAGTGGTGAGGTGTGCTGTCGGTGTGACAGAAGAGTTCAAGGTGGAGGTGGGACTGCATCAAGGGTCAGCTCTCAGCCCCTTCTTGTTTGCTATGGTGATGGACAGGCTAACAGACGAGGTTAGACAAGAATCTCCATGGACTATGATGTTTGCAGATGACATTGTGATCTGTAGTGAGAGCAGAGACCAAGTGGAGGAAAATCTAGAGAGGTGGAGGTATGCCCTGGAAAGGAGGGGATTGAAGGTTAGTCTTAGTAAGACAGAATACATGTGTGTGAACGACAAGGACCCAAGAGGAACTTTGAGGTTACAGGGGGCAGAGATAAAGAAGGTGGAGGATTTTAAGTACTTAGGCTCAACAATCCAGAGCAATGGAGAGTGTGGAAAAGAGGTGAAGAAGCGCGTGCAGGCAGGTTGGAATGGATGGAGAAAAGTGTCCGGTGTGATGTGTGATAGGAGAGTATCGGCAAGAATGAAGGGAAAAGTGTACAAGACGGTGATGAGGCCAGCAATGTTGTATGGTTTAGAGACAGTGGCCCTGGGGAAAAGACAGGAGTCAGAGTTGGAGGTAGCAGAGATGAAAATGTTGAGGTTCTCTTTGGGAGTAACGAGGATGGATAGGATCAGAAATGAGTACATCAGAGGGACAGCACATGTTAGATGTTTTGGAGACAAAGTCAGAGAGGCTAGATTGAGATGGTTTGGACATGTACAGAGGAGGGATAGTGAGTATATTGGTCGTAGGATGCTGAGGTTGGAACTACCAGGCAAAAGGCCCAGAGGAAGACCAAAGAGAAGATTTATGGATGCGGTGAAGGCGGACATGAAGGTCGTTGGAGTAAGAGTAGAAGATGCAGAGGATAGGGAGAGATGGAGGCAGATCATTTGCTGTGGCGACCCCTGAAGGGAACAGCCGAAAGGAAAAGAAGATATATATATATATATATATATATATATATAGGATTTTCTGAGTAGATCCTTCCGTAGGAGAGTGCTCAATACTTTTTGGTAGAGCAAATAAACAAAAATAAAAGGACAGGACAAAGACTTTCTATTGAAACTCCATTTATCACTACAGATCTGTTTCGAGGGGTGGTGAAACCATCCTCTCTCTTCAGGTGATTATAGAAGAATAATCTATAATCACCTGAAGAGAGAGGATGGTTTCACCACCCCTCGAAACAGATCTGTAGTGATAAATGGAGCTTCAATAGAAAGTCTTTGTCCTGTCCTTTTATTTTTGTGTATATATATATATATATATATACACACACACACTAGTCCTTCTCAAAAAATCAGCATATTGTGATAAAGTTCATTATTTCCTGTAATGTACTGATAAAAATTACATTTTCATGTATTTTAGATTAATTGCACACCAACTGAAATATTTCAGGTCTTTTATTGTTTTAATACTGATGATTTTGGCATACAGATCATGAAAACCCAAAATTCCTATCTCAAAAAATTATCATATTTCATCCGACCAATTAGAAAAAAAAAAAAAGTGTTTTTAATACAAAAAAAGTCAACCTTCAAATAATTATGTTCAGTTATGCACTCAATACTTGGTCGGGAATCCTTTTGCAGAAATGACTGCTTCAATGCAGCGTGGCATGGAGGCAATCAGCCTGTGGCACTGCTGAGGTGTTACGGAGGCCCAGGATGCTTTGATAGCGGCCTTAAGCTCATCCACAGTGTTGGGTCTGGTGTCTCTCAACTTTCTCTTCACAATATCCCACAGATTCTCTATGGGGTTCAGGTCAGGAGAGTTGGCAGGCAAATTGAGCACAGTAATACCATGGTCAGTAAACCATTTAGCAGTGGTTTTGGCACTGTGAGCAGGTGCCAGGTCGTGCTGAAAAATGAAATCTTCATCTCCATAAAGCTTTTCAGCAAATGGAAGCATGAAGTGCTCCAAAATCTCCTGATAGCTTGCTGCATTGTTCCTGCCGTTGATAAAACACAGTGGACCAACACCAGCAGCTGACATGGCACCCCAGACCATCACTGACTGTGGGTACTTGACACTGGACTTCAGGCATTTTGGCATTTCCTTCTCCCCAGTCTTCCTCCAGACTCTGGCACCTTGATTTCCGAATGACATGCAAAATTTGCTTTCATCTGAAAAGAGTACTTTGGACCACTGAGCAACAGTCCAGTGCTGCTTCTCTGTAGCCCAGGTCAGGCACTTCTGCCGCTGTTTCTGGTTCAAAAGTGGCTTGACCTGGAGAATGCGGCACCTGTAGCCCAGTCCACTGCTTCCACAGGTCCCCCAAGGTCTGGAATCGGCCCTTCTCCACAATCTTCCTCAGGGTCCGGTCACCTGTTCTGGTTGTGCAGCGTTTTCTGCCACACTTTTTCCTTCCCACAGATGTCCCACTGAGTTGCCTTGATACAGCACTCTTGGAACAGCCTATTCGCTCAGAGATTTCTTTCTGTGTCTTACCCTTTTGCTTGAGGGTGTCAATGATGGCCTTCTGGACAGCAGTCAGGTCGGCAGTCTTACCCATGATTGCGGTTTTGAGTAATGAACCAGGCTGGGAGTTTTTAAAAGCCTCAGGAATCTTTTGCAGGTGTTTAGAGTTAATTGGTTGATTGAGATGATTAGGTTAATAGCTCGTTTAGAGTATCTTTTCATGATATGCTAATTTTTTGAGGTAGGAATTTTGGGTTTTCATGAGCTGTATGCCAAAATCATCAGTATTAAAACAATAAAAGACCTGAAAAATATTTCGGTTGGTGTGCAATGAATCTAAAATATATGAAAGTTTAATTTTTATCAGTACATTACAGAAAATAATGAACTTTATCACAATATGCAATTTTTTTGAGAAGGACTAGATATATATATATATATATATATATATATATATATATATATATATATATATATATATATATATTCTTCCCTTTTGGCTTTTTTTTCCCTTTCTCGGGAGTCACCACAGCGAATCATCTGATTCGCACATTTGATTTGGCATAGGTTTACATCGGATGCCCTTCCTGTCACAACCCTTTTTTTAGCAAGGGACAGAAACACACTGTTGGCTTTGCAGCCTACGTGTATATACGTGTGTATGTATATATACGTATATTTTCTGATCATGAAACTAGTACTGAAATGTAGGTCAATTATCTTTTACATTTTTTGCTGATTTAGAAAGAAATAGTTCATCGGTTCATGTTCTGTAACCGCTTAATCCTAATTAAGGTCATGGGGAGGCTGGCACCCATCCCAGTCGACTCCGGGCAAGGGCAGAGTACACCCTGGACAGCTCGCCAAGCCATCACAAGGCGAAAACATGCTGACAGTTTTGTAGCTACTCTTGTCGAAAGTCAGCAATGGTTCTTTTACATCTGAACACCATAGACAGTGAGAGACATGGCCGGCCTTTGATAACCCAGTTAGCTGACAACCTTGTGGTGAGTGGGACTCGAACCCCCAACCTTTGGATCAGCGATCCAGTACCCTATACCACTAGGCCACTACTGCCCCCGAAAAAAAATTCATTTTTTAACGTATTGGGCCAATATGCCTGGTAGCAGCACGATAATGTTAGCATTATCAACTTATTGGTAGGACAATTCAAAAAGTCACTGTGTAACATAGACAGAACCTTCTATTCACTAATAATAGCTTTAACTAATAATTGTGTGATTGGTGTAACTAGCACAAGATACACTATGTGATAGGAAAAGTTATGTATATTATTGATCCCATTTTAAGTCTGGTGCTGATTAATTTTGCCATACACAAGCAAATTCCGTGCTTCATGGTGCAAGCCTCCAAAGAAAAACACCAGAGCCTGAGATTTGAACCTAGAACATACTTGCTGTGAAGCAGACACACTAATCACAACACCACCATAATTTAACTCCAAACTGCAAAGCAACCCCAAGCCACGACATTTCCACCCATATGGTTCATGGTTGATATACTGTACACATGTGTACTGCGATCAACTCTACTTTTGAATAATCGGTTTAGAGCGCTTTATTTTGAAAGACAGAAAAAAAAGACACCTCTCATGCACTTCAAATCTACTTCTGATTGTAGACATATGCACTTTATTGCCGAATGTGTTAAATTCCTGGATACAGTAAAATGACACAAAATAATTTCACATGAATCAAGCAAATATTTTAACCTCTTTGATACATATCCTACAAATATAACTGAGGTGTGATATCAAACAATGCAAAATTCGCCTTTTTGTCTTTTACATTTTAATAATAAAACATTAAATATATTAGACATGGAATAAATAAGTACACTCTAAGAAAGAAAGGTTTTTCGAATAACTAAAAAGGGTTCTTCAGCTTGTCACAAATACAGAACCCTTTTTGGCTCTCTGAAGAACCCTACTGGAGTTTTCTTGGGAAGAACCCTTATATGAGGTTTTTCAAAGAACCTCAAGGTTCTTCACAGAAACATTGGGAGGTTCTTCACAGAACCATTTAAGGTTCTTCACAGAACCTGCAATCTCTTTTAGCCCATGGTTCACCAGAGAACCTTATAAATGCATATATAGGATTTTCCAAGCACCTACTAGGGATCTTAAAGGGTCCTCTGTGGGGTGGGGCAGCAGGTGATAGGCCAGGAAAATTGGTCCTCCACACATTTATTGGTATGTGGATGTGGTGAAGGAAGACATGAAGGTCATTGGAGTCAGAAAAGAAGATGCGGAGGACAGGGTGAGGTGGAGGCGTATGATTTGCTGTGGCGACCCCTGAAGGGAGCAGCCGAAAGTAAAAGAAGAAGAAGAAGAAGAAGTTAAGATAACTTGCTAGATAAGAAACAAAAACCGATATAAAATTGAAAAGCTATTGTTGTTTTTATTTTTATAAATACGCATGCACTTATATATATATATATATATATATATAAGTATATATATATATATATATATATATATATAGGCGGCACGGTGGCGTAGTGGTTAGCACGTCCGCCTCACAGCAAGAAGGCCCAGGTTCGATTCCCGGCCTGGGCATTTCTGTGTGGAGTTTGCATGTTCTCCCTCTGCTTGTGTGGGTTTCCTCTGGGTGCTCCGGTTTCCCCCGCAATCCAAAGACGTGCACTGTAGGTTAATTGGCCGTTCTAAATTGACCGTAGTTTCTCTCCTGCAGCGGCACTGGAACCCAGTCGTATCGGCACTTGCCCTTCCATTGGATCCTTCCGGTGGCGCCGAGACAGGGGGGGACTTGCTGCTTGGGTAACAGCCTGTCCCTCATTACTCCCTACCCGGGCTCTGCGCACTGGGGAGTATCACCAGTTGGGATACTGGCCAGAGCGCAGCCATAGTCCTTTGGGACTGACGGAGGCCTATGCTGATATATATATATATATATATTGCATACAAATGCATTTTGAAATCACATACATATATTGAGACTGCAATATATACAAATCATTAAAAAAAACATTTAATATTACAAATACTGTATTATAAACTGGAAGTCTGAACCTGTTCATTAATTAAACTAAGTAATTTGACATTTTAAATTCAATTTAACTAAAGTGTGCATTTCACACTGCGCTCTGCGTTTCACAAACAAAAAAACAAAAAACGTCTAAGGTCTGTCTGTAGCCACACGACATTGACAGGTACTGTTTTTGTGCTTTTCAAGTTGAAAACAAAATGTTCCAAAAAAGCAAATGTTTTCTTTTTTAAGACTTTTTGGAGACTGGAACCAATAGACCCAATAAATGGCCATTAAAACTTCAATTCCCAATGTGCAGTCACATTACCCATCGTCTTTTATCATGCTGACCCCATCCGCCACGATCTTAACTTCCTCTGCATGGAGAATGTCCTTCCCGCCAGTCAGCTTCAATATTGGCGAATATTTCTTCCTGTAACATGTAAAAAAATTACATTTTTAAAAATAAAATAAAAATGACCAACAGAAATAACCATTCAGCTTGATAAATACATATAAGTTCTGACATGCCTAGGTTGTTAATGTGAGAGCTTAATTCTGTTATAATGATTACTCCATCCCAACACAGCAAAATATTTAGTGTGTGCAGTATTTAATTTTATTAAATGAGACATTATTAATGTCAAATTCCTAGAGCAAGTCTGCAGGATCTGCTCAAAAAGTGGAACAAATAATTGCGACAATATAATATATGTATGGACCTTGTTAAAAATGGCCAGACATTCAGCATTTTCTTCTAGAAGGTAAATAAGTAGCAGGGTGGCTGTATTCTTTTTCAGACCTGAAAGTACAAACATGAAATATGTATAAAAGGTTTGAATGTATATCAAAATGTATATTAGACATTTTTTACAACTTTAATGCATAAATTGTTCATTTTGTAGCTCTACATCAAGTGGTCCCCAAGTTACTATGTCTCAGACCAAACTTATTTCTTCTGGTTGGAATCAATATAAATAATACTGTCAAACGACTTATTTCAGAATCCTTATAATTTAGCGCTTTTGTTAAAGGGGTCGAAAATCTGTAATTGTTTTAGCTCAGTGATACTTTCGTTTTTTGTTGTTTTTTTTCCTTTGTCCTCTTTGAATTACACAGGATATTAATACTAAACCTGTTTTATTTTAGCCATTTTTCTAAAAGTGCTAAAAGAGTTAAAATCAAATCTTCTTTTCCTTTCTGGTGTTAGCTTCAGGGGTCGCCACAGCGAACACACCTCTTTATGTATATATATATATATAGTGGGGCAGTGGTGGTCTAGTGGTATAGGGCGCTGGATCGCTGATCCAAAGGTTGGGGGTTCGAGTCCCACTCTCCACAAGGTTGTCACTGTTCCCCCCAGTGCAGCTAACTGGGTTATCAAAGGCGGGCCATGTCTGTCACTGTCTATGGTGAGAGGCATGTAAAAGAACCATTGCTGACTTTCGTAAAGAGTAGGCTGCAAAGCCGTCGGCGTGTTTCTGTCCCTTGCTAAAAGGGTTGTGACAGGAAGGGCATCCGACGTAAAAACCTCTGCCAAATCAAAACGTGCGAATCAGATGATTCGCTGTGGCGACTCCCGAGTAAAAGGGAAAAAGCCGAAAGGAAGACAGACAGACAGACATATATATATATATATAGTCTTTTTCCTTTCCCTTCAGAGGTTGCCACAGCAAACCATCCACCTCCATCTCACCCTATCCTCTGCATCTTCTACTCTTACCCCAACTACCTTCATATCCTCCTTCACCACATCCATAAATTTTCTCTTTGGTCTTTTTCTCAGCCTTCTGCCTGGTAGTTCCAACCTCAGCATCCTACTACCAATATACTCACTATCCCTCCTCTGTACATGTCCAAACCATCTCAATCTAGCCTCTCTGACTTTGTCTCCAAAACAGCTTACATTGGCTGTCCCTCTGATGTGCTCATTCCTGATCCTATCCATCCTTGTTACTCCCAAAGAGAACCTCAACATTTTCATCTCTGCTACCTCCAGCTCTGCCTCCTGTCTTTTCCCCAGGGCCACTGTTTCTAACCCATACAGCATCACACCGGACACTTTTCTGCAACCTGCCTGCACACGCTTCTTCACCTCTTCCACACTCTCCATTGCTTTGGATTGTTGAGCCGAAGTACTGTATTTAAAATCCTCCACCTTCTTTATCTCTGCTCCCTGTAACCTCAGCGTTCCTCTTGGGTCCTTCTCGTTCACACACATGTATTCTGTCTTACTGAGGCTAACCTTCATTCCTCTCCTTTCCAGGGCATACCTCCACCTCTCTAGATTTTCCTCCACTTGTTCTCTGCTCTCACTACAGATCACAATGTCATCTGCAAATATCATAGTCCATGGGGAATCTTGTCCAACATCATCTGTTAGCCTGTACATCACCATAGCAAACAAGAAGGGGCTCAGAGCTGAGCCCTGATGCAGTCCCACCTCCACCTTGAACTCTTCTGTCACACCTACAGCACATTTCACCACTGTCTTACATCTCTCATACATGTTCTGCACCACTCTAACATACTTCCTAATGCAGTACCACAGTTCCTCTCTCAGTACCCTGTCATATGCTTTCTCCAGATCCACAAAGGCACAATACAGCTCCCTCTGACCTTCTCTGTACTTCTCTATTAACGTCCTCAAAGCAAACACTGCATCTGTGGTGCTCTTTCTTGGCATGAAACCAAACTGGGGTTTACAAATGCTAACCTTTGCCCTTAGGCTATCTTCCACTATTCTTTCCCATAACTTCATCGTATGGCTCATCAACTTTATCCCTCTGAAGTTGCCACAACTCTGCACGTCTCCCTTGTTCTTAAAAATGGACACCACCACACTCTTCCTAAATTCCTCTGTCATCCTCTCACTCTCTAAGACGTTGTTGAATTTTTTTTGTCAGAAAATCTACTGCTACCTCTCCTAGACACTTCCATAGCTCCACCGGTGTGTCATCAGGACCAGCTGCCTTTCCACTCTTCATCCTCTTCAATGCCCTCTTCACTTCACCCCTACTAAATCTTTGCTACTTCTTGGTCCTCAACAGTCACCTCGTCTACTCTTTTTTCTCTCTCATTTTCCTCATTCATCAGCTACTCAAAGTCTGTCTGTCTTCCTTTCGGCTTTTCCCCCTTTTACTCGGGAGTCGCCACAGCGAATCATCTGATTCGCACGTTTGATTTGGCAGAGGTTTTTATGTCGGATGCCCTTCCTGTCACAACCCTTTTTAGTAAGGGATAGAAACATGCTGACGACTTTGCAGCCTACTCTTTACGAAAGTCAGCAATGGTTCTTTTACATGCCTCTCACCATAGACAGTGGTAGACATGGCCCGCCTTTGATAACCCAGTTAGCTGCACTGGGGGGACAGTGACAACCTTGTGGAGAGTGGGACTCGAACCCCCAACCTTTGGATCAGCGATCCAGCGCCCTATACCACTAGACCACCACTGCCCTCATCAGCTACTCAAAGTACTCTTTCCATATTCCCAACACACTTCTGTCATCAGTCAATACATTTCACTTTCTGTCCTTAATCACTCTAACTTGCTGCATGTCCTTCCCATCTCTATTTCTCTGCTGTGTCAACCTGTATAAATCATTTTCTCCCTCTTTACTGTCCAACCTAGAATACAAGTCATCATACAGCCTCTGTTTGGCCTTTGACACCACTACCTTCGCCTTACACTGTATCTTTCTGTACTCCTGTTTACTCTCTTCAGTCCTCTCAATGTCCCACTTCTTCTTAGCTAACCTCTTACTTTGTACAACCTCCTGCACTTCCTCATTCCACCACCAAGTCTCCTTATCTACTTTCCTTCCAGAGGAGACACCAAGTATTCTCCTACCTGTCTCCTTGATCACATTAGCTGTAGTTGTCCAGTCATCTGGAAGTACTTCCTGACCACCCAAAGCCTGTTTCAACTTCTCCTTGAAGACAACACGACACTCTTCCCTTTTCAGCTTCCACCACTTTGTCTTCTGCTCTGCCTTTGCCTTCCTCACCTTTCTCACCATCAGCATCATCCTGCACACCACCATTCTATGCTGTTTGGCAACACTCACCCACTACTACTTTGCAGTCACTGACTTCCTTCAAATTACATCGCCTACACAAGATGTAGTCTACCTCTGTGCTCTTACCTCCGCTTTCATAAGTCACCCTATGCTCCTGTCTCTTCTGGAAGAAAGTATTTACCACAGCCATTTCCATCCCTTTTGCAAAATCTACCAACATATGTCCTTCTGTGTTCCTGTCCTGGATACCAAACCTGCCCATCACTTCCTCGTTCCCTCTGTTTCCTGCACCAATATGTCCATTGAAATCTGCCCCAATGACCACTCTTTCACCTCTGGGGGTACGCTGCATCACTTCCTCTAACTCACTCCAGAATCTCCTTCTCTTCTAGCTCACATCCTACCTGTGGGGCATAAGCACTAACAACATGGAACATCACACCTTCAATTTCTAACTTCAGACTCATCACTCTGTCTGACACTCTTTTCACTTCTTGAACATTCCTGACCAATCCCTCCTTCAAGATGACTCCTACTCCATTTCTCTTCCCATACACACCATGATAAAACAGCTTAAACCCTGCTCCTAAGCTTCTAGCATTGCTACCTTTCCACCTGGTCTTATGTCCACCTTCCTCCTCTGCATCATGTCAGCCAGCTCTCTACCTTTTCCTGTCATAGTTCCAACATTCAAAGTCCCTGCTCTCAGTCCTAGACTCATGCCTTTCCTCTTCTTTCTCTGCCTACAGACACGCCTTCCACCACTCCTTCGGCCAATTTCCACCAGCACCCTGTTGGTTGACAGCACTGATTACAGTAGTTGTTAACCCGGTTCTCGACTGATCCGGTATGGACTTTGTATTGACGGTTCGCATTCTGTATTCTGGCAAAAGTTTTACGCCGGATACCCTTCCTGATGCAACCCTCTGCATTTATCGAGGCTTGGGACCGGGGTGAGGATGGACACTTGTTTGTGCCCCCCCCGACAGCTGCATAAAGAGTTAAAATCAAAAGGTTGCAAATATATATGTACAGGGATCCATCGCTACTTCTTGCTTCAATTCGTGAGGGCTTCAGTGCTTCGTTTTAAAAAAATAATAAATAAAATATTCATCAAATTAAAAAATAAGGAAATTAAGAAAGACTGCGGGGCAGTGGTGGTCTAGTGGTATAAGGCACCGGATCGCTGATCCAAAGGTTGGGGGTTCGAGTCCCACTCTCCACAAGGTTGTCACTGTCCACTGTCCCCCCCAGTGCAGCTAACTGGGTTATCAAAGGCCGGCCATGTCTCTCACTGTCTATGGTGTGAGGCATGTAAAAGAACCATTGCTGACTTTCGACAAGAGTAGGCTGCAAAGCCGTCAGCGTGTTTCCACCCTGCGATGACCTGGCGAGCTGTCCAGGGTGTACTCTGCCCTCGCCCTGAGTTGGCTGGAATGGGCACCAGCCTCCCCGCCAGCCTAATTAGGATGAAGCGGTTACAGAAAATGAAAATGAAGAAAGAATAGGGGAAAAAGTTAAGGAAAATGCAACAAAAACAAGGCCAATTATGCACCCCCCCCAAAAAAAAACCCCAACACAAGACAAAAAAAACGACCCAAAATCTCCCATCAAAACTAGTTACATTGTAGTGAGGTGAGCATCCGAGTGCCAACACACATTTGCACATATGTGTGCATTTATATTTTATTTACATCTTATGCATTATCTTTAAATGTTTAGTTGTTTATAGCGTTGAATATTTATTAATTGACATTATATACACATATACATATGCATATACATCAGTCGGGGGGTGGGTGTTGATCCTACATCGCAGAATTCAGCGGTCGCGGGGGGAACTCGATCCCAATTAACCGCGGAAAGTGAGGGATCCCTGTATATATTCAATTTAAGAACTTACTTTGAAGATAATATTTTTTTAAAAATATATGAAACTTACAAAGTGAATCTATTCATCTGGTCAAACAGACAGCACACCAGGACTGACTTTGCATTTGACCCCTCTCATGGCCAGTCCAGGGTCCTTTCTCATCAATGCTGCTACAACAGTCTGGCAGCGTGTAGACTAGAGGCCATTTGCCATGAGTTGCCATCTGAAACGCCAGGTTGTGAGGGTTTGATGCAGGCTCTATAGCAGGTTCTGGTTCAGCTGATGTTGAAGGCAGGCAGGGTGGGGCAGGGAGTGGAACTGCTGGTGCAGTGCAGTCTTTGCGTTGGTTTTTTAGAGTCTCAATTTCCTCTAATAATATTACCTGTTCATTCATTGTTGGAGCCAGCCTTTCTATCATCCGTTCTGTCAGTTTTGTTAATGTTTTTCCATTAATTTTTTCCTCTGCAAACAATTTGAGACACTACTAATCATTAAAAAAATGTACATTTACAATCTCACAGTAAAATACAGACACTCCCCGACTTACATTCATCCGTTTTACTTTTTTTTTTTTTTTTTTAAAAAGTCAAATTTTGAGTTTAGACATAACTACATAGTACGCTGACGTAATGACGCAATGACGCTGCGTCCATTGTTTACAAATGACAGACTGAACGTGCCCCTCCTTCATGTAAAGTGACTTGCTCAGCTTCATGTAATGTGACTCGTCTCAGCTTCATGTAAAGTAACCATCCGTCGACCATCGGAACCATTTACAAGCAGAAAGATCGCATTATAAAGAATATTAAACGTTATATTTGATAGTTTTTTTGATATTTGATGAGTGAACTTGATTAAAATTTATCTATTTGAAATTATTTTGCTTGAATTTAATTTATTTGAAATTAATGTTGATATTATTTGTTATATTTGATATTATTTTACAATGTTATGTTTATAATAATTGATTTAGGGGTGTTTTATGACATACGGCAATGATATTTATGGATGCATAGGATAGTATGAATGTTATACGTCACTGGAACATACAGCAACAACTCACGTTCATTTTCAACTTACGTTCGGCCGTCCGGAACCAAACAGAAACGTAAGTCGGGCAGCGTCTGTACTCTCATTCATTGGATTCCTTATGCAAACTAAAAACTATGAAATATCCTTTATATACAGTGTGCCATAGAACTGCTAATTAATTATTATTATTTAAATGTAGTAGTCACTAGGAAATCTAATTATGACATGTATGGCTTTTGGTGCAAAGTAACTTTGCAGTAATGATAAGTATAAACATGCGGAGTAGAACGCATAATTATAGTTCTGTTTATAGCCCTGTACCTTGGAACCTACCTTTTAGATCTGGTCCACCAATTTCCTCAAGCCAGACTCCAACCCTGTCAACATCCCAAGTTTTTACCTGTGCCATAGTCTCGGTTAGATGTTATGCCTGAAAATAAACAAAACGTTGAATATTTAATTGATGTCACTGATTTATTCTATATATATAGATTGGATTTTTACATTGGATTCGCACATTTGATTTGACAGAGGTTTTTCGGTCAGATGCCCTTCCTGTCACAACCCTTTTAGTAAGAGACAGAAACATGCTGACAGCTTTGCAGCTACTCTTTACGAAAGTCAGCAATGGTTCTTTCACATGCCTCTCACCATAGACAGAGAGATATGGCCCACCTTTGATAACCCAGTTAGCTGCACTGGGGGGGACAGTGACAACCTTGTGGGGACTCAATCCCTCAACCTTAGGATCAGTGATCCTGCACCCTAACCACTAGACCACCACTGCCGCTAATTTAATACAATACGACAAACACCACAAATAAGTGTTAAAGACTTGACACCAATATCACAAACCATCTCAGATGCTCAATTTTTTTTAAATGTCCTCTTTGAGTCTTTGAACAAGTCAGTCTAGTTTTGCATTAGAAAATAAGGTTTTCCCGCCAAAAATTTCTCTCAGAAATGCCAGAAAGGAGGAGGGGGACCCAGTAATAAATCTAATTCCTTTTTTAATATTACACAGAGCAGTGTTATTGGACTCTGTATACGAGTACCTGGGAATGAATATATATATATATAAGCCTTAGCAAGGCCTGCCAAGAATAATAGAATCAATTAACAATGCTAACGCTGAGGTAAAATTGTTTTAAAAAGTAGGCTAAGTTTTTCTGCCCAAATCATGGCCAAATGCATGTGAAGTTCTAGACTTCAGAAATATATACAGTCTAGACTGTAACCCTGACACCATCTGACTTCTAAATGTCTGACATGGCTAATTGTCTTTCAGTAATCTTCGAGTCAACCTGAGCCCTATTTGTTAATCCGCCATGATGATTCGGATAGCACACTGATGCTAATGAATTTATGACCCCCGATTTTCCAACCAGTTTTTGCCAAATCCCTGTTAGAGCGATTCAATAATAAAATGCAGAAAATAAATCTCAACACTTACTTGTATGTGTTTCAGTACTTTCTGTAGAATTTCTGTGTGGGGAGGAACCTTGTGGGGACTCGAACCCTCAACCTTAGGATCGGCGATCCTGCGCCCTATCCACTAGACCACCACTACCACTATTTGAAACTTTATTGAACAACCTAAATATTTTTCCCCTCCACACTTTGACTTTCATCATTTGCACCCTATTGCTCTTCCAAGAACAAAGGATTATAAACTCTGCTGATTCATGACTGAAGTGAGGACTTCTGGCTTAAAACTATTTATTCACAACTCAGATGATTTTTCTGTTATCTTGGCCACCAAATGTAACCTACTTGTTTTAGGCAGATGACAGCCTGTGCCAAATAATTTTAACTTTTTAATTAATTTATTATTTTTTAATGCTGGTTCCCAAATCTTACCTTAAGAAATGGTGTAAATTTTGTATGATTCATTTGTCAATAGTAGTTAAATAGTAGTGGTGGAATGGGGGTTCGAGCCCCACGGGCTCAACAGGTTACCACTGCTGTCCCCCAGGTGCAGCAAACTGGTTTATCAAAGGCCGGCCATGTCTCTCACTGTCTATGGTGAGAGGAATTTTAAAGAACCATTGATGACTTTTAAGATGAGCTGCATGGCCATCAGCATGATTCTGCACCGCAATGGCCTGGCAAACTGTCCAGGGTGAACTCTGCACTTGCCCAGATTTGGCTGAGATGAGTGTCAGCCTCCCCATGACCCTAATTAGGATTAAGCGGTTCAGAAAATGAATGAATGAGTTAACAACAACAACAACAACAAAGCAAATAGTTAAATGTAAACTTTATATAAATAAAATATAAATAACCACTGAATTAAAAATATTTTTTTTGTACTGGATGAAATCATAAGCCCAGAAAACCCAGTACATGTATTACCAGGATATAAATGCACAATGTTGAAATGAATTTTGAAAATAATGTTGATTACTCCCCACATACACAATCTAATACATACAACTGTTCAAATAATTTGTGAATACTGTCACACACTATTATACAGTGTTGGAAGTCTTTGGCACAGTTGGTAAACCCACCCTGACATTTTCAAGATTCTTTGTATCATATACTAGTATTTTGTTAGCAGACAAATTCTACACAGTGGCTGCACATGCACTTCATAAGTGAAAGAACTGATATTTCAGAAAATTTTAATGAATTGACGCAATCACGTAAAGAAATGAAAACAAAGAACAAACAAACAAATAAAAAAACTGTTTTAGTATATGCTACTTACATGTAGTGGTCAAACCCATGTAAATGCATATGGACAAAAAAAATTAACTCAATGGTTGGTTTAATGATGTTTTTCCCTTTTGCATCTATTTCCATGTATGTGTGCTCTCTATATCCTAAAGAAATAAATTGTTAACAATATACAGGCCTTCAAACAAGCATATAATATGTTATATGAGTTTATTACATGGTCATACGATATAATTGTAACAGGATCTTGTGTTTATTTTAATCATGACTCCTTCACGTGATTCCAAATATAATCCACTAATCTAGCTGTTTATAGACTCAATTACGTTCCAAGTATTTGCAGAAAAAGATATCGTAATATAGTCAATCTGACCAGAAGCAAATGCAATGGGACCAGCAACTAAATTGTATTTTTTTCCTCAAAATTATTTCATATATCTATGGACATTATTTATCTGTAATTAAAGCATGTGATTTATATGATCCTAATAAGTGTACTTGAATTTTATTTTAGCATGAGTTACCCCGCAATACACTGTAGATGGCAATGCAAGCCTACTTTAAATTTCTTAAGTCTGACAAACCAATTGTTGTTGCAGCACATCATGACAATCCGACAATACATTCGATTTACTAACTGATAAAAAAACAGTAGAACATATCAAAAGGAAAATTTTGAACTTCAAAAGTTTCCTTTTTTTGGGCTTAGATACATACTGAGATACAAACAATGGTGAAAGTATGTTTACTTACATCTTTAGCATGTTAATGAGTATACGGCTTTAAGATATTATTCTATACATCATACAGATCACTACAAGTGCACAACAGGAATGCTGTTTGTGACATTGATAACCTTGGCAGAGATAGGTATCGTTGGGCTTTTGAGCCATTTTCAGCTGCTAAAGCTTGTCACTGGCTGCAAACAGTACCAGGTCTATCTGTCATCTAATATTATTATTGCTGCCAGACTCTGCAGAACCATGCTCTACGCACAGAAAGGTTTTTGCCTGTCATTCCTGGACAAGCTCTGTGAAGAAGTTTTATATTTACACAGGGACTGCGTTCAAAAAACCTTTGCTTTAGAAACCCTTCACAACCTGAACCTCATCACAACTCCTTTATGACAAACTTGGCTTGAATTAACAGGAATATTTATCTTAAAAAAGGGGGGGTCAGTGGTGGTCTAGTGGTATAGGGCGCTGGATCGCTGATCCAAAGGTTGGAGGTTCGAGTCCCACTCTCCACAAGGTTGTCACTGTCCCTCCAGTGCAGCTAACTGGGTTATCAAAGGCGGGCCATGTTTCTCACTGTCTATGGTGAGAGGTTCATGTAAAAGAACCATTGCTGACTTTCGTAAAGAGTAGCTGCAAAATCGTCAGTGTTTCTGTCCCTTGCTAAAAGGGTTGTGACAGGAAGGGCATCCGACGTAAAAACCTCTGCCAAATCAAACGTGCGAATCAGATGATTCGCTGTGACGACTCCCGAGTAAAAGGGAACAAGTCGAAAGGAAGACAGACATTTATCTTAAAAAAAATCAAATAAACAATTGTGCTACTCCACAGTCAACTGAGAGAATAAATGAGCACATCAGTAAATACATAATTATTAGATTATGTCATTATTAACTTATCCACTTGGTAGATGTACCAAAAAAAAATTATGTGACAAATTAGTTTTACAATATAAACCACCAATGGTCTTAGGCCATGGCTGCAAGATTTATGCTAGCTCTGCAGTTGAGAGACTTGCTCTGGATATCAACAGCATTTTAGATATTTAGTGATTGATGATGAGCGCTATGAATGAAAGGGACAAGGTCGGGTAGGTGGCATTTGCCTTTCTACCATTGTGCTTCTGTTTAAGTTGCTTTTTATCACATCTTTTTTGTTTTTTTTATTGATAGACTAAACATTATTCTTTATTCTTGGAAATATAGCTTATATTATATGGATAATAAAAAAAGTAGTCAGTTAGGCTTTTTACACTACACCCGAGCCGGCTCATCAAGCCAGTGCTTATTTCCGGTTTCCATAGCGTGAAGCGACCAGGAGTACAACTCCTCCTGGATGGGACGCTATTGCAGGTTACCTTCCCAGTATATTTTTACTGGTACCCATTTATACTGCTGGGTGAACAGAGGCACACTTATGGTTAAGACCTTGCCCAGGAGTCTTAGCACAGTTGGGAGTCTAACTGAAATTCAAACACACAATCTCCCAATCATGAGCCCTGCACCCTAACCAGTACAGTAAGTCTGTTGGGTTTTTACACCCGAGCCATAGTGGCTCATCAGGCCGGTGCTTATCACCGGTTTCCATAGCGTGAAACGACCAGGAGTTCAACTCCTCCTGGATGGGACGCTAGTCCATCGCAGTTTACCTTCCCAGTATAGTTTTACTGGTCCCCATTTATACTGCTGGGTGAACAAAGGCACACTTGTGGTTGAGACCTTTCCCAGGGGTCTTAGCACAGTGAGGGTCTCGGTGAGATTTGAACTCACAGCCTCCCAATCATGAGCGCATCACCCTAACCACTACACCACCGGCCCCACAACCAGTACAGTAGGCCCTCGTTTGGTTCTGGCCCTCCCGCGAATGAAGATAAGTCTGAGTTCTGTCCCTGGAAGTGAAACCCCATGTATCATATGATCAACCAGAAGTAAAATACTGTACTATGTATCTATTACATGCGCTAAAATATGCTTCATAAACACATTCTATAGACAATCTTACTCATTAATACAGTATTAATCTAGTAAAATGTAGTAATGATTAAAAAAACCTTACATGCGTACTGTGATATTTATTGATAATAAAATCTTCTTCTTCTTTTCCTTTCGGCTTTTCCCTTCAGGGGTCGCCACAGCAAATCATCTGCCTCCATCTCACCCTATCCTCTGCATCTTCTTCTCTTACACCAACTACCTTCATGTCCTCTTTCACCACATCCATGAATCTTCTCTTTGGTCTTCCTCTCAGCCTTCTGCCTGGTAGTTCCAACCTCAGCATCCTACTACCAATATACTCACTATCCCTCCTCTGTACATGTCCAAACCAGCGCAATCTAGCCTCTCTAACTTTGTCTCCAAAACCTCATACATGTGCTGTCCCTCTGATGTACTCATTCCTGATCCTATCCATCCTCATTACTCCCAGAGAGAACCTCAACATTTTCATCTCTGCTACTTCCAGCTCTGCCTCCTGTCTTTTACTCAGTGCCACTGTTTCTAAACCATACAACATTGCTGGCCTCAACACCGTCTTGTACACTTTTCCTTTCATTCTTGCCGATACCTTCCTATCACACATCACACCGGACACTTTTCTGCAACCTGCCTGCACACGCTTCTTCACCTCTTCCACACTCTCCATTGCTTTGGATTGTTGAGCCGAAGTACTGTATTTAAAATCCTCCACCTTCTTTATCTCTGCTCCCTGTAACCTCAGCGTTCCTCTTGGGTCCTTCTCGTTCACACACATGTATTCTGTCTTACTGAGGCTAACCTTCATTCCTCTCCTTTCCAGGGCATACCTCCACCTCTCTAGATTTTCCTCCACTTGTTCTCTGCTCTCACTACAGATTACAATGTCATCTGCAAACATCATAGTCCATGGAGATTCTTGTCTAAACTCGTCTGTCAGCCTGTCCATCACCATAGCAAACAAGAAGGGGCTCAGAGCTGATCCTTGATGCAGACCCACCTCCACCTTGAACTCTTCTGTCACACCGACAGCACACATCACCACTGTCTTACATCTCTCATAAATACTTTCGACACCCTATCATATGCTTTCTCCAGATCCACAGCGGCACAATGCAGCTCCTGACCTTCTCTGTACTTCTCTATTAACATCCTCAAAGCAAACACTGCATCTGTGGTGCTCTCTCTTGGCATGAAACCAAACTGTTGTTTACAAATGCTGACCTCTGCCCTTAGTCTAGCTTCCACTATTCTTTCCCATAACTTCATTGTATGGCTCATCAACTTTATCCCTCTGTATTTGCCACAACTCTGCATGTCTCCCTTGTTCTTAAATATGGGCACTATCACACTCCTCCTCTATTCCTCCGGCATCCTCTCACTCTCTAAGACCTTGTTGAATGTTCTTGTCAGGAAATCTACTGCTACCTCGTAGACACTTCCATACCTCCACCGGTGTGTCATCAGAACCAACTGCCTTTCCACTCTTCATCTTCTTCAATGCCTTCCTCACCCCACCCTTACTAATCTTTGCTACTTCCTGGTCCTCAATGGTCACCTCTTCGACTCTTTTTCTCTCATTTTCCTCATTCATCAGCTCTTCAAAGTACACTTTCCATCATCCCAGCACACTTCTGTCATCAGTCAATACATTTCCCTTTGTGTCCTTATTCACTCTAACTTGCTGCACGTCCTTCCCATCTCTATTTCTCTGCTGTGCCAACCTGTATAAATCATTTTCTCCCTCTTTACTGTCCAGCTTATCATACAAGTCATCATACAGCCTCTGTTTGGCCTTTGACACCGCAACCGTCACCTTACGCTGTGTCTCCCTGTACTCCTGTTTACTCTCTTCGGTCCTCTCAATGTCCCACTTCTTAGCTAACCTCTTCCTTTGTACACATTCCTGCACTTCCTCATTCCACCACCAAGTTTCCTTATCTACTTTCCAATCAGATGATACACCAAGTACTCTCCTACCTGTCTCCCTGATCACATTAGCTGCAGTTGTCCACTCATCTGGAAGCACTTCCTGACCACCCAAAGCCTTTTTCAGCTCCTCCTTGAAGACAACACAATGCTTCCTTTTTCAGCTTCCACCACTTTGTCTTCTGCTCTGCCTTTGCCTTCTTCACCTTCCTCACCATCAGTGTCATCCTGCACACACCACCATCCTATGCTGTTTGCCAACACTCTCATCCACTACTACTTTGCAGTCACTGACTTCCTTCAAATTACATTGCCTACACAAGATGTAGTCTACAGGGGCAGTGGTGGTCTAGTGGGATAGGGTGCTGGATCACTGATCCAAAGGTTGGAGGTTCGAGTCCCACTCTCCACAAGGTTGTCACTGTCCCCTCCCAGTGCAGCTAACTGGATTATCAAAGGCGGGCCATGTCTCTCACTGTCTATGGTGAGAGGCATGTAAAAGAACCATTGCTGACTTTCATAAAGAGTAGGCTGCAAAGTTGTCAGCGTGTTTCTGTCCCTTACTATAAAGGGTTGTGACAGGAAGGGCATCCGACGTAAACACCTCTGCCAAATCAAACATGCGAATCACATGATTCACTGTGTCGACTCCCGAATAAAAGGGAAAAAGCCGAAAGGAAGACAGACAGACACAAGATGTAGTCTACCTGTGTGTTCCTACCTCTGCTTTTATAAGTCACCTGATGCTCCTGTCTCTTCTGGAAGAAAGTATTTACCACAGCCATTTCCATCCTTTTTGCAAAATCTATCAACATCTGTCCTTCTGTGTTCCTGTCCTGGATACCAAACCTGCCCATCACTTCCTTGTCCCCTTTGTTTCCTGCACCAACATCTTCTTCTTCTTCTTCTTCTTTTCCTTTCGGCTTTTCCCTTCAGGGGTCGATACAGCAAACCATCCGCCTCCATCTCACCCTATCCTCTGTATCTTCTACTCTTACTCCAACTACTCTTTACGGTTTGCATTTTGTATTCTGGCAAAAGTTTTACACTGAATGCCCTTCCTGTTGCAACCCTCTGCATTTATCCGGGCTTGGGACCGGCGTGGGAGCGAGCAGTTGTTTGTGCGCCCCCTCACGGCTGCATTTTTGTTTCCTGCACCAACATGTCCACTGAAATCTGCCCCAATGACCACTTCACTTCATCTAACTCACGCCAGAATCTTTCCTTCTCTTCTAGCTCATATCCTTCCTGATCCTATCCATCCTGATTACTCCCAAAGAGAACCTCAACATTTTCATCTCTGCTACCTCCAGCTCTGCCTCCTGTCTTTTCTCCAGTGCCACTGTTTCTAAAGCATACAATATCGCTGGCCTAATCACCGTCTTGTACACTTTACACTTTTCCATTCAAAAAATATCTATCTATCTATCTATCTATCTATCTGTCTATCTATCTATCTATCTATCTATCTATCTATCTATCTATCTATCTATCTATCTATATATATATATATATATATATATATATATATATTTATTTATATATATATATATATATATATATGAACACCTTTAAATGTAGTATTCTTGAAACCTACAGCACTGTAGTATACTATACTGTAGTATACTATATTCAGTGCTGTATTGGTCAAAAAATAAGTGAGTACACAATGGCAGTGAAGTGATCGAGGTGCGCGGAGCACGGAGGGGGTGCGGCTTTGGTGTTGAAATTATTTTTCACTTCATCTCCACTTTTTATTTACACAATCGTGGAAATTTACGTTGATCAACTATAAAATAGAACAAATTAAGTCAGTACACGCAACTCAGCCACTATAACAGGTGGTTAGCTCAGTTGGTAGAGCGTCCGCTTTATCCTCCGGTAGGTCGGAGTTCGAATCCGGCCGCGTCATACCATAAGACGTTAAAATTTGGCAGTTGTTGCTTCCTGCTTGGCGCTCAGCATCAAAAGGATAGAACAACGCAATAACTGGCGCTGCACAGTGGCGACAGGTGCCTAGCGCACAAAGCAAATTTCAATGTATGTAATGTACTTTGACAATAAAGAGTTGTTTGTTTGTTACACGGCGTGTACTGGCGTGTACCCACCATTACAACATTGGATATACAGTTGCCCCTATTTACGAAACCCCCTGGGTACGAAAATTCCGGGTTACAAAAAACATTTTCAGAAGTTTTTGTCCCCGTGATACGAAAACAACCTCCTCTTACGAAATGCGCCATTCAAAATTCAAACGCACCAATCAAAAATTCTCATGATGCGCGAGTTGCGCTCTCATTGGCTGTCTCCCAACATCCCGCCCCGCTGGCCTCCCATTGGCTCGGAGGGATGACGCAGCTGAAATTCCTGTACCCATACTTCCTGTTTGTCACACGCGTGAAGGAGAGTTGACTGTTAGCTTGTTTTGAGATTGATCATGCAGCGTTGTATTTCGTTATCGCCGAAACCCCTCTACAATCGGGATGATCTTGAACCAGCGGAACTACAGTGACGGATGCGATTATTTCGGCACGATATTAAAACAGAGTGCTCCTTGGGAGAAGACCTCCAGTCTCACAAGGAAGCAAGTTAATATTTAATGAGGACCTCTGATCTTTCAAACAGGTACCTTAATTCCACTTTAAATACAACATCCCGTCCATTTAAACATTTAAATAGCATTGTTCCATCAGCTGTTGCGTGTGTGTGAGAGAGAGTGAGGTAGAGAGAGAGAGAGAAAGAGAGAGAGAGAGAGTCTGTGTGTGTGTGTGTGTGTGTGTGTGTGTGTGTGTGTGTGTGTGTGTGCGTGTGTGTGAGAGAGATAGAGATAGAAGGAGGCTTAACTCTAGTTTTTAGTTTAGTTTTTTACGTTGTTTAATTCAGTAAATGTTTAATAAATGTGGAATCAAGCTAAAGTTGAGTTTGGACCGCTGATCTGTCAAGCAGGGAATGTGCTTTAAATTCCACGTCTTAAAATGCTCTGGCATCCTGCTTGTGGGCGTGGCCCGCAGCGCCACAATAAACATTTAATGTGTATGTGTGTGTGTGTGTGTGTGTGTGTTAATAAAAAATGTTTAATAATGGTTTCATTAATAAATATGTTAATACAATGGTTTAATATGTTAATTGTGGCCCGCAGCGCCACAATAAACATTTAATGTGTATGTGTGTGTGTGTATGTGTGTGTTAATAAAAAATGTTTAATAATGGTTTCATTAATAAATATGTTAATACAATGGTTTAATATGTTAATAAAATGTTTAAATGGTTTAATAAATAATTTTCTTTTACTTTTAACACACATTTCATACAAAATTGGTGTACTTTTATAATTTTTAAAGGGTTTATGGAGTCGTCTTAGGAGCCTTGGAACGAATCAAGCATTTTACATGTAAAATGCACCCCCTACTTATGAAACTCCTGCATTACGAAAAAGGCGCTGGAATAGATTAATTTCGTAAGTAGGGGGCCGACTTGCATTACTGGCTGGCTTAAGTGAGGTGCATTTCCGAGGCAGTGTGAGATGGCAGAGTGCATTTATTATTCAAAGGGGAAGCACTTAAGCAGCGTGCGTCAATTGAGGTGAGCGTGCAGTTTGTGTTTATAGGGAGTAGATGAGGACTGCATTCAAGCCGAGCAGCTCGGCCACGCCCCTCAGCCAGAGCCGGTAGAAAACAAAGTTTTAGAGTTAGAGAGTTAGAGAGTTAGAGTACAAAAGAAGCGGTGGTGAGATGTGAAGTTAATCCTCTGGCGCAGAGGTGAGCTTGCTTGTGTTTATTGAGAGTAGATGAGAATAGTGAATTCAGGTGTGTGCCACCGAGTAGCTCAGCCACGCCCCTTATCCGAAGCTGAGAGAAAACAGTTAGTTAGAGGCACAGCCGCCAAAATCAAAGTCTCCCAAAAACACAGACCATAACAAAAAGGACATAAAAGAACAAGAAATGTAATAAATTAGATAAACAAAACAAAATGATAAACATGCGACACCACTTTACATAAAATCGCACACACAAACATTCTAAACATTAACTTAGGTACTGTACTGGAATAATAATTGAAAAAGACTTTAAAAGTGGAGTGTTTTCCAACAGTTCAGATGATTATTCCTCTTCAGGTACTTCAGAGAAAACTGTCATTTCTTCAGGAGAAAGTCTTATTTCTTCAGAAGAGACATCGAATGTCATTACCTTTATCTGGCACTTAACCTGCGTTTGAGTGGCATCATACAGCTTAACTGGTTTTTAAAACACACTAAGAAAAAGGCTCATTGACAACTTGTGCACGAATGAGAAAAAAGGAGCGTATACATCATCTCAACCAATCAGCAGGAAGGAGGACAGCCATTGGCTGAATTTGAATGACATGACAGTTGCTTGGCAGTCCATGAATATGCAAACCGTGAGTGCAAAACGCGAATCGTCAAGGACCTACTGTACACCACCATCCCCACATTACAGTATATGGATAATGTCTGCTATTATATATCATACAGTTAATAACTACAGTAATTTTTTACCTTTATGTTGTAATATTCTTTGTCCATTATTAATGAATTGCTTAAATCATTAATGAAGTATTGGAGTAGATTCAGAGTTTATCATTGTGTGCAAGGTCGAAAGTGGCTATGTATGGATATCAGTCTATTGCAAGCCGTTTTTACATACTTTGCAGTAAACCTGTTATTAAGAGCTGAAAACCAGAGTGGTATAACATGTAACAAACAAAAAGCTGTTTTTAAGTAAAATGACATGAAAGTTTTTTGCAATATAAAAAAAACCAAGGGTAATACTCCTGATATGATTCAAGGTCATAAGGAAGATTAAGGGATCATTCTGACACATATATGCTTTATCCACATCTGTTTAGATTTAACCTTCTCGTTTTTCAGTTTTTGTGGTTTAGGCCACTGTGGCTCTAAGCCCTTATATGAACAACTGTACATGTTTATTTCCTTATCTGTGCATATAATGAACTTTGTTTGAACGAAATGTCATGTGAGATCGATGCAGCATATTTTTTATGAAACATCAGGCAAATAGTCCAAATCACAAAGATTAAAAAAAGTCATAAAGCAGACACAGGTCAGTCGATATACAAATGAGCAAAATTGGCAAGAAGAAGACTCAACGTGTGAAAAAAGTCAAGGACCAGGAAACAGTCCAAACTAACTGGGTGCTACTGCGTAATTTGGAACAGCCAATTAGCTAATGTGCATGTGTTTGGAATGTGGGAGCAAACTGGAGTACCTGGAGGAAACACACACAAGCATAGAGAGAACATGCGAGCTTTGCACCTGGGAATTAAAACTAATACCCTGCTGTGGGGCAGATATTCTACCCACTATACCACCATGCCATCCCATTGAATATCTTGAAGATGAGTAATAAAGCAATCAGTAGAATGGCATTTCATTCATTCATTCATTCATTTATTCATTTTCTAATTCGCTTAGTGTATCATTATGGTTGCGGGGTAGCTGGTGCCTATCTCAGCCAACTCTGGGTGAAAGCAGGGTACACCCTGAGCAGTTCACCATGACATCACAGGGCAACACACATACAATCACTTACACTAACACCTCGGGTAAATTTGGAACAGCCAATTAGGCCACAGTGCATGCTTTCGGAATGTGTGTACATACTGTGTGTGTAAACCCACACAAGCACAGGGGAGCAGTGAACTTAGGACCTTGCTGTGAGGCAGACGTGCTGACCTGTGTGCCATCGTTCTGCCAGAGTGGAGGTTATTTTAGTAAATGTTAGTAATTTTCCATAAATGTGATTAAGTATACCTATCATGAGCTCTGGATAGTGACCAAAAGAACAAAATTGCAAATACAAGCAGCTGAAAAGAGCTTCCTTTGCAGGGTGGCAGGGCTCTCCCTCAGCGATACCATGGGAAGTTCTGTCATCCAAAAGGAGCTTGGAGTAGAATCACTACACCTCATCGTTGAGAGGAGCCACTGAATTGATTCAGGCATCTGATTAGAATGCCTCCAGAATACATCCCTGGTGTGGTGTTTTGAGCATGTCCAACTGGGAAGAGACCCCGGGGTTGACCCAGAACATGCTGAAGGAATTAGAGTCTCTTGGCTGGTCTGGAATTTGAGGAAATGGCACGGGAGAGGGACATCTGGACTTCACTGCTTCGGCTGCTGTCCCAGCAACACAACCCCAGAACAAGTGGAAGGAGAAGATGATTAAAGATGAAGTGATTAGAATGTTCCATACATTATTTGGCAGACCCTGTTATCCAGGGCAAGTTATGATTACATTTTTTAAAATAAAACTAATCAATTGAGAATTAAGGGACTTGCTCAAGAGCCCAACAGTGATGATGGTGGGGATTGAACTGCTGACATTCATATCAGTAAACCATCGCCTTATCCACGAAGCCGCCATTGATATTAAACATTAAGTTTTTGCATATTCTAATGGAAAATTTAAATGCTATACACCTACAGACAATATCTGCAGGGAGTCTTAGAAATATAGTAGTGGAAGATTTCTGCTATAGTAGCATGTGTTCTGCTTTGCTAGCATTCAGTGATGATTAACAGCCATAACACAGAAAAAGGACTGAGATGGAGAAAGAGAGAAACTAATCCAGCCAGTACCAAGGGTAAGAATAATCCTGCTCCACATAAATGAGACTCTGATCCCCTCTATAGACATTGCTCCCTATCAAAAGGGGTCTTTGCTGAGTTGCCAAGTCTAGAGGCTTTTTGTGCAACACCACTGCATGTGTGATGAAGTGGGAGTCCAATTCAAGGTACATGGTGATTTTGTAATATGGAAGTATTTTCACAATTAATGATACATTTTCAGATTTCATCTTCTCTAGTGTTAGTGCATGGAATCCACTTAAAGTCATACCACACAAATTTTAAAGGTCACAAATATTTAAAATAATGTGTGCTTCATATCCAAGCAGAAAAAATACTAACACTTTTACAGTGATGAAAAGATAGTTACATGGTGCCATATCTGTCTTGTGACTTGTTTGATAAACTTGATGGAAATAAAAACACTTGCACTGATCTACAAAAAAAAAAAAAAAAAAAAAAAAATCACCAGAGCACAACGCCCCTAGAAAAAAAAAGACACATGAGACATTCTTTTTTGATCTTGGAAGCCCTTCTGCTGATTGATTGTGCATTATATATATATATATATATATATATATATATATATATATATATATATATATATATATATATATATATGTGCATTATCTAAATAAATCAGCATTGTGATGAAGGTACACAGCCTGTTCACATACTGACTATGGTAATGAATACTGAAGTACAATTGAATGAAGTGGGCTTAAAAAATAAACTTGAGTAACCCTGTAGGGCCCTGGAGACTGAGAGGTGTAACTTAGTGGTGGGGCAATTGCAAGCGTGCAGACAGACATCGGTGATTAACCTCTACAGATTTTTAAATTCAGTGCCCTATTACTGGAATAGGCGGAAAGGAAGAAGTGCAAAGTGCGAATATGTATTTTTATCTGTACGCTTTTTATGAATACTCTATACAGAGCCTGTTTACATGTTTGCTGTATATTATGCCTGATTCCACTCAGCTTCCTTATTCATGCCTTCTTGGGTTTTCCCTTGCTGCTGCCTTGTTTATTATAGATCATAACATTTACATTTATGGCATTTGGCAGATGCCCTTGTCCAGAGTAGCTTACATAAGTGGTTTGAAGTCACTTTCAGGGAATTCATTCTGATACCAGTTCACTAGGACACAGGCTAAGTATACATCAGTCAAAACTCTACTGGTTTTTAAAGATAAATTTTGAAAGTACTAATCCATTCTGAAAAAAGATTGAAGACATTTGGTGACCCAGCAGTCTGGACACCAAGAGAAAGTTCCATCCACCACCCAGGTGCCTGAACAGAGAAGAGCTTAGGTTCATGTTTTCTTTGATAGATGGAGGGATCAATCGAGCAGGGCTGAACCAGCTGGAATGAACAGTCGATCAGTTTTACTGGGATTGAGTTTCAGATGATGAGCTGCTGTCCATGATGTGATAGCTGCCAGATGTGTAGGGATCCAGGCAGAAACAATGGTGTCTGAGGGAGGAAAAGAGAGGATAAATTGAGTGTCATTTGCATTGCAGCGATATGAGGATCCATGCAAGGATATGGCGTCACCAATAGACCTAGTATAGCGGGAGAACAGAAAATGACCAAGTAATGAGCCCTGAGGGACACCATGGGATAATCTGCATGGAGTAGATATAGATCCCTTCCATGCAAGCTAATATGACTGATCTTTTAAGTACGATAATTAAAATTAAGATTCATGGAAGCTCCTATGTGATAATGCCTCATGGTAAAATGTTACAAAATCAAATTCCAGGATAAAAATAGATATGTTTCATGCAGTGGTGAATCCTTTTGGAACCACTGTGGCGCTGGGGCATGGATATCTGGTATGAGAATGACCCAGCACAAGGTGCAAGCTTGAGCTTTTTATTCATCTTAACAGCTCCTTGTCAGATATTGTATTCAGACAAGACTCTTCTTCCCAGCTGGATCGGTATACACTCAATATATTTTTAATAATGTGTCATTTAAAATAATAAATGTATTATAATTTATTCATAAATTATGCCACATTAAAAGCATATTCGTTTAATTTGTTCTTTTTAAAGCCTCAGTCATCATGCGCTGTCATGACATTTCCTTGCACCATCACACAGCTAATACCTTTTATCAAGGAAACTAATCAATTTTGAAGACAGAGAAAGAAAACACGAGAGAGATAAAGAGTGAGCCTGAAGGCAGTTTGGTGAACCTAATTTCTGGAAATAAGTTGACTGCCTTGTCACTTTGCTGTTCCACTGGAAAGAACCCCCCCAAACTACAGTGGATCTCAAGTTCTTGACAAACTCTGATAGTTATTTAAATTTCAGGGTAAGATATTATGTTAAGGTAATTGTTGATATCTCAATAATTTTATTATAAAGAGAGGAAGAAAACCATCAAATTATGTGTGGATTACATTTTTCACTTTAACTGAGCGAGTTATTAGATAAAGTTCTTGAAGAGCATACTGTATATCCTGATACCTATCACATACTAGTATATAAATAGACACTCTAAAAAGCATGACTCTATAACTATTCAGAAACTCCAAATTTCTTATGTCGAATAGTCTGATACACACATATATTTCAATTATTTTATACATACAAAGCAGCCAATACGTAGTTAAAGCAGCAAGAATAGATATGAATAAACATAAAACAGTATTCTGTAAAGTATGTTGTCGCAATTTTGTTGTAAATAAAAATATTTCAATTTATTGTCCTTTATATATTTTTTTCTCTTTTGGAAGGGCATAACTGAGTTATAGATGAAAAATGGATGTAAAAGTAAACACACCAGGCTTTAAAAACATTTCTTACAGTCCTCATAATTTCAATGACATTGTTGGTGATAAAGAACGGATATTATTGCTGTTATCAGCCCATTTTGGATACCAAGATATTAAACTGTTAGCTCAAAACAAAATTTTGTGCTACATTCTTTCATTCATACTGTACATTTTGCAGATCATAGATATTTTCTATGAGGTTATCACTAATTCCTTTAAGATGTTTAAGTTGATTTCCCTTTATTTTAATAGACCAAAACAACCTTTCATAATAAAGATAAGGAATGCTGTCTGAATCTGGGTTTACACTGGGGACACAATGTTCATGATCCCCACAATTTGAAAAGCCGTGGAGCTCCAGGATTGATGACCATGATTTGAACAAGCGCATCATCATGATTTCACTAAGATTCACCAATATCATTGTAACTTAATTCACAACCCCCCCAGGCTCAATACTCTCAAATCGTGCAGATCATGGATATTGTAGCAGCAATGAAAACCCGGATTTAACCCAGGATAACAGCCCGAACTCCACTTATTAAGTTTCATTCATTCTCCTTAAGTCTAAATTTGGTATAAGTCTATTTGCTGGTTTAATCTTATGTTCCAAATCTATGGCAGCTTATCATTTCCACACATAGTAAAATAAGCTGAAATATGTGATTATTCTTGAGTGGAATATTTGGAGCATATAATTGGAATCCTGTTTCGAGAAACAATGGGGTTCGCACCATGGATCAGTTCATGGTACTCCGGGCGAGTGCAGAGTACACCCTGGACAGCTCGCCAGGCCATTGCAGGGCAGAAACATTCTGATAGCTATGCAGCTACTCTTGTCGAAAGTCAGCAATGGTTCTCTTACATGCCTCACACCATAGACAGTGACAGAGCGAGAGACATGGTCGGCCTTTGATAACCCAGGGGTGGGAGTGGGGGTGCGGCAGTGACAACCTGTTGAGAGTGGGGCTTGAACCCCCAACCTTGGGATCAGTGATCCAGCACCTTTCACCACCAGGCCACCAATGCCCCAAAATACAGGCTCATGGCCAACTGCTCAGATTCCTTTACAGTGGAACTGGATTATCCTCTCCAGGGCGCAAAGCCTGGGCCAGAATATGGAGATCCTACATGGCCCAATCGTCAGGATCCCCCTCTCTGCCTTGTTGACAGAATCCAAAGGAATACAAAGCATGACCTTTGACATCAGTTTGGCTGCAAGAGATGGCAGAATGGTGTTACTTATAGCACTGAACCATCTGCGGGTCCCCACTCTGGATTTGAAGGTTTACTCCTTCTCCCTCACGTGGTTTGGCCCGTCAGTCAAGATGGTTTACCAAGGTGTGGCGCTTGGGCCAGCATGTGAGAGCTTTGAGAGATGGATGAGAACTGGTTGTCCGACGTCCCTACAAGAGAGGGTGCGGCTGAGGGCCTCACAATGGTACTATCTCTATCCAGAGCCCCCTACACCCTGTAGAGCATAATGTACAAAAGAATATAAATAAAATGGACACAAATAAAAAAATAACTATCTTAGATTTTGAATGCTTTCTAAAAACATTTAGATTGCTTACTTTACTTTGTTTTGGTCTGAATACTCCCCTCAGGCTCTAACTTCATATAAGATGAAGCTTGAGAAAGCCTTTTTTTAAAAAAGCGGCCACAAAAACACAGAAGGAAAAATCTCCCACTTTCTGGTACCTCCTGTGCATTAGTATTTTAATTTATAAAAATAATTGACATTTTAATAACATAGGATTGGACATTTATCTATGAACATAGATACTGTATATCCTAATTTGAATGAAAACATTTTGCTAAATACATGTTATATTAAAAATTAGAAAAATGTACAGGTGGTATAGTGGTTAACATGTACTCAATCAAAGCAAGGAAGTCCTGGGTTCGAGTCTTGAGCTTGGTCATATCTGTGGTGTACATATGCACTTCCCATGCTGGTGCTGCTTTCCTCTGGGTAAGCCAGTTTTCTCTCACTGTCTAAAAACATGTACATGAGGCTACTTGGCTGTTCCAAATTGGCAGTAAGTGTGAGGGTGAGTGTGAATGATTGTGGCCATATGATGGTCTGGTGAGCGGTTTGTGTCCCTTGCATTCATCCAGTCTTGGACGAGATAGGCTCCTAACCCTAATAGAATTAAGTGATTTGGCAATTGAGTGATTGTGAGTGAGTCAGAAAAATTTACAAGATGCAAAGAGCAAAAAGACAAGAGAAACATTTTAAGTCCACTCAACTACAGCAACAGGAATTAACAGTTTTAATTTTAACAGTTTTCAACTAGAATAATCTAGACTGCTTCTGAGTAGAAGAAAATTTAAATGTGTGAGTGAGTAATACTTGGCTTGTGTATGCCTGCTATTATATAAACAGCAGGCTGTCTCCAGTGTATTGCAGTCAGCCTTGTTTAATATGTCTGATTTAAATCAACAGATAATAAACAAGACCTTCTTGAACAAATATTATTGTATTAGAAGAGGAAAAACGAGTTTCAGTAATGCTGCTGCCCTTCAGAAATTTAACACATCTACCATACAGTCTGGCATTACTGTATTAATGTACAGTACCTATTATTCTGCCTACACTTCTATAGCTCGCACTGCCATACATGATCCAAACAGTTAACGGATTGTTGTTCAACAATCATTAAAAAACCGTTCATCAAAACGTTGAAGTCGGCAGGGATGGAGAGAGAGAGAGAGAGAGAGAGAGAGAGAGAGAGAGAGGAGGTGGAGGAGAAAGACAAAGAGTGAGAGAGAGAAGGACACAGAGAGAGAACGAGAACAATTTTATAAAACTATAAAGTCTTTTTAATCAACACTGGGGTAACAATCCCTGAAGCTACTTTATTAGCCAAAGCAGTGATTTTTTTTTTTATACATCTGAAGATTGGCTTTGTTGAAAGGTTGTTTTTGACAGAATTCTGCTTATTTTCTCCTGAGTTAGTTTTTGTAAACTCCAGAGAACAAAGAACCAAATCTTTTCCAATGCAGCTTTATAGAAGTTCTAAATTTTGTCATCATCATCATCATCATCATCATCATCATCATCATCATCATCATCATCATCATCATCATCTTCTTCTTCTTATGCTTAATAAGCAGTCAGGTCAGAAAGGACAGCAGCCTTAGTAGTGAGATCCAGACATCCCTTTATCCAGCCACTTCAAATAGCTCTTCAGGAGGGACATCGAGGCATCCCCAGCATAGGACATAGTCCCTCCAGCGTGTTCTGCATCAACCTCATTGTCTCTTTCCAGTTGGACATGCCCAAAGCACCATCTCCCTGGTATGGTGCTTTGGACATGCCCAAAGCACCATACCAGGGAGATGTTCAGGAGGCATTCTAGGCAGATGTCCGAGCCACCCCAACTGGCTCCTCTCAACGTAGAAGAGCAGTGGTTCTACTCCACGTTCCTCCTGGATGGATAAGCTTTTCATCCTATCTCTAAGGGAGAGCCCTCCACCCTGTGAAGGAAGCTCATTTTAGCCACTTTATATATATATAAAGTGTACAATGTAATATATTATATTATATATATATAATAATGTTCTTTTGGTCACTACCCAATGCTTGTGACCACAGGTAAGTGTTGGAACATAGACTGACTGGTAAATTTAGAGCTTTGCCTTCCGGCCCAGCTCCTTCTTCAGGCTTCTACAGGCTCCGCTTTACAGTAGAGGCTGCAGTGATCTCTTGCTCTAATGCTAATGATCTCCTGCTTCATCCTCCCCTCACTCGTGAACAAGACCCCAATACACTTGAACTCCTCCACTTGGGGGAAGACCCCATTCGAGACCTGGAGGGTTCATTCTATCCTTTTCTGGCTGAGAAAATGGCCTCAGACCTCAAAGTGCTGATTCTCATCTGAGCTGCTTTGCACTAAGCTGTGAATCACTCCAGTGATGGCCTGAGGTCTCGGATTGATGAAACCAAATGGACAACATCATCTTCAAAGTGCACAGACAAGATGCTATAGCCACCAATCCAGATATAGAGAATTTCTTGGCACAGCCGAGGTGTAGAGGGGCAGCACTTTGAATACACCTAGAAATTCTATCCATAAATACTATGGACAGAGCCGGTGACAAAGGACAGTTTTGGTAGACTAATATACTGCATGAAGCGTTGGCAGTGAGTTACTGTAAGAATTCACAGTAAATTACCATTGAAGTTACAGCAATATTTTACAGTGAACCCTCACTGGAAACAAAGTCGATCTGTTGTTACCAGTGCAGATGAAGCTCTGGCCTGGTGATACAAAGACTTAATGGCCCATAGCAGTGGGTCCGGTACACCATACTCCCAGAGCACATCCCACAAGATATTCTGAGGAACACGATTGAAAGCCTTTTCTAAATCCACAAACACACATGGATAGATTGAGCAAACTGCCATGCCTCCTCCAGGATCATGTAGAGTGTATAGAGCTGGTCGAGAGTGAATCAGCCAGGACAAAAACTACATTATTCCTCCTAAATCTGAGGTTCAACTATAGGTCAGGCCCTCCTCCAGAATTTTCTGGGCAGGTTGAGGTGTGTGATGCCAAGATAATTGGAGCATACCATTCGGTCCCCCTTTTAAAAAGTTAAACTACCACCCCGATTTGCCAATCCAGAAGAATTGCCTATATATAAGATAAGATAAGATAAGATAAGATAAGTACACAGTATTTACTGGAGAACTGCTTTCCCCTTCCGAGGTGTCTGATGGTGGTCCAGAACCTTTCTGATTGAAGAGACCGTACCTACCAATCACACCCTTCCAGGTCATGCTGTCTTTTCTCACATGGGCATTGAAGTTTTCCAGGACAATGAGGGAGTCCCCAGGGGGAAGGTTCTTCAACAAGGGTGGGTACTCTGAACTGTTATTAGGTGCATAAGCACAAACAACAGTTAGTACCCCTCCCCCCATCTAAAGGTGGAGGAAAGCTGTCCAGGTAAGGGAAACTGTGTCCTTTCATTTTTTTTATCGACAGGGTCTCTAAATTTGCGGAAAGAGAACAATACACAATCTTCTTCTTTTCCTTTCAGCTGTTTCCCTTTTTCAGGGGTCGCCACAGCGAATCATTTGATTCGCATGTTTAATTTGGCATAGGTTTTTATGTCGAATGCCGGGAGGAGAACAATAGACAATATTGTCCATAATTACTGGCAGTAGTTTCATTTTAAAATATTTTAGGATATCAGCCACAAAAATGGTACCAGTAGCTTGTGGTGTTTGTATGCCACATTTCCAAAGCAGCAAAAAAGAATTGCCTGATTCTGTGACTTGGATTATCCTTTTCAATCAACTGAAACAGTCAAATTATTAAATGAAATGTTCAAGTAGTCTAATATATTGTTTCTAATGTCGGCCTGCAATAAAATTGTGCTCGTCAACACCATTAAGTGGTTCAGTTCAAACAAATAAAAACAAACCGACAAACACACACACACACACACACACACACACACACACACACACACACACACACACACACACACACATACACACACACACACACACACACACACACACACACACGCACACACACACACACACACACACACACACATACACACACATACACACACACACACACACACACACACGAACAAATACAAAAGAAAATAAAGGAATGGGAATCATATTTTGTTTCTCGGTCTTCATGCTGGAAGCAAGCTCAACATGGCACACACATCTGTGATTTGTTTTTCCAAAACTTGCTGAAGTATTTGATGTTTGGGGTGCTTCATTTCAGACTCCGTCATTTGTACTGTGAAAATCACTCGTCTCTGTAGCTCAAATGTGTTTTGTAATCCTGCAATCATCACTTTCTGAACAAGAAGTTTAAATACCTTTTAAGCAACAGCGGGTTGGAGTGGGGTGTTGGTGGTATGGGGGTATGTACTATAACATTAGCTAGTATGACTTGTCAAAATGATTTGTAGAGAAAAGCTGCTGTAGGCTGTCCTGAGATACAGAGGAAGTTCAGTTCAGTACAGATGTGGGAGTGAAGACTTGAGGTTTATTATATCTCGTGTACACATTGCAATAGTAGTGATAAATATCCTACTTTGTTTGCAATTTGTTGAAATTATGGTTGAGAAATGTATCTTTGCTGCATACATAGATACAAAGAATTATATTCTGATGTGTGGCTAAGAAGTGGTGATGGTAGGTAGGATGCTGAATTACTGATAACAAGATTGGGGCTTCAATGGGTTGTCACTGCTGTCCATCCAGTGCAGCTTAATAGGTTATCAAAGGCCGGCCATGTCTCTTACTGTCTGTGGTGAGATACATGGAAAAAAAACACTGCTGATTTTGTCAAGAGTAGGCTGCATAGCCATCGATGTGTTTCTGCCCTGCGAAAACCTGGTGAGCTGTCCTGGCTGTACTCTGTCCCTGCAACCCTAATTAGGCATAAGCAGTTCAAAAAATGACTGAATGAATGGATATTTGGTGAAGAAGAACTTTAATCCAACTGAAAATAGAGGAATTAGGATGTGTATAAGGGCAGTGGTGACCTGGTGGTAAAAGGTGCAGAATTGCTGATCCTAAGGTTGGGGGTTTGAGTCTCACTCTCCACAAGGTTGTCACTGTCCCCCCATTGCAGCTAACTGGGTATCAATGGCTGGCTGTGTCTCTCACTGTCTATGGTGAGAGGCATGTGAAAGAACCATTGCTGACTTAAGTAAAGAGTAGCTGCATAGGCATCAGTGTCTTTCTGCCCCTTGCTAAAGGGTTGTATCAGGAAGGGCATCCGATGTAAAAACCTACGCCACATCAAACATGCGAATCAGATGATTCGCTGTGGCAACCCCTGAAAAAGGGAAAAAGCCGAAAGAAGAAGAAACATGAGTGTGTATATATATATATATATATATATATGTCTGTGTGTGTGTGTGTGTGTGTGTGTGTTACATAGTAATAATGGCCAGCAGTTATGAATTTATACTGCATTTAGAATGAAAATAGCCACAAGTGACCTCTTTGCAATAAAATTTAAAAAGTGCTACATATTTTCTGCTACATTAATTCTTGTCTCCTCCCCCTCCAATTAAGTCGTTCACTGCCCTCTGTGTAATGATTTTTATCTCTCACTGAAAAATTATTTACATTTAAACAGATATTTAACATCATGCAATCAATAATTGTTCTAGGATTCTAAAACTACCATTATTAGACACTCTCGTTTAAATCCCCAAAAATGTTTTTAAATATTAAATTAAATATTTAAAGTACTAAACATATTTCTTAGCCTTTTCACACTCTATTTAGCCTGAGCTGCCTGTCCAGATGTTCACCTTCCTATTTGTGATTTTTCAGTTTTTCCTTTCATTGCCAGCTGTTAGTGCTGTCAGCATCACAGCTGACTGTCATCATGTTAATATGATTTAAATATAATGCGATGGCATGTCTTAAGTGCCACAGGCTCAGTTGCAAACTGCAAACTAATTTGATATATCAAAGGAAACAAGATCAGAAATCAATAGATGATACAGTAATCAAGTGGGTACATCAGAAAAAATGACTTAATAGCAGCACACTATGTTCTGAGACTGTGGTTGCTACACCATTGAATAATTAGCTTATAAGTCCTAAGTGTATTATAAATCATTTGTCCCAGTTCTTTCTTTCAATTGTGTCACTGAACATGGGGATGTTAAAAGGGAATGATTCGTGTTTTTATTCAATTCTCACATCTCTACAGTAAGATAATCCTAGGTCATCATTTATATTCATATTTTACACTGCCCACTCAGAATATATTGATAAACACTGTAAAAAAATACAGAATCATACAAACATACAAATAAACAGTAAAACAAACTGTCATAATGACTGACCTGCAGTATTTGACAGATAAATTTGCTCAGAGCTTATTAACAATAAAGGCTACTTATACTTACAAGTGCCAAGTGTTAAATGATTTAAAAGTTTAAAAGGAATAAGTGGACATTCTATAAGCAGTACTAGCATTCAGGCTCTGTAAAAGGTCCATCCATCCTTCCATCCATCCATCCATCCATCCATCCTTCCATCCATCCATCCATCCATCCATCCATCCATCCATCCATCCTTCC
>CM045742.1:19530000-19547500 GCA_024760905.1 Plotosus lineatus
CATTTCAGAAAAATATCAGTTTTTCTTTTTTTGCAGTTGTCCACATTTTCACTTTCAGTACTTCAACTTGTGTTTTAGGTTGAGAAAATGGGTAATTTGTCAATACTGCCTCCACCAGGGTTAGAAGAATCAGGTGAAACTTGATTGATACTTGTAACCCTCAAAAAGCCTCAGAATCTTTAAAAATATTTGTCACTTTAGTTTTCAGGGAAGAGAACAAACACACAAACCTACATGAGAAAAAAATGATAAAAAATATTCATAGTACAACATTGTAATATATGCTAATATTACACCATACAATCTGAAAATATGCCACTGCAAACATACATACATATATATATATATATATATTCAACCTAAACATTCTGTGATTTATTTGAGACAGACCTGCTGTGCATAAGATGAAAAGATATAAAGTATACATGTATTGGGTTAGGGGTTAGTTGAGTGGATTTTGTTCGAGTTTAAGTACTTAGGTTGAACAAACCAGAGCAGCGGAGAGTGTGGAAGAGCGGTGAAGAAGCGTGTGCAGGCAGGTTGGAATGGTTGGAGAAAAGTGTCCGGTGTGGTGTGTGATAGGAAGGTATCGGCAAGAATGAAAGGAAAAGTGTACAAGACGGTGTTGAGGTCAGCAATGTTGTATGGTTTAGACAGTGGCCCTGGGGAAAAGGCAGGAAGCAGAGCTGGAGGTAGCAGAGATGAAAATGTTGAGGTTCTCTCTGGGAGTAACGAGGATGGATAGGATCAGGAATGAGTACATCAGAGGGACAGCACATGTAAGAGGTTTTGGAGACAAAGTCAGAGAGGCTAGATTGAGATGGTTTGGACATGTACAGAGGAGGGATAGTGAGTATATTGGTAGTAGGATGCTGAGGTTGGATCTACCAGGCAGAAGGCCTAGAGAAAGACCAAAGTGAAGATTGATTGATGTGGTGAAGGAGGACATGAAGGTCTTTGGTGTAAGAGAAGAAGCTGCAAAGGATAGGGTGAGATGGAGGCAGATGATTCGCTGTGGCGACCCCTGAAGGGAAAAGCCGAAAGGAGAAGAAGAGAAGAAGAAGGAGTGGATTCTGTTCTGGTAGCTATGTGGTTGTGTAGTTGTGTCCCTACTGTTATTGATGTAGACCATAATGTGTGCAGAGTGTGTTGCCTAGTTGATTGCCTTGTCTGGAATCCAATAAATCTTTTAGTGTGTTGAGTCTGTGTAAGATTTAAGTACAAAATTAGGTAGGGGACCCACTGGCTTTTTGCCACTAGTTATTCCTCACATTCCTCCAAATCACTGAGTTGTTATCTTATACCTGATCTTGGAAACCCGTCTAGGGTTTAGCATTGTACCTGGATCTAGTTTCTGTTTTTAATTCACAAGAAATGAGTCAATGTTTGGGGTTTAGTGAAAACATTGAGTGCTGTAAATCAGAGCTTTATTTAAGAGCTGAATGAACACACTGAGCATTGAATTAACATCCTAGAATGCTTATATCTGTCCAGTTGAACTCAGTGAACACTATGAGTGTGAATTTTACACTGAGGATTTTAATGGGTACTCTATTATCTGCACCACTTATCCGTCATTCTTGCGGGATGCGCTGGAATCAGTTTCAGATGACTTTGGTAGAGAGCATATTACATCCTGAACAGGTCGACAGATTACAGAGACAACACAAGGACAAACACTCATTCAAACTCAATAAGAGAATAAGCCAGCTGAAGTTAATTGTTTGGAAAGTTTGCGTGTGAAGATTTCCAGACAGTCAAATTATTTTTATCAGTTACAATAAAAAGTTGCAAGAAGCCGCACTGCATTAGACTTTTCTGACCGATTGATTTGTGTAATGTAGCTGATGCCGGAGCGCAGTAGATTGATGCTGAAATGTCAAGGGTGGTTTGAATGTTTTAGGAAGGACAGTACAATAACTTGAGAACTTTTGAGAGGAATAGATGAAATGTGCTGGCAGTGGGAGGGGAGAGGTGATGAGTGAAAAAGACTGAATCAAATCACTGTTGAAAATGGTCCAGTAATCACTGATGTGCTCAAGCAGCTCAGCTGGGTTGATTGATTGATAGATTAGCATGAAAGTATTCTCAGATTTTATGATGAGGGACGTGCGAAAAGGTTTGTCGTCTGGTGAACCTGTTACAATTTTTTCAGCAAATCTTTGACAAGCCCTGCAATACCTCTTCTGCTTTAACTCTAACTTGAAATATTGAATACAATAAGTCTGTCTTCCTTTCGGCTTTTTCCCTTTTACTCGGGAGTCGCCACAGCAAATCATCTGACTCGCACGTTTGATTTGGCAGAGGTTTTTACGTCGGATGCCCTTCCTGTCACAATCCTTTTTTAGCAAGGGGCAGAAACATGCTGACGGCTTTGCAGCTACTCTTTACGAAAGTCAGAAATGGTTATTTTACATGCCTCTCACCATAGACAGTGAGAGACATGGTCCGCCTTTGATAACCCAGTTAGCTGCACTGGGGGAACAGTGAAAACCTTGTGGAGAGTGGGACTTGAACCCCCAACCTTTGGATCAGCGATCCAGCGCCCTATACCACTAGACCACTACTGCCCCATTGAATACAATAAGATATGCTTTATATTCTGATGAGTCACGGAGGCAGAAAAAAGACAGGTTGTAGCAAATATTAATGTCTTTGCAGAATTATGCAATTAAAAAAAAAAGGTTGAAACACATGCCGGTATTCCCCACAGGAAAATGCTTCTGGGTTTGAACCTCATGGATGACCGGGGCTTTTCTGAGTGGAAATTGCATACTCTCCCTTTGCTTGTGTGTTCCTCTACTTCTTCTTTTCCTTTCGGCTGTTCCCTTCAGGGGTCGCCACAGCAAGTCATCCGCCTTCATCTCACCCTGCCCTCTGCATCATCTTCTCTTAGTCCAACGACCTTCATGTCTTCCTTCACCATATCTATAAATCTCTTCTTTGGGCTTCCTCTCGGCCTTCTGCCTGGAAGTTCTAACCTCAGCATCCTACTACCAATATACTCACTATCTCTCCTCTGTACATGTCCAAACCATCTCAACCTAGCCTTTCTGACTTTGTCTCCAAAATATCTTACATGTGCTGTCTCTCTGATGTACTCATTTCCGATCCTATCCATCCTCGTTACTCCCAGAGAGAACCTCAACATTTTCATCTCTGTTACCTCCAGCTCTGCCTCCTGCCTTTTTCTCAGCGTCAACTGTTTCTAAACCATACAACATCGCTGGCCTCACCACCGTCTTGTACACTTTTTCTTTCATTCTTGCTGATACTCTCCTATCACACATCACACCGGACACTTTTCTCCAACCATTCCAGCCTGCCTGAACACGCTTCTTCACCTCTTTTCCACACTCTCCATTGCTCTGGATTGTTGAGCCTAAATACTTAAAATCCTCCACCTTCTTTATCTCTGCTCCCTGTAACATCACCATTCCTCCTGGGTCCTTCTCATTCACACACATTTATTGTAATTTTCTGAGGCTAATCTTCATTCCTCTCCTTTCCACGGCATACCTCCACCTCTCTAGATTGGTTATTCTGGTTTATGTCCAAATATATAACAAGAAATCTCACTTGCTTTCTTTCTTCCTTTTCGCTTTTTCCCCTTTCTCGGGAGTCGCCACAGTGAATCATCTGATTGGCACGTTTGATTTGGCAGAGGTTTTTACGTCAGATGCCCTTCCTGTCACAACCCTTTAACAAGGGACAGAAACACGCTGACGGCTTTGCAGCTACTCTTTACGAAAGTCAGCAATGGTTCTTTTACATGCCTCACACCATAGACAGTGAGAGACATGGCCCGCCTTTGATAACCCAGTTAGCTGCACTGGGGGGGGGGGGGGGGGGGGGGGACACAGTCACAACTGAGTGGGGACTCAAACCCCCAACTTTAGGATCAGCGATCCTGTGCGCTATCCACTAAACCACCACTGCCCCATAACAAGAAATTTTGCTGACTACTCTAAATTGTTTACAGCTGTGAATGTGAATGTGAACAAGTCAGCTTCAGCTGAGAACCGGCTTAACCATATGGGCAACTGGGCAATTGTCCAAGGGTTCAAGACGTCAAAGGTGTCCTGAGCACTGATAACACAAGCAAAAATTGAGTGTTTTTTCCCCCATCATGTGAATGTAGCATCGTACAAAGTGGCCAGTCACTAGTCAGACCCTGACAATAGACGCGAGGGCGGGTTAAAAGAGTAAATTTAAAAAATTACCAACATGAAGAAAGCGGAACGATATCTTAGGGGGAGTGCCTAAAAAGGGCAGAATATATTCTGGATATAGAAGACTTTTTCACCGCATATAGAGTCACTGATATCAATAGCAGCTCAACTCCTGAGGACATCTCATTACTGGCCTTCAACAGTTAAGGTAAAAGTATCTCAAACTCTGAGGGTGAGAGGAAGTCATTTTTTGTTTTTCAAACTGGTTAAAACTGAATTGAGGACCACTGTGACACAAATATTTTTTTCTGTACTTTTCTTATTAGCCAATGATTGTGTTAAGGGTCTGGATTGTGAATCAGTTTGCAGATTCAAAGTAAATATGTATGGAAGTTTGTACGTATGGATGCATGTATGTATGTATGGATGGATGGATGGATGGATGGATGGATGGATGGATGGATGGATGGATGGATGGATGGATGGATGGACGGATGGATAGATAGATAGATAGATAGATAGATAGATAGATAGATAGATAGATAGATAGATAGATAGATAGATAGTGAAAACTATTTACAAAACATAAACAAAGGGCGGCATAGTGGTGCAGTGGTTAGCACATCTGAATCACAGCAAGAAGGTCCTGGATTTGATTCCTGTGCACAGACGTTTATGTGTGGAGTTTGCATGTTCTCTCTGTGCTTCTGTGGGTTTCCTCCAGATACTCTGGTTTCCTCCCACAGTCCAAAAACATGCACAGTAGGTTTATTGGCAGTTACAAATTGCCTCAAGGTGAAAGTACGAGTGTGAATGTTTGTATGCGTGTTGACCCTGCAATTGTCTTGCATGTTGTCCAGGGTGTAACCCACCTTCACTCAGAGTTGGCTGAGATAGATGCTAGGCTCCCCACAACCTTAATCAGGATTACACAACTTAAAAATCCAAAATATATTAAAAAAAAAAAATTTTTTTAATTAAAAACCCTCAAAAATAAAGCAAAATCTGTTGCTTTCATCACCAGAAAGCTCATGAAAGCTGGTCTTTGTTATTATTTTGGAATAGAGGTTGTTTGTTTAGATTATACAGTAGTTGCTCCCAGATTGTACTAGAGTTTCGGTTTTATGTCATGTGTCTTGACTTTTTCTGTGGTGACTCAAGTGAACATTTATGAAAGTTTATGTTGTACATTTCCTATTTTGAAATGAGAGGATGACAGATTGGGCAACATGGTGGTGTAGTGGTTAACACGTCCGCCTCACAGCAGGGAGGTCCTGGGTTTGAGTCTCAGCTCGGGTATTTCTGTGTGGAGTTTGCATGCTCTCCCTGTGCATGTGTGGGTTTCCACCGGGTACTCCGGTTTCCTCCCACAGTCCACAACATGCACAGTCGGTTAATCGGCTGTTCCAAATCGCCCCTAGGTGTGAGTGTGAGTATGAATGGTTGTGTGAGTGTTGACCCTGCAATGGCCTGGCAAGCTGACCAGGGTGTACCCCACCCTCTCCCAGAGTTCGCTGAGATGGGCACCAGCCTCCCCACGACACTATATAGGATTAAGTGAATCAGAAAATAAATGAATGAATGAAGAGTACAGATTGTTTTCTCCTTGAAAATAAATTTAAATCCAGCTGAGCTTAAGAGTAAAATGTGACTTTGGTAGCTTGGATTGGCATCATAGTGTTCTGCACATTCTCTAAGGTGGCTCTTAATAAGTTAATGTTTTAAGTTATTGTTACATGCAAAAAAAAACAAAAAACCCTTGTGTTTTGATAATGGTTGATCCTTTAATTTTTTTTTTTATTCAATTTTGTAATTTTTTTTTGTTTTGTTGCATATTTAGCTCTTTAGAGTCGGCTGAGATGTGCGCCAGCCTACCCATGACCCCAATTAGGATTAAGTGGTTCAAAAAATGACTGCATGAATGAGCTCTCAGTTCAAATGTATTGGATCAACAAGTTATTCAGACAGCAATTATTGCTATCATTGGTTAAGTCTGTATACAGTGGTTGTTTTAAGACATCATTCTGTGGTTATTATTTTGATTACTAGTCTAATCAATCAAACTACTCTAGAAACTGTCTGTGTGGGGTTCTAGGACCATAACTTCAGTCATCAGAAAATACTGATACTTTTAAATTTTGCCCCTGAAGAGCTGGAAGGTCCTGGTTATATAATAAACAATAATTCAGAAATATTTTCAATACCATTCCAAACCATCCATCCATCCCTCTGTCCATCGATCCATCATATAAACTGATTATCAGTCATGGTTACAGGGGAAGTTGAAGCCAATCCCAGTTGACTTTGATTGAGAGGCGATGTAAACTCTGAACAGGCTGCAGTCAGCACAGGTTGCAGGGCTAAAACAAAACCAAGCTCACACACACACACACACACATGGAGCAATGCCAGTTGAACTCATCTGCATGTTTTTGGAGTCCTGGAGGAAACAAGAGCAAGTGGATGAAACCCACGGGAACCAGTATGGGGAGAACATGCAAACTTCACAGAGAAAAAAACAGAACCTTCTCGCTGTGAGGCGACACAAAGCAATCACGCTGCCTAAATTATTATGTATAACATTCCTTACATAATAAGCCATTAATAACAGGGTCATGTACAAATTATGTAAACACAATGGGACACCACATGTTACCATTGCATTTAATTCTGTTTATAATTTTGGAAAAAGTATTAAAAAAATGCACCCTGCCTTTTTTTCTCCATAATTCAGGTCAGCTGGCAGTAGGCACATGTGAAATAGTCACACTAGACCGTGACAGCAGTCAGCCAAGGAGGACCATCGCAAGGCAGACAGCCAGGTGTGCCTGCAGAAAAGGCCAGATTGCTGGCACAACCAGAGCCAACCCGGCGTGTGTAGACGGTAAGAGCCAGGCGGCATTCATCCAACCATTGAGGCCACTGTATCTGAGCTCACTAGACTACACCTGATTAGCATACGATCCAAGACATTATACTGTCTACTCACCAGAAGGCTGGGTGAAGCATTACCCATGACTAATTATGACTATTGCTATGAATTTCATCACTGTCTCTTCTTAAATTGAGTCCATGCTGGATTTCAATAAAGGTGCTTAGGAACCAGAAAATTCTAGGGAGGGGTTTTAGATTGTGATCTGAATGACTTGTATTTGTCATGTCTTTTCAGCATCAAAGTTGAAGGAATTAAATGCAACTCTTCGCTTTGTTTTTGAATAAAACCAGAGCTGTCTAGTTTTTTTTTCCAGGTCACATTTCATGAAGATAATCTCATATTAACCACATATTCTTCCAAGGTGCAATTTCATCCATCTGGATTCTTCTCTGTGTGACAACATGACAGGGTGAAGCTATTGATTTCTGTGCAGGTTGAGAGGGGATGAATTGACCTTACTGTCAGGCAACCACAGTAGCTTGCAGTTTGATTGCTGGCCTTGTGATCTTCACTCTGGATTAAATGATAGCTCTTCAGAGTGACTGCACAAAGTATACTGTTTATTTGTGTGTTCTTTGACTCTTTCCCATCCTTGTGAAAAGACAGTTAATCAGATGGACTTTGAACTCAAAGGAAGGAGAAGATATATTTGGTCTGCCATGATGCCAGGCCTTTCTGTCAGGTTCAGTTAAGTTTGCTGGCTGTATGTAAACGTGCCTTTCTATTGAATAGTGAGCCATTCTTAGTCACTCATAAAGAGACTATGATATGAATGCCAAAGGAACTCAGTATTCACAAGAGCAAAGTCAAAAAGATGATCTTCAACTATTAGTTCCAGAAAAAAAATAAAAAATAAAATACAGCCAAAAGCTGACTTAGTATTATTTTGGTTCAGCAGTGCACTGGGCAATGCATGCACATTCATTCATTCATTCATTCATTCATTTTCCGAACTGCTTAATCATACTTAGGGTCACAGGAAGGCTGGCGCCCATCTCAGATGACCCGGGTAGAGGATGGGGTACACTCTGGATAGCTCGACAGGTCATCACAGGGCCAACACTCACTCAAATATTTGTACTCACATTCACACCTAGGAGCAATTTGGAACAGCCAGTTAACCAAGTTTTTGGATAGTAGAAGGAAACTGGAGTACCCTGAGGAAGAGCATGCAAGCACAGGGGAATGCAATGCATTCAGATTAAATCAGGGGTGGGCAATCTTATCCGCAAAGGGCTGGTGTGGGTGCAGGTTTTCACTTCAACCAAACTATAGCCACACCTTCCACCTGTTTCCACCAATCACTGATCATCAAAAGAAAAGAAAAAAAACCTAGATTGGACATTACTGTTTCAATTCTAAAGTGGGGCCATCTTGGTGAGATCACATTACTGTTTAAGACTTAAAGCAAGGTGATCTCACCGAGATGGCGCCACTTCAGAATTGAAACAGTAATGTCCAATCTAGGGTTTTTTTTATTATTTTATTTTCTTTTGATGATCAGTGATTGGTGGAAACAGGTGGAAGATGTGGCTATCGTTTGGTTGAAGTGAAAACCCGCACCCACACCGGCCCCTTGCGGATAAGATTGCCCACCCTTGGATTAAATAATACTTTTTCTCGTTTACTTGCTTATTTTAGCCTCCACCAAGGGGGTATTCATTGTTTCTGTGTCTCTGTGAGTGCGTCTGTGTCACCAATAACTTAAAAATGAATGAATGTATTTCCATGAAACTTTAGCCAAATGTAGTGGAGTTGGTGGCATACTGGTTATGGTGCTGCGCTCATGATTGGGAAGTTGTGTGTTCAAATCCCAGTGAGACCCTCACTGTGCTAAAACCCCTGGGCAAGGTCTCAACCAAAAGTTTCTGTTCACCCAGCAGTATAAATGGGTACAAGTAAAAACACTAGAAAGGTAACCTGTGATGGACTAGCATCCCATCCAGGAGGAGTTGTACTCCTAGTCGCTCCATGCTATGGAAACTGGGGATAAGCACCACCCTGATGAGCCATTATGGCTCGGGTGTAAAAACCTCAACGGACTTTATCTTTTTGTAGCGAAATGTGATCTTTTCCCAGCATAAAAATCTCATTAAATTTTAGGTATGACCCTGTGTTGGATCCAGGATGGTTTTGAATGGTTTATTAACAATAGGGCAAGGAGGTGGAAATCACTCAGGATCTGCCACTAAAAAAAATACAAAGATCAAGAATAATTTTGGATCAGGCCACAAGCAAACATTATAATCTGACATCTTCTGCCACTAAAACTGATGTAAAGAAGAGATTGCACTACTTTTTTGGAGGTCTACACTCTCTGAGTGAATTTCTATTTATGTATGACATTTATATAGGATCTATAGTACATATTAAATTTTTTCAATCATCAACATGAAATACACATAACACAAATTTGAAAAAGTAACAGAAAAAAAATCAGAGCTATATTTCTTAATATTTACATGAGATTTGAGAGATTTCCTTTCGGTTTTTTAGCTTTTTCAGGGGTCGCTACAGAGAATGATTCACATGTTTGATTTGGCATAGGTTTTTACGTCGGATGCCCTTCCTGACACAACCTTTTAGCAAGGGACAGAAACACGCTGACAGCTTTGCAGCTACTCTTTTACGAAAATCAGTACAGACACTCCCTGACTTACATTCATTCGTTTTACGTATTTTTCGTTTTTATTTTTTTTTATTTCTTTTTTTTAATTATGTCAAATTTTGAGTTTAGCGTGCTCTCTGTAGTACGAGACGTACCTACGTAGTACGCTGATGTAATGACATAATGATGCTGCGTCCATTGTTTACAAATGACAAACTGAACGTGCCTTCCTTCTTCCCAGTCCACTGCGTGTTACCCTTGTGTTAAGACGTTGTCTCTGTGATCTTTGTGTTAACACTGTTTTGCGGATTTTTGTAACTCTAAGCAAATATGGTTGTCAGAAGCGTAAGCCTACTAGTGATAGTGGTAATCAGAAAAAGCAGAAAGTCATCTCGTTAGAAACGAAGATGGATATTCTCAAGAAAATTGATGCTGATGAAAAACATGTGAATGTTGCACGTTTCTTCCAAAATGCTCTGTTGACCACCAGAACCATTTACAAGCAGAAATATCGCATCACAGAGCATGTTAAAGGTTATATTTGATACTGTATTTGATATTTGATTAAAATTTATCTATGTGAAATTATTTTGCTTGAATTTCATTTATTTTAAATTAATCTTCTTCTTCTTTTCCTTTTGGCTGTTCCCTTCAGGGGTCGCGACAGCAAACGATCTGCTTCCATCTCACCCTATCCTTTGCATCTTCTACTCTTACTCCAATGACCTTCATGTCCACCTTCACCACATCCATAAATCTTCTCTTTGGTCTTCCTCTGGGCCTTCTGCCTGGTAGTTCCAACCTCAGCATCCTACTACCAATATACTCACTTATTTTAAATTAATGTTGATATTATTTGATATTTTTGATATTATTTTCCAATGTTATGTTTATAATAATTGATTTAGGGGTGCCTTACGAGATACGGTAATGGTTTTTATGGATGTATAGTACAATATGAATGTCATATGTCACTAGAACATACATTAACAACTTAGGTTTTTTTTCACCTTACATTTGGTCGTCCGGAACCGAACTAAAACGTAAGTTGGGGAGCGTCTGTAATGGTTCTTTTACATAAATCTCACAACATAGACAGTGACAGACATGGCCGGCCTTTGATAACCCAGTTAGCTGCTTTGGGGTGACAGTGACAAGCCTGTGGAGAGTGGAACTCGAACCCCCAACCTTAGGATCAGCGATCCAGTGCTCTATACCACCAGACCACCACTGCCTCACATATATTTCTTAATATTTACATATCTTTTAGAAAATACGATATGATACTTCTTAATTGGTACCGATTAATCTCTATTATTTCAAAAATAGTCACTACTTTATCTGTAACATATCCTTAAATCCATTCCTGAAAATGTAGCAATGGATATATATAGATCATTAAATTATAGATATATAAATGTAGATCATTATATATAGATCATTATTATAGATCATACAAATATAGATCATTCACTTGTGACTACAAAATATCTTCCATGAACATTTTGTCTGTTACTTCAGAATTTTCACTGTCACTGTTTGAAGAATACCTCAAATGAGAGCTACAAAACGCATGAATGAAGCTTGCCTCAAAATTACAAGAATATCATGTTTACTCACCAAAAACAAAGAAAAATGAAAATAAACAACAATGCCTAGAAAAAATAGTCAGATGGCAACCTTAAAATTCTGTTCATGACCCATGAGGCCTGTTACCAGAAACCGTCTTACAGTTCTTTATGATGTCTCAGCTTTTTTTATCAGAAAGACAACTTAGTTGGTCTGAACAAATTGGTTTAATTTAGAGTGAGAACGCATGCTGTACATGTCCCATGATAAAGTATTTGCAGGTGTTCAGGCCTGCTGCACATACTGTATGAAATTATTAATATGCCCCACTTCTCTCAGTGTTTACTGAAGGTAGCACACTGTGGAAATTATCTAATCACACCTCAGAGTGTTGCAAGAAATACCTTACATTTAAAGTCTCTTAAAAGTACTACAGTATGTTGCCTCAATAATTTGCAGACTACACTTCCAGTCACTAAAAATAAAAGCAGATATAATTGGCTTGGGAAAGCAGAACTTTTTTTTTTTTTTTTTTTATCACAGCTGAACTAAGCGAAGAGAAACAAACAAACCCATGATTCATAGCTTTTCTAAACTCAAAACATATCATTAGTTTTTACCCAGCACTCATCAAAACACCAGAAACACAGCTCCATATTAAATGCAGTAGAGTATTTAAGAAAGCTGTAGCCCTCCTGTTCTTTGAGGTTTGATTGGAAGACTTGTGATATTTTTGTGGCTTGGGCCACATTCTCACTCCAGTATGTATTGCAGCTTAATTAAAAAGGCAGTAAAGTACAGATCACTGTCAGCTGTCAGATGTATCCAGCAAATCTGTGTGTTTTAATACCTCTGCTAGTGGATATATAATGCAAAAACATCATATGCCTGATTGGGGATTCTGCACTGGTTTATTTGTTTGCATTTGTTTATTTGTTTGTCTTTCTGTTAGCAACTTCCTGTCCAAAGTTTATGACATCATCTGAAAGTTTTGGATCATATCTCTGTCGAAACATATTCTATTTAAATGAAATTTGCTATGTGTGTTCAAGACAAAAAGTTTTGAGTTGTAGTTTAAATTTATATTAAATCCCATTTTTTGGAAGTGTGCTAGCACATCAGACCAGCATATGGTGATATGTAATGAACTTTTATGGTTTGGATGAAGTTTGCACTTTTTGAGGGCTCTTGTATTTTGCTGAAATTCAATCACAGTTTGTATTACTGTGAAGAAAGGTGTGGTCAGTTACATTAGTCCTCTGAGATCTGTTAGCAGTACTGTAAATCAGAGTCAAAGACCAAACTGTCAAATGAGAACACATTATAATTGTCAGATGTAAACTTAAATTTGAACAGTGATAAAAGTTGACATCTCCATGGTGAAATGCTGTGAAGAAATATGCATTTCTTTTCAAATATTCTCTTGTGAAATATAATTTAAAGAATAAACAGAATATATACATTTCAGCAGTTCATTTTCTGTAACCGCTTAATCCTAATTAAGCCCATCCCAGCCAACTCCAGGCGAGGGCAGAGTACACCTTGGACAGCTTGCCAGGCCATTGCAGGGCAGAAACACACTAACGGCTTTGCAGCCTACTCTTGTCGAAAGTCAGCAATGGTTCTTTTACATGAACCTCACACCATTGACAGTGAAAGACATGGCCGGCTTAACCCAGTTAGCTGCACCGGGGGGGCAGTGACAACCCTGTGGACTGTGGAGAATGGGACTTGAATACCCAACCTTTGGATAAGCGATCCAGCGTCCTATACGTACCACTAGACCACCACTGTCCCAGAATATATACAAATAATATAATATATAATAAAGAATTAATAATACCCTATGGCCAAATGAATGTGCAGACTTGGCCATGACATGCATGCATTACTTTAGAACATTCTAAAAACAAAATAATTAATAAGCTAGTTTCATCATTCCAGCTCTAACGGCCTACAGTTTAGATTTTCAAATGTAGCTTTGAACATATTCATCGTCAAGAAAACATGAGACTTGGCGATACATTAACTAGTCCTGTCTCCTGTGCACACTGTTTTTTGGAAATAAAAAAATACTGTTGGGATTTATTAAATACACTCAGTGAAAGCTTGGACTAGTACGGACAAAGTTTTTTTTGCAGCGGACTTCGTTGCAAACGTATTTACAGTAGTTTTACAGTAGAATCTTTCAATGAATTATGAATTGTTCTTTATTAAGGTTTCCAGTAGTCTGTTTACTTCTATTTGCAACATAATTTAATACACAACACAGCAGGTCTTAATACAGTGCTTGAAATGACTGCAAAATTCACCCCAGGGTTGAGTGAAAGTGTAATAGATACCATGAGAAAGTGCACAGGTGCCTCCCAATGCATGAAGACTGAGATGAGGTGCACAGATAGATTTATTTTTGCTTAGATTAATATTTTTCTCTTCGAAATATAATTTATTTGCTTCCAAAATTACCACTGTGAAGTAATGAATTGCACAATGAAGTTCATGGTACAAGGCAAGGACTTTTCTTCTCTTGTTTTAATTTATTTGCAATGCCTGTATCTGTCTGCAAGCCCATGCTAATTTGCACTGCTCATCGAAAATCATACTGGTTTATATATATATATATATATATATATATATATATATATATATATATATATATATATATATATATATATATATATATATATATATATATATATATATATATATATATCGTGTGTATATATAGATGTAGATAGATAGATAGATAGATACAGACTATTGTTTTGTCACTGCCTGTTCTCATACTGATGTCAGTTCTGGTCAAGACACTGCTGACAACACGAAGCAATGGAATAGCACACGTCATGGAACAATTCCCTTGGTATTTGTATGCATCATGTTCAATGGTTGCTCTCAATTCAATGACTGTTGCAGGTCTCATTGCGTAGACTTTGTCTTTTAGGAATCCCCATAAAAAGAAGTCTAGTGGTGTGAGGTCTGGTGAACGTGGATGGTATTCAACAAAAGCCTTCCGTCCAATCCGCCTGTTTGGCAAGATCCCATCAAGGAAGGCTCTACCATCGTGATGGTAGTGTGGGGGTGCCCAATCTTGCTGAAAATAAAGAAAAGCAAAAAACAAAAAAAGCAAAGAAAAAACAAACAATTGAGTTATCAGCTGCTAAAAGGTGTATACATTTTTTGACACCCTGTATATATATATATATATATATATATATATATATATATATATATATATATATATATATATATATATATATATATATATATACACACACACACACACACACACATACTAGTATATATATATATATATATATATATATATATATATATATATATATAAAAAACATATTATGAAGGTATGTTATTAAAACAAATCAAATGCATCTGTGTTTATTAATCTGCACCTTGATAGTAGATCACCCATAAAACTGTAAACACTAAAATAACTTTAATAGCAATCTGAAATCCAAGACATACTTTTTGAATAAATGAATTATGATGAGACAGCACAAATTACACAGTTTTTTTTAATAAATATGCTGTGATTATAGAGCATAGTGTATAAACTTGTTAAGCTAATTAGATACTTGATTAAAAGATGTTTCCCTCATGGGGAAAGAAGGGAAGAAAAACAGGAAAGGAAAGGGAAAACAAACTGTGTGTAGTTTAACACAAATTTGTCTGCTCAGTTGCTCATTGTTTATTTAAGAATATTAAAAATAATTTAATACAATGTTCAATACTGACATACACTGAAAATTTGGAACCTTTACATGGTTGATACTGTATGTACACTATGCTAATTTAAGCAGGCAAAGTAATGGGTCATTCTCTGAAACTGGGTCAAATTTAATGATTTACATGTTGTTCCTCATGCTTTTCAAAAAGTATGAGAGGCTGGTGCCCATCTCAGCCAACTCTGGGCAAGGGTGGGGTACACCCTGGACAGCTCACCAGGTCATCACAGGGTAGAAAATAAATAAATTAATTAATTAATTAATTTTTCTGAAAAATTTGTTTCAATGTGTGGACAAAAATTGTGCCTATATTTGTTCTGTATGTTTCATACAATGCTATCATCAAAGTGTTACTCAAAGTGCAAATATTAAGACTTGCAATAAAGATCTTGCATTAAAATGTATATCTAAAGTAGAAAGTTCTGTTTTTCTTACTTAGTATACTGAGAATCACACATCAGTTTATGGTTCTGTGCATAACCATTGGTGTCGACGCCAGTTATATATGGAACCGACCAATTTTTCTTGTGAAGGATGAGGTTCGATGCTACGATGTTCACTATACAATTGAGTTTCTCCTGAAGTGTATTTATGTCACACATAGTCAATTAATTTTTCACAAAAAAAAAGCACGAATTTGGTGTCCATACTTAAATGAATTTGAATATGAATTTTGTGTTATATACAGATTTATTCCTGTTTGTTACTTGTAAAAGTGCAGTCATGTGCATAAAGTAGTTCTCTCACTGTCTCTATAAAAGGAAATAAAATGGACTACACTGGAGTTTTTGGATTATAAATACCGCACTTTATGGAACCAGTTTCAGAGCCATGTTACATTTTTTGTCTTGCTATTTGCATTAACTTGTCTGGTGTTTATATAGCAAACTTGAGGCCTCTTGTTTTGATATTTCCCTATTCTAGGAGATTGTGCTGTTGTGGGTGGTTTAAAATAAAAATAAAATAAAAGGATATGGATTGCACCTTATTATAGTTTAGTAGCTTATAACAGGAGTGGCAATTTCCACACACCCCCTAAGAGAGGCTGCTGATGGCTCATTAGTGAGCACTAAGAGAAGTACTTAGTCCTTTGCACACTCAAAGGTAATAATGCTTTTTGGCACTTGTTTGTTTGTGTTTGCTGATTGTTGTCACTCCATTAGACAGTATTGGAACCGTATCAGGCAGTGTTGTATTTGCATACTTATTGCGTATGATCAGGTTCAGAAACTATTGCAAATACAGTCATTAACATTATCTGTTTAGCCTGCACAAAAAGCAATCATTCTTACTTCAGCACCCAACTAATGGAATGCAATAACAGGACACAAGTTCACAGAGCAGAAAAGATAAAGGCTTTCTGTTTGAGACGCTTGATGTGTCTTGGAGTCTTTTGTTATATAAAAATAACAGTGGACATGATTGCTGTAATTGTGTTATATTTTTGATTTACCATTTAAAGTTGTTTTGACATTTTCTTTCTTTTACTGTACTCATCTTTCTCTCATTTTCAGTTGATTTTTATTTCAGTTGATGGCATTTTAATATCCTGACCTGGCATGTACTAGCACTATATGCATTAAAGGAGACTACCTAGAAAATAGCATAAAGTCCGTGTAAGTCCCTCTTATAAGGATGGCTTCTAAATAATATAAATGTTACTCTGTCACATGCACAGGAAATTACTGGCATGCTTTTTCTGGACCTTTTCTGGACTCTTGATTAGAGACAAGAGAAGAAAACTTGTAACAGTGGTAAATCACTCCAAAATTGGCTTGCTTACTAAAATTCCTTGACGGTGTGCCAATAATTCATCCAGAAATTTGAATAGGAACCAAGATGGACATCTGGGGAACTGTCGGCTTTGCTTCACAGATAATTCAGCATTCATGGTTTCATCATTAAAAGGAGACTGGGAAAAGGTATCCATGGGAGGGCTGACAAAAGCATACCTCACATTTACAAAAATACCATGATGTAGAGCCCTACATTGCTTTGGTTACCATTTGTTACATGCTGGCCAGTACAATTTGAGGTAACTGGCTAAAAATATAGTATAATGTAATTTGCAGGTGTGTAAGAAATTTGAAGTAGTTATAGATTAAAAAAAACAACAGTTTTCATGGCTTCTCTGAATGCAAAACATTGGGAAGTTTTAGTTTTTGATCGCCACAAGTGTGTAACTGTTTGCTGATTCATTTTGAGAGCTGTGATATTTTAAGACTGACTGATGCTATGGAATAGTTTCTCTCAATGGCGAACTTTTGTGTCACTGGTGATTCAATATATATTTTTGTCCAATTTTCAAAGACTGATGGTAATTTGGTTTTGGTTCCAGTTTTAGAATACAGACGCTCCACAGCTTACGAATGAGTGAGGTTCCAGACGGCCATTCATTAGATAAACTTGTTCGTAAGTTGTTATAGGGCATTCTTTAGAGGGGAACGTATGTTTAAACCTTGTATAAGTAACC
>CM045742.1:19550000-19625000 GCA_024760905.1 Plotosus lineatus
GAGATGTGCACAGTCTAGAGGCAAAGTGAAGACCACCACAGTAAGCTATGGGCCTCTTTTTACTGCTCTTACCTCTCAATTATCAATTCATATTTGCGTACAAAAGTTTTGTCTTTTGTAGGTATCCTGACATCAGTTGTAATTGATTCTTCTCGGACAAGGTGCTTGATGCAGACATTCTACTCTACTCTATGGATCCAGCTTTCATCCGTATTTTCTAATTTATTTATCTACTCATTATTACGGGGATAAAGATCTGCTACTGGTGCCTGTGTAGATAATCTGATTGATAGCTCAACAGTACAGATAATGGATTATTCTCAGAAATTTCTACATGCATACTACTGCTGGAATGAACAAGATTGTGGATTTGTTTTGGAGCTTGCAGGACATCTTTCTCTCCAGTGATATGAAATTTTTACAGACCAAAGAAAAACGGAACAGACACCAAACTTCTATTTAGAAGGATTTCAGTGATGTGAGTCAGAAGGGTCAAATATAAACGCACAATTAGTCAAACACAGAAACATACACAAATACACCTGGTGGGGAGAAAAAAATGTATGTTTAAAAAAAGAAAACCTGAATTGTTGTGCATCTTTATGGATTTATTGGTTTTTTCCGTATGCTGCAAATAGAACATAAATCAGGGATTCTTGGAAATTGCAATCCCCATGCTGATGACTTGTGTACAGGAGCTATGGCAGAAGAGTAATAAATATTTTCAAAGGCATAGAATGTATTTACTATTTCTTATGTTGTAATTTTCTAGTGTTGCTTATTTAATATCTTTCATAGTTCATTTGAATACTCAATTCTGATTGGTCAGTCATGGAATTCACACACTCACTCATTTGCCAAACTGCTCAATAGAACCAGGGTCATGGAGAAGATGAAGCCAATAGTAGGTGAAGATGGGGCACACCCTGAAAAGTTCACCAAGCCATTGCAGGGCCAGCGAGCACAACCATTCACACTCACACCTGGGGGCAATTTGGAACGGCCAATTAGCCGGATGTATATGTCTCTGAACTGTGTGAGGAAACCGCAGTAGCCAGATGATACCCACACAAGCATGGGGAGAACATTCTAACACCACAAAAACACCTGAGGCTGGGACTGGAACCCAGGACCTTCTTGCTGTAATGGGGGGCATGCTAACCACTATGCCACCATGCCATTTGATGGAATTTAGTAGTCTGCTATTTCTTGAAAACACACCATTGTTAAATATAACAGGATGTTTTTGTGGAGTGAGTGATTAGCTGAAGCAATAAAATCATTTAAAAATGAATAAAATCAGTTTTTAAATCAACATATTATGTGAAATTGCTGATTTGCTTGGTAAGGTAATATGTAATAAGTGGGTTAACATGCAGAAAGACGGTCATTCAAGACCCCTCTACTATTCATTGGGGTCCAGGTCACCCTGTCTGGGTTTATTGTGCAGTAATGTTTGGTTTGTCGTACATTATCTGTTATTTAATGTGGTTCTGTTTGCAACAATAAAAATGAAATAATAATTAGCTCTATTTTTGCCAGTGTGAGCTGATCTTCTCAGAGGTCAACTTCCTCACAAAGCTCATGATTCATAATCGATTATTTCAGCACTGTATAAAGTAACATCAAACCTCACAATAGAACATGGTTGCAAAATTGTTTTTGTTTAAAGGGTATCTGTACCCAAAATTGACAGCATTAAAAAAATATCCACTATACCTTATTATTAACTTTTAAACATCGCGTGATGTCGGTAGGTTATATGTAAGTCCACATTTCCTTTTCTTCTGTTTGACATTCCTTGCTCACGAAGGTTCAGCGTGCGGACATGTTAACTTTTTTTCACCAGGGTCAAAGGTTGACAGTCGTATTGCCAATTGTAGAATGTCAGTATGTTTTCCTCAAGCAATTCATGTTCTTTACAACAATAGCACTCCTGATCGTTTTTTTTACGCATTTTCCACAAAAGCACCAAATATTTGCTGGTTGTTTGCTACGATTTTCCCGTGTAAGAGCTTCTGTCGACTCTCCAATATTGTCCTCCGAGTCGTCACTTTCCTGGTCCAATTTCACTAAATGTGGATAGTCTTTCTTCAGTGGTTCATATAAATAACCTTCTAATCCTTCTACAAAACTGTCTTCGTCCGTGGTTTAAAAAAAAACTACTATAATGTCTGTTTTTTCCAAGTTTCCGTAAGCTTGTGTTGTATATGTCAGGTATATAGCCTTACGTTTACATTGCAATCTCGCAGTTCCTGGTAGAGGCTTTGTCAACGACGCTGCAAAACTCCTGTACTCTGAAATTTGACGTTAGTGAAGCCCTTAAATCGCTTAAAGCTGGTTTGTGAGAGAATATAATAAACCTATTATAGGTGTATTGTCACTAGCTATACACAATACATCAAATTAGGTATATGAGCGCTTTCACTACAGGTACCCTTTAAGCCTGTGATGGATAAGATGACACTGAGGTAATTGCTCTAAAAACCTTCATGATCATATATTTAGTGTTTAGTGTGCCTTTGTATATTATGCGTCAGGTTCTGCTTTTGTCCTTGTCTTCCATTTCCCTGAGCTTAGTGTCTGTGGAGACATGCTGCTGTCATCCAGTCTTCAAGCTTCATTTAACATCGCTCATAATCTACATACATTATATAGCTCTTGTTATCACTGACACACTGCTGCAATGGCCATGATGAAGTATTCCCTCACTGGAAGTAATCATATGTCAGTGGTTAGTGGTTGTATGATTTACAGTCGTCAGTGAACAAATTTAAAGAACACTGGTGAGTTGGAGGCCGACTGGAAACTGCTTCAAACATCTTTAACAAACTAGCTGTGAATAACTGTAGTAGTTGGTACCATTTTATTAGGCTTTGGAAAAGCAACTTATATATACAGTATATTCGCTTGTAATGAATAATGAACATATCTTTTACCTAATACTAATTTTCATTACATATTTTCCATTCATTAACTTAATATAAATATATAAGTTATGGGGCTTGTCGAGAAGCATAAGCTCTTACCAAAGATTATACACTGAAGATCCTAACCTAACATGACATATTTAACCCTCCCAAATTCCAGTACACATTACAGAAGCTTTACTCATTCATCCATAAAGTAAATGGAAAAAATGCAATCTTGGCCAGTTCCTGTTAAAAGCTCATTTATATTCTGTCAGCTTCTATCATGGATAACGTTGGGGACAATGAATAAGAATATGCATGAAGACGAAATCCAGCTGAAGTCTATTACGGTAATCGTGTCACTTCTTGCCAAGCTTGCACACAATTTCGCCTCCGTTTGAACTTCCTCCTTGGACATGCTGCACTAAACACCAACCTGTAATCACCTAGTGTGTGAACTTGCATTACGTTTATTGTATAACATTATTATATGATATGGATCAAAGACATCTACTGCGAACCTAAATGTATGAGGTTCCTGTGTGGAGTTTGGATGTTCTTCACGTGTTTGCATGCATTTCTCCAGTTAATCCAGTTTCCATCCACAGTTCAAAGATATGCACAGTATTCTAATTGGCTGTTCCATATTGCCCCTACATGTGAGTGTGAGTGTAAATGGTTGTGTGTGTGCTAGCCCTGCAATTGTCTTGCAAGCTGTTGAGAGTGTATCCTGCCTTTGCCAAGCGCTGGCTGAGATAGGTCCCAGCCACCCCATGACCCTAGTAGAAGTAAGTGGTTCGGCAAATGAATGAGTGAGTGAGTAAAAATAGGAGATTTTTCTAAAAGTAGAACGTGTGCTGTAATGCTAAGGGAGTGGTGTGTGTGTGTGTGTGTGTGTGTGTGTGTGTGTGTGTGTGTGTGTGTGTGTGTGTGTCACTAGTCATACATATTTTGCTAGCATAAATTCAATGAATTTGTCTTTAGAAATTGTCTCTAATTTATACCTGCTATAATTTTCAATTGTACACAATTTTGAATAACAAAATATATTTAAAGCAATTCAGATAAATACAGCAAATTTTTTTCGTTTTATTTATTTATTTATTATTTTTAATATAATACAAAGGCATGGTGGCATAGCAGTTAGCATATGCACATCACAGCAAGAGGGTGACTTCGAATCCCGGTCTCTGCAAGAGTGAATCTGTGTGGAGTTTGCGTGCTCTCCCCGTGTGTTGCATGGGTTTCCTCCAGGTACTCCGGTGTGCTCTCACAGTCCAAAGACATGTACATTAGGTAAATCAGCTGTTTCAAATTTCCTAGGTGCGAGTGTCTGAATATTTGTGTGTGTTGGCCCTGCCATGGTCTGGTGAGTTATTCAGAGTGTTCCCTGCCTTCACCCAGTGTCAAGTGAGACAGGCTCCAACCTCCCTGTGACCCCAAACTGATTAAATGGAGAAATGACTGAGTAAGTGAGTCTGTTATAATACAAACTTCATAGAAATCATATTTAATGGTCAATGTTCTTTATACCCTGTGATAGCCTGGCATGCTGTCCAGGGTGAACCCCGCCCTCGGCCAGAGTCGGCTGAGATGGGTGTCCGCTTTCCCGCGAACATAATTAGGATTAAGCAGTTCAGAAAATGGATGGATGGTTCAGAAAAATGAATGAATGAATGAATGAATGTCCATTATACCTGCCCTCCTAATACTAAATCTTTCTGATAAAGAAATGCAATCTGCTATTTAAATGGAGGCAGACATGCGCATTGTAAACGAAGTCCAATTCCTCTGTTAGTGAATACCATAATAAATGGCTGGGTCTCAGCTGTGCTTGTGAATAAACTTGATTTTTTTTTTTAGAATTGAAGGGAGAGATTAAAATTGATGTATGTATAATTGTGGAAAATCTAAAACTGGACTCTTTCTATAGTGCAAATTTCGGTTTAAAGGGAAACCAGAAGAGATCTCCGCAATTAGATATAATTATGCAGCAATTATAAATTTGCATGATAAAACCATTGCTTACATAATAATCTAAACAACAACTTTGCACCTGGAATAAGCACAGGTAGAGGACAACACTCTCCCTCAGGCCAGGCTGTTTTCAAAGGTATACACACACTTTTAAATTATGTGCTGTATTAATTTCCTTTCTCAAAAGAGATGATACCAAGCACCTCTAGAATTGTCCTTCAAACAATTGTTTTATCCGTCTATTATTTTGGCAATAATGTCATTCCCCTGCTAAACTAGCTTTACTTTCATACCTGGTCCATTTGAATCTTGAACTTTCCAACATCACAGTAGGCACATACATTCTGAGGAACCAGAATAAATTTTAAACTCAGTGTTTATATTTATTGTTTATTATTGAGCTTTTAATCTTATTCGATGTTTTAAAGTCAAGACCTGCTGTTAGGTTGTGTATTTTTATGGAGTTCAGGGGAGTTTACTTGTTTCATAAAGTACAAGATGGAGATCAATCACAAGATTTGAAAGTCTTATCACTGAATACATTTGTCTTCATATGGGACAATGAAATTTTAAGGAAGTTTTAAAATGTATACAGACGCTCCCCGACTTACGTTCATCCGTTTTACGTTTTTTTCCCCCGATTTTACGTTTTAAAAAAAAAAGTCAAATTCTGAGTTTAGACGCACCTACGTAGTACGCTGACATAATGATGCTGCGTCCATTGTTTCCAAACAACAGACTGAACATGCCCCTCCTTCTTCCCAGTTCAGTTTTATATATATATATATATATATATATATATATATATATATATATATATATATATATATATATGTGTGTGTGTGTGTGTGTGTGTGTGTTATATAGCGTGTTAAGACGTCATCTCTGTGATCTTTGTGTTTACACTATTTTGCGGATTTTTGTAACCCTAAGCAAATATGGTTGGTCAAAAGCGTAAGCCTACTAGCATGGGTGCAAGTCTCATACACAGAGATGAATTAACTATCTGCTTGGATCCACACAATCTACCATGCATACTCAGTTAAGCAAAGAGAGTTGTAAATTGAATGAAAACCCGAATCCAGAAAAGAAAGAGAACTCTCTGCTCTGCTGGTGATTTGCATCAGTGCAGGCTGAGTACGAAACGAGTTCAACGGCGCCTTTGCTCACTTGAAAGACCGGAAGTCTGTATAATCCAAGCTTTGTCTCAAGCACAGCAAGTACACTACTTTCGGTTTTGAGCGCCTCACATATTAATGTGACTCGGCTCAGCTTCATGTAAAGTGACTATCCGTCGACCATCGGAGCCATTTACAAGCAGACCGATTGCATCAGTGAGAATGTTAAAGGTTATATTTGATACTGTATTTGATATTTGATGAGTAAATTTGATTAAAATGTATCTATTTGAAATTATTCTGCATTGAATTTAATTTATTTGAAATTAATGTTGATATTATTTGATATCATTTTACAATGATATGCTTATAATAATTGATTTAGGGGTGTTTTATGAGATACGGTAATGGTATTTATGGATGTATAGTGCAGTCTGAGTGTTATACGTCACACGTCATACATCATACATCACTGTCACAACTGAGCGAACAGGTTTCGTACTTGGAGAAAGTAGTTTAAGGACTAAAATTTCCTTGCATTTTGTTTAAAAAAGCCTTGCAAGACAACCAGAATAATAAAGATACAACCAGCCCTGAAAGATGATGAAATTGTTTGGAAGGGATGGTTCTCAATGTGATATTGACAAGTGGAATTTGTTCAAAGGATCCTGTATTAGAAAGAATTTATATTTACATAATCATTCATGATTTGACACAATAATTTGTGCAAAATACTGTGCTCTACTGACTTGGAAGCTTTCTAAGCTCCTGATAATCTGATTGATTTATATCCATCTTGCCAGATACAATATGCTACCTTTTTCACAGCAATGTCCTTCACATCAGAAACATACAAAGAGGGCAGGGGTAAGAAACAGAAAGTGTCCTATAGGAGATATCTCAAAACAAACAGGGGAGCTCTCATACAGGGAGGTATAATAAATGGTCACAGATGGCAAAAGCGATGCCTGAGGAAGTTTTTTCTTGGCTGTTCAGCTGTGGTTTATTATATATTATCAGAAGAGACAACTCTGGTAAAACGTAGCAGCTTATTTAAGCAATTAACATTGCAACCGGAAAGGGCCACAATCAATTTGTTTTTTTCTTTTCTTTATTAATTTCTTTCTCCAGTAATATCTGCACAGAGTCTTCCACTCACATAGATCATTAATCCTGGCAATCATATACACCTGCTGCAACTTGTCTTTGTGTGGCTCTGGTCATGTCCAGCCTTCTGAGTCACTCCTTAATGCTTGATAATGCAATGTGGCTGACAGCTGACTGCTGATGCTAACAATAACATGACAGCACGACATCCAGGACAAAAAGACCATCGAATGATAAATTACCCTCATCCATCGTCCAACCAATAGCCCTTTAGGTCACCCAAACATCTTGACGTGACATTTTTCCTGTACTGTATAGGCAAAATGCTGTCAATCAGTTAAATCCTCCTTCCTTTGCACTGCACATGAAATGGAAGTAAATTGCAGAGCAGAAAATCAAGACAACTTCTTTAAGAATAAAGTTTAAGGACATAAAAATCAAAACAAACAAAACAAACAAAAAGTGTCTTTATGCATAATTACTCACACGAATGATGATCTCGGTAATCTCCACCTTCCTCCGTGATTTCATGTTACCATTTTTTAAACAAGCAGAAATAATAATTTTGGCAGAACACTAAGATTTAAGTGTGAATATAATAATATGTGGTCCCGATTTGCATACTGTGAGAAAAGGAGTCCGCTAATCTGTTTCCATTGAGATTCATCTTGTTCTGTTGGACTGCATTGTGGAGTACATTAGGATCATTTATTTATTCCCTCAATGGAACATGTGAGGGATTTTCATTGGATGCCTCTCCCAAAATCCACAAATTTCATAAAAATTATATTTACAAAGGTTCAGTTGCCTGCTTTAGAAAGCTTCAAATAATGATCCCTTATGTTTAGTATCTGGTGCCAGCAATATTATTGATGTATATTAATGTATATTGATGCATATTCATATCAGCAAAGAGAAAAGAAAGTGGAGCATGCACAAATTAAGCATGTTGTCACAAGAAGGAAATTAACTCACAAAATATTACAAATATTTAAGCATAGATAGAAGAGGCACATATTAAGTACATTTGAAAACACTGTAATTCTGTAAAATAACCTAATTAATCCATTAATTAACCAGTTTATCACTGTGGTATAATGTTCAATTAATTTTCAGGATTAACTAGACATAAAATACTAAAAGGAACAAGTTTGTTCAGCTTGTGAAAGATGATTCGCTGTGGCGACCGCTGAAAGGATATAGCCGAAAGACAAAGAAGATGTCTGTATGCTTCTGGTAGATGAGACAGGCTAAGGATGAATGCTATTTAACCCCAGATAGACATGCTGGGAAAACCAAGCCCCAAAAAACCTTATCCATCACATGCTGCAGAATTTAAGCCGTCCTTGAGAGGGTTGTTATACCCAACAAAGATGGGCATTGAAAACAAGATGTCAGCAGCAGTCTAACGGTCTAAAATATGTGACTAATAAATAATTTTTTATTTTTTTATTTTATGAAGATTGGTTTTCTTACCTGTAGAGAAAAGCAAGAATAATCTTGAAAATGTACAGTCAGGTATGCATTTATGAAATGTAATAAATGCATCCAGTCAGTTTTCAAATTAGAAATAACACCATACAAAATGATATGTAAATATCATTTCAAAGTATTGATCTATGCACACACTCAATCATGAGCCATTTATCTTCCTCAGTGTGTGCTTCCTTACCCTCCCACTCCTCATCCACTTAAAATTTCCCTCTAGCATACACCAACTAGTTTCCAAACAGAAAAGTTATTGTGCAGCTCTGCATTTCATCTCAGAGAATTATGCAAACAAAATTATTGTACCCTGAAATCAAAAGATGTGTGACACCATATGCTTTCATTACAGCTTATGTCTTAGACTTAGCTTACTTTCTGTAAAACTGTCAATACAAAAGAAAACCAAAAGGCAGAGTATTTCCAGAATGTCCATTTCAGTTTCAATTGTAATGTTCAAAACCTTAATGGATTATTGAGCCATTAGGAGAGAACAACTAAAGCAGACATCTCCCAGGATGAATGGAATTTGGTTCATGTTGTTTAAGCACATGTCCTTCTATTTCAACAAAAATCAAATGTCTGCGGGCAGCATAATATATTTGGAATGATATGCTTCAAAATAAGGCACGATTATAGCATGGAGATTGACTGTTATATAATTTTGTATGTCGATAATTAGGAAATGCTACTTTTGAGAAAATAGCTATTACACTTTCTGAATGTCCACACAGAAACTTGGCAACGATACACTAAATCCATTTCTCGATCAATCAACGTGATCATACCAGCATCTTCCTCGTAGCAGATGACACTTACACCGATACTTACACCGAGGCATCTGATTTTAGGCTTCTCATTGGTTTACCGTTATATTATTCTGGGATTCTTTTAGGATTCTGTAAGTAGGCAGAGTATTCTGGCACCAAGTATGGAAACTAAGGACATACCATGAGCATCACAAATGCGGTTTAAAAATCAACAATATAATTGGAAATTTCTATTTTTTTTTTTTTTTTACAATAACTTTGAATTGGAACACTTTCTTAAGCATTTTAGCATGGATAGATTGTGTTTATGAATATTTGAACTTGGTCATATGGAAGATATGTTTTTCTTTGAATAATGTATTTTGTTGAGCTTGCATTTTCATTTAGGTAAACCTTTTTCAACTTACATTGACTGTAAAACAGTATCTTGCAACGATCAGTATTATGCTGGCACTAATCACATTTAGTTTTTCAACAATTTGGGCATATGTGAGGCGTGCCACTGAAAGTAGGCACTTGTCGGACAGACCACTATTGAGATAAAGGCCAGAAAAGTAAAAATGGTTCATTTTTATCAAAATTCGGATTTTTGTATAAACTATTAAAACAAGTATTCAACTATCACTTGCTCATGTGAAATCGACTAAAACTCACTAAAAATGTCTTTTATTTCCATTTTTCTGACAAGTACCCTCATAAAACTAGATAAAAACAGTAGCAAACTTACTGGTTTTCTTTGCAATTATTCATCGAGTTCGGTACAAGACACACTATAATCCATACACCAGAAGAACGGTGGTGAAGTCGTCTCTCCATTTTGGAGACTGTTTTGATATTAAAATGCTGTTTCAGTGAATAAAATAAAGGTTATGAAGACGATATGCTCGTAAAGAATGCAGGCTAGTTGTTAAGGAAGAACTGAAATGAGCACACTGATTGGTCATCTCGGGCTTGCACATGCAGTGCCCATCACACACTTCCGGTTTACTGCCTGCCTCTAGTTTACTCCATGCGCAATGCGGAATTTATCTCCGACTTTCTCTTCAATAACAGTCATTAAGTTTATTTATAAGATTGTGAATACACATAATTTCTGGAAAAGGAGAGTGAAATGTCATTTGTGATGTCTAGCAGCATTAGTATAGATGTTAAATTCGACGCATTTATTCAACTTATTAACAGAGTACATGACTTGTGTTGTTGGTGAGGATATAGATTAAGATGATAAATATTGAGGGCAGAGTTGATGAAGGCAGCTGTTGAGCAGAGTTGATGATGCCAACTGTATTGATGAAGATTTTGATGTTGATAAAGAAGAGGCATCTGATAATAAAAGTGTGCATGAGTCAGTTTTGTTGTGTTTGGGATGAGATGTGATCCTTTCTGCTGAGCAGGATGTAAATGAAGATGATAATGCTGAGGGCAGAGTTGATGAAGCTTACTTGTATAAAGAGATCAGAGAGTTTTGTTATATAGTTTTCTTATATATAGTTTTCTTAATTTCAGTGTGATTGTTTGAACCTGAAAGTGTTTTTTTTTTCAATCAGTATCATTTGAAGGCATTTGAACCTTTATATAATGGTCGAAAAGATACATACTGATCTTATTGGAATAAACAGAAATTAAAAAAATAGCCATTCTTTGTTCATTTTTGGGGGTTTACCACGGTGACTGATGGGTTAACGGCTTGTCAGATTTAAATGAGGATGATTTTACTTATCATCTCTTCATAAAACGTTTCCTAGACATGTTTTCTAAAAGTTTATTGGCTGAAGTGCATAAAAATGTTTGGTTGCTAAGGATTAATGATCTTGGAAGAAGTGCAATCTTTGTGCTCATTTTTCTCTAAAACATCTTTTGAAATTTTTAGTTGAATGCTGACACAAGAAATGGCACAGCTCGGTCAGTTTTCAAGGTATTAACAAACTTTTGCTGCATTTGCAGCTTTGGGCTTCCTCTATCTTACTGTGTAAAAATCTCATTTTTCATTTTTGGACCCAAGAGCCTACTTTCGGTGGAGTGGCTCACATATAAGAGTAACTTTGCTATACACCACCAGTGATGAATTCTTTCAGACCCACATTGACTTTGCAATTTTTAAAACCATTTCCCCCTACCTACTATGCACCGTGTCAAGTAAGTAAAACATGTCTGCTTTCCACAGGTGTCCTTTTCCTCTTCATGCTTAATGTGTCATGAATTTCTTGCTGTGATACAACTTAGCATTTTTTTTTAGAAGTTATATTTCAGTATGTCTGGCAAACATTTCATCAGGGATGCTATCTTTATGCATCCTAACAGGAATAAGGTCCTGAAAGATTACGCATTGAAATGCATCCCTATTCCATCATCTTGGAATTTCACTAATCATGCCATCTTACGCACAACACTGGTGTACAAACCGGATTCCAAAAAAAAAAAAAAGTTGTCACACACTACAAATTGTGAATAAAAACAAAGTAATTATGTGCAAGTGCCAAATTTCAATATTTTATTCCAAATAAAACATAAATGACATGGTCAAAAGTTTAAAATGAGAAAATGTATCATTTTAAAGGGAAAATATGTTGATTTTAAATTTCATGATGTCAATAAATCTCAAAAAAGTTGGGACAAGGCCAAGTTGGGACTTCGAGGCATCCCCTCTTCTTCTTACAACAGTCTGCAAATGTCTGGGGACCGAGGAGACAAGTTTCTCAAGTTTACAAATAGGAACACTGTCCCATTCTTGTCTAATACAGGTCTCTAACTGTTCAACTGTTTTAGGCCTTCTTTATTGCACCTTCCTCTTTATGATGTGCCAAATGTTCTGTATAGATGAAAGACCTGGACTGCAGGACTCCAGGCCATTTCAATACCTGGGATCCTTTTCCTACGTAGCCATGATGTTGTAATTAATGCTGCATGTGGTCTGAAATTATCATGTTGAAAAATGCAAGGTCTCTGAAAGAGAAGACATCTGGATGGGAGCATACAGTATGTTGTTCTGGAACCTGAATATACCTTTCCACATTGATGGTGCATTTCCAGATGTGCAAGCTGCCCATGCCACACACACTCATGCAACCCCATACCATCAGAGATGCAGGCTTCTGAACTGAACGCTGATAACAACTTAGGTTGTCCTTGTCCTCTTTAGTCCGGATGACATGGCGTCCCAGTTTTCCATAAAGAACTTCGTATCGGGATTCGTCTTATGACAGAACAGTTTTCCACTTTGCCACACTCCATTTTAATGACCCCTGGCCCAGAGAAAATGCCTGTGCTTCTGGGTCCTGTTTAGAAATGGCTTCTTCTTTGTACTGTAGAGTTTCAGCTGGCAATGGTAGATGGCACAGTGGATTGTGTTCACCGACAATGATTTCTGGGAGTATTGCTGAGCCCATTCTGTGATTTGCCTTACAGTAGCATTCCTGTTTGTGGTGCAGTGCCGTTTAAGGGCTCGAAGATCACAGGCATCCAGTATAGTTTTTCGGCCTTGATCCTTACGCACAGAGATTGTTCCAGATTCTCTGAATCTTTGGATGATGTTATGCACATGTTATGAAGATGATGATGTGTACATGTTATGTAGATGATGATAACTTCAAGCTCTTTGCAATTTTTCATTGGGAATCATCTTTCTGCGCAACGTTGGTAGAATTGGCAATCCTCTATCCATCTTCATTTCTGAGAGACACTGCCACTCTGAGAAGCTCTTTTTATACACAGTCATGTTGCTAATAGACCTCATTAGTGGTACAGGGATCCCTCACTTTACGCAGTTAATTGGGACCGAGATCCCCACGCAACCATCAAATTCCTTGAAGTAGGATCACCCCCCAACCCCCCATCTGACATATACGTACATGTATATGTGTATATAATGTAAATAAATTCATATTCAATGCTATAAATGCTTATAATAACAATTTAACATTAAAAATAATGTATAAGATGTAAATAAAACATGAATACAACACACACAGACACGTGCACGCACACGCAGGCAGATGCGCGTGCACGCACACAGATGTGCACCTCACAAGAATGTAATTAGTTTTGATGGGAAGTTTTGGGTTGTTTTTTGTTTGTTTAGGTTTTTTTTGCATAATTGTGCTTGTTTGTGCGGCATTTTCCTTAACCTTTGCCCCTATTTTTCCTTAATTTCCTTACTTTTTAATTAAATGAATATTTTTTAAAAAGAAAAAAAAATGCGATGCACTGAAACCGCATGAATTGAAGTGTGAAGTAGCGAGGTAATTGGTCTTCCAGCTGTTTGTTATAAGTGAAATTGACTTTTACAGCCTCTTATTGCTACCTGACCCAACTTTTTTGAGATTTGCTGACACCATGAAATTTAAAATCAACATTTATTTTTTTCTTAAAATGATACATTTTCTCAGTTTAAACTTTTGACCTTGTCATCTCTGTGCTATCAGAATAAAATAATAAAATTTGGCATTTCCATATCATTGCATTCAGTCTTTATTCACAATTTGTATAGTGTGCCAACTTTTTTGGAATCCGGTTTGTAGTTTTGTATATAGTTCTTTCTTTTTCTTTCTCTCTTTCCTTTTGGCTTTTTCCCTTTCTTGGGAGTCGCCACAACGAATCATCTGATTTGCACATTTGATTTGGCAGAGGTTTTTACGTTGGATGCCCTTCCTGTCACAACCCTTTAGCAAGGGACAGAAACACGCTGACGGCTTTGCAGCTACTCTTTACGAAAGTCGTATGGTTCTTTACATGCCTCACAATATAGACAGTGAGAGACATGGCCCACCTTTGATAACCCAGTTAGCTGCACTGGGGGGACAGTGACAACCTTGTGGGGACTCGAACCCCCAACCTTAGGATCAGCGATCCTGCGCCCTATCCACTAGACCAGCACTGCCCTAAAAAACAAATATAGTTTAACTTACAAATCAAGAAAAATGTCATTCACATTGTTTTTTAATCTTCTTCTTTTCCTTTCGGCTTTTCCCTTCAGGGGTCGCCACAGCGAATCATCTGCCTCCATCTCACCCTATCCTTTGCATCTTCTTCTCTTACACTAACGACCTTCATGTCCTCTTTCACCACATCCATGAATCGTCGCTTGGGTCTTCCCCTAGGCCTTCTGCCTGGTAGTTCCAGCCTCAGCATCCTATTACCAATATACTCACTCTCCCTCCTCTGTACATGTCCAAACCATCTCAATCTAGCCTCTCTGACTTTGTCTCTGAAACGACTTACATGTGCTGTCCCTCTGATGTGCGCATTCCTAATCCTATCCATCCTCGTTACTCCCAAAGAGAACCTCAACATTTTCATCTCTGCTACCTCCAGCTCTGCCTCCTGTCTTTTCCCCAGGGACACTGTTTCTAAACCATACAACATTGTTGGCCTCAACACCGTCTTGTACACTTTTCCTTTCATTTTTGCCGATACCCTCCTATCACACATCACACCGGACACTTTTCTCCAACTATTCCAACCTGCCTGCACACGCTTCTTGACCTCTTTTCCACACTCTCCATTGCTCTGGATTGTTGAGCCTAAGTACTTAAAATCCTCTAAAACTATGCGAATCACATTGTTTTTTAATCTGTAATGGAAAAGATTTAAAGTGCACCAATGTGCCTGAAATTAAAAAAAACCTTCCTTATTTTAACTCATTCAACTTAGTTATGTCTTAATATCTCCATCTCTCTCCACCTTTCTTTTCGTTCCTGTTAGAAATTTTTTCCGTGTTGTTTCTTGAGGGGTTGTTTACTGCACTTTATATCATTTACTCATGCGAAAAACCACTACACCATGGCGTGACAATGAGAGCACCACTGCCAACTAGTGGAGTGGAGGTGCAATTACACTTAATTCTTGTACACAATTGTCCCCAGGGTCATACACCGTGTCCCACTATTTGAGGAGCACTGCTTTAAACCCAAAGTACATATTTGACTCGTCTTCCCTCGAGATAACAGGAAGGCGTGCATCAAGACTTTTCTCTGTGCTGGCACCCGGATGGTGGAGTGATCACCTGTCCAACAGCTGAGTCACAGTCTATTATTAAACAGGGACGCGAATCAAGGTTCGCCACCATCTTCTAAACACCTAACATGGAAGCTCTCTCTCTCTCTCGCTCTCTCTCTCTCTCACACACACACACACACACATTGTGTATGTTTTAATGTTACTTTTCTAATGTTTTTATGTTGAAGTATTATGATACGCTGACCCTGATCCATACAAGCAAGAAGATTCGTGTTTGATAATGACTATGCATTTCATTTAGTCGTTTTTGTTAAAGTAATCTAATAAATGCTCTCAAGGTAAATGTAATTTAGTTAGAAAATGTAAATGAGAAACAGACAAACACATGAAAAAATATGAAGGTGTTCTTATACTGAAGGGGGAGGAGGCAAGAAATAACACGTTGTGTTAGCCTATTACTAGCATCCTCAGGACTGAAAGCTTGTGAGAAAGAGAGAAAAGACTTTTAATAATCAGAATACGGCATAGAGAAAACTTAGGTACAGAATACTAAATATACAATAGCTCTAAGCTAGGCTTTATCTAGGACTCAACTCTTAGCTTTCCTCTGGGTAATTTCAGTTCAGTTCATTTTCTGTAACCGCTTCATCCTAATTAGGGTCGCGGGGAGGCTGGTGCCCATCCCAGCCAACTCAGGGCGAGGGGAGAGTACACCCTGGACAGCTCGCCAGGCCATCGCAGGGCGGAAACACGCTGACGGCTTTGCAGCCTACTCTTGTCGAAAGTCAGCAATGGTTCTTTTACATGCGTCACACCATAGACAGTGAGAGACATGGCCGGCCTTTGATAACCCAGTTAGCTGCACTGGGAGCCTCTGGGTAAGTAAGTTAGAAAAATCACAAACGAAACCACAGTTTCATCTCTTTCCATAGCACTCACTCAGACACTCACTCACTCAATCATCTACTCAACCATTTAATCCTAGTAGTAGGGTCACATTTTATCGAACACTGTGAGAAGGTAGGGCACACCTTGAACAGCTTTGCAGACCATTGCAGGGTTCAACGAAACCATTCACATTCATATCTACAACTAGGGGCAATTTGGAACAGCCAACTCACCTAACATGGATATATTTGGACTGTACTCAAAGGAAACTCATATAAGCACTGGGAGGACAAGCGAACTCTACACAGAAATACCAAAGCTCAGGACTTGAACCCAGAACTTTTTTTGCTGCAAGGCTGACATGCCAACTACTATGCCACCAGGCCTTCCTTTTCATAACGCACAAAGAAGTTTATTTTTTCCATTCAATTTTGAATCATGTCAAATTCTTCATTTTATTGATCATGCCCGAAATGCAACCAAAGAAAATATGCCTTTATCATTTTCTTGATAAGTGGCCTCTAACAAACTTGGGAGGTTCCGCTCAGTCATCTTATATGAAACAAATGCACAAATTCTTTTATTACAGGGAGGTCCATTTATTATGTGTATATTGATGCCCAGTAGCTATTTCTCATAGTGGCTTTACAGGAGTGCTTGGGTTCTGATGAATGTTAGCTAATCCCAGGTGTCAGCTGCAGCTTTAGGCACCATTTATTATGTGTTTAAAGGGCATGCTCATGAAGATATTAACAAGAGTGTTGCTACTGGTGTAAACAGATGTCTTTATATATACTAGAACAATGTTTTAGTTTAATATAAAACTTAAAAACATGAGGTTGGATGTTGCAGATAGGTCAATCAACTTAACAATGAATGTATTATTGAATATTCTCTAAAATGAAATAATATGTAGATCCTGACCAAAAGAAAATGGCAGAAGGACTTGAAAAGATATATTAGGCGATTTCTGCCAAAGCACAGTTTAGAATACGCCAGTAGATGAGTTCCAGTCCATTCAGGCTGCCATTTAAAGCTGTTTAGGTTTAATACAATGGAAAGTAACAGTAGATATGATCGTTTCTGGGCAGTTTTACTTCTCCTGTGATTTCCCTGATTATACTGTCTTTTAGAGAAATATTTAATGAGGACATTGTATGCTTCGAAGACAGACTATTGCAAATACCTGTATATGACACATGACAGAATGTCTGTCTTCCTTTCGGCTTTTTCCCTTTTGCTCGGAAGTCGCCACAGCGAATCATCTGATTCGCACGTTTGATTTGGCAGAGGTTTTTACGTCAGATGCCCTTCCTGTCACAACCCTTTTTAGCAAGGGACAGAAACACGCTGACGACTTTGCAGCTACTCTTTACGAAAGTCAGCAATGGTTCTTTTACATGCCTCTCACCATAGACAGTGAGAGACATGGCCTGCCTTTGATAACCCAGTTAGCCGCACTGGGGGGACAGTGACAACCTTGTGGAGAACGGGACTTGAACCCCCAACCTTTGGATCAGCGATCTAGCGCCCTATATCAGTAGACCACCACTGCCCCACATGACAGAATATAGTACATAAACATCTACATCTGCATCTGCACCACAGACTGAGCCAATTTGTCTTCTTGACTCTCAGCCAACAGCAGAAAGGGTATTTACTCTCCAACAGGCTTTAAAAAAATAAGGTGGGATACAGAACATTGGGCAGCATCTGTCCAGTTGGCAGGGAAAAAAGACTTGGAGGTAGAACCACAGCAGGAGCTTAGTAGCAGGTGTGAACTGGATACGAACCAATACAAAACCCAAAGGAATACAAGGACAGTGGGAAGTGTTATCCTGAGTGCTGTGTGTGGATTCAACTCTGAGCTAACACTATTGTCTATAACTTGCTATTTCTAGTTACAGTATCGGTCACTGTAACAAAGCAATACCTTCATTTACTGTCCTTTTTGGAATTTTCATAGAAAAAAACTGACTGTACAGAATAGTTATTTCAATTACCAGAATATTTTGTGGTATTTTGTTTTATAAAGTTTTATATTTCCTTCATGTTTTATTTAGGTATCAAAGTTCTCTGCTACATTGCTGTTAAACAGCAGATCTAGTTTTTAATAAGTTTTGAAGATGAATCCCTTCATTATCCTTCATATTTCATTGTTTAGCACTCAGTAATCAACACACTACAGAGACAGAGTTTGAGCTTAATCACCTTTCACTCTATTATTCATACAGGATATTATGGGTGACACATGAATATGTAAAGACTGTTTGTTTTTAGATGGTATGCAGAAGCAATTCTCGTAAGGCTCATGAGATTGAGTGACATCTCTCATCACATCACAAATACCTCCAGGAAACATGCTGAGAGTTTTCTTCCTCTCATCGGCAACAGGATTTGTCTTTGTTCTTTCTTTCTTTCTTTTTTTCTTTCTTTCTTTCTTTCTGTGTTATTGCTTCTTATTCTTTTGTTCCTTCATTTTTTTAGAACTTCTAAGATTTGAAAGTGATCCTTATCTTAATTGCGTACTGTATTTGGCTCTGATCTCATGTGACACACACACATTCATGTTGTAGGTCAAGAAATCCAGGATAGGCGAGCAGGTCATTACAGGTGTGACACAGAGCCTGTGGAGTGTTGCTGGGCATGAGCAGATGGATCAGACGTGATTACAGCATGGAGATGGAGGAACCATCTGTCTCTCTGACTGCTTATAATAGTGATCTCAGATAGTGAATCATTAACACAACACATGCAGCGGAGATGACGCCTACTCAGCTTTTCTACCCCAGTGTCTACAGGAAGTATCTATTCAGAACTGCTGCATTTGGACATTTACAGTCAGCTATTTTAAGTTCTGCTGTTACCATGTCAAAAGTGCATATGGTGCACATACTATTTAAGAACATATTAACTGTGCTGAAAAATTCAAATAGTTTTTAAAAAACATTAATATCCCCATGAAATAGATTGAGATCCATGATTTGCCTGTTGAGATTTTTTTTGGGAAACAAGAGAGTGCGTGTGAGAGGTTGACTGTCATAGTGTGATGGAAGAAAAAAAAACCCAAAACAAATAAATGACATTTGAGGTATAACCAAGTGGCACACCTGAAAACAGCTTAATAATTAAATATAGAACAGTGAAAAGTTTTACGGGAGATGTTGTTTTTTTTTAACTGTGTAGGATTTTGTACCCCCAAATTCACCTGTCAATATTGTCGATGACAGCATGGCATGTATTTTTGGAGTTATGTTCCATCTGCAAGCCAAGACTGACCATCAGCTGGACTAAGGGGATTTCTAAACATGAGGCCATTACTAGGCGGTATCTGCCCAAGCTGAATGAATGCTTATAGATTTATAATTATAATTATTTATATACACTTCTGTCTACAGGCTAAACAGCACTAAATGAAACCTTGGATTAGGGTTTAGCATTATGTTCCGTATTTTCACGTTTCTCCAGATATACTGTCTGTCGTTTAATTCATTTATTCATTTTTCTGAACCGCCTAATCGTGCTTAAGAGTTACGGGGAGTTTGGTGCCCATTCCAGCCATCTCTGGGCAAAGGCAGAGTACACCCTGGACAGTTCTCCTGGTCAGCGCTTGGTAGAAACACGCTGACGGCTATGCAGCCTACTCTAGACGAAGGTCAGCTATGGTTCCTTTACACGCCTCTCACAGTGAGATCTAAACATAGCAAAAGCACAAAATAAACTAGTATTATACCCATACAGCAATTAACTTTTATAAAAATTTATAGTTTAGATAATCTTGATAATTTTTCATTTGTCTTTTAAGCTAGGTATTTAGTTCCACAACTTGAGGAATCCTGATTAAAATATTTCTTTTTATATTTGTCTAGATATCAAGATATTAGTCTATCTCTCTCTCTCTCTCTCTCTCTCTCTCTCTCTCACACTCTTTCTGTCAAAACCCTTCCCCTAACCTTTAATTTGCATTGGAATTTACAATTTGTCCTCCATATGGATAACAAGTCCTCATAAAGTGACTATGTAAATAGATTTACGTGATGGTTAGATCCCTGGGACACAGACATACCTAGACATCACGTATACACACAAATACACACAATTCATATGAATAGACGGCATTGTATGTGAAACATCTATGTAAAACATTTTTAATCATAATTCTGTATGCTTAAACTGCAGTTGGGCGGCTCGGCGGTGTAGTTGTTAGCACGCCCGCTTCACAGCAAGAAGACCTGGGTTTGATTCCCAGCCTGGGCGTTTCTGTATGGAGTTTGCATGTTCTCTCCATGCTTGTGTGGGTTTCCTCCCTCAGTCCAAAGACAGGCCCGGTAGGTTTGTTGGCTGTTTCAAATCTCCCCTAGGTGTGAAAGGTTGTGTGAGTGTTGGCCCTGCAATGGCCTAGCGAACTGTCCAGGGTGCACTCCGCCCTCACCCAGAGTTGGCTGAGATGGGCGCCAGCCTCCTCATGAGCCTAATTAGGGTTAAGCAGTTCAAAAAATGAATGAATGGATAAACTGCAGTGAGCTCATCAGTTCAGTGAGAGGGAATCCTTTAGCCTGTTACTCATACAGTGGGAATTTGTTAAATTATATTGAGCCAATGGCCAAATTAATTACAGCCTAAGAATTATATGATGACTAGGGATATTAATAAACATCCAACTATTCCCATCGGGCTGTTGGAGTGTGTATTACCTTGTGAGCTGTGGAGAGGTACACTATTAAATCAATGCAATAAATTGTTTATTAATTATTTCTTTATTCAACTCCAGAATGAAATAAGGTCCAATCTCTCTCGAGATGTTGTGGTTTCAGAACCCAAGCTATGCATCGAAGTGAGCCCGACTATATCTAGCCGGTATCTCTCAACCTCACGCACCAGCTTAGGCTCCATCACCACCAGAGAGGTGACATTCTATGTCCTATGAGTCAGAAGCGGCTAGGATGAAAATCAGCACCTCCAAGCCCATGTCTATGGTTCTCAGTCGGACAAAGGTGGACTGCACCCTCCGGGTCGGGAATGAGATCATGCTTCAAGTGGAGGCGTTTAAGTATCTTGGGGTCTTGTTCACGAGTGAGGGAAGGATGGAGAGGGAAATCAACACACGGATCGCTGCAGCCTCTGCTGGTAAACGGCGCCTGTACCAGTCCATCGTGGTGAAGAGGGAGCTGAGCCGCAAGGCAAAGCTCTCAATTTACAAGTCGATCTACCGTGTTTCCCTGAAAATAAGACCTAACCACAAAATAAGACCTAACGTGATTTTATAAAATGATTTTAATATAGGCCCTCCCCTTAAAATAAGCCCTAGATGAGAGCGTGAAGCCCTAGATGAGAGCGTGGCGTCACAGGGTCACGTGACTTATGTTTACATGCCATATTGGACGGTATGATCCGGACAGCGCTCGCTCATTCAACGTTGCTCAATATTTTAAAGTAAAATCGTGTTGCGCTGTTGGCTGTGCAAATAGACAGAGGAGTAAACCTGCACTGTCATTATATCGTTTTCCATCTGACCCGGAGAGAAAAGCCAAGTGGATCGCGGCGGTAAATAGGAAAGACTGGAATACTACACAATACAGTAGAATATGCAGCAAACACTTTGTATCAGGTAAATATACATTATTAGGCTTATATATAAATAAAATATGTGAATTCATACAACCATTATAAGCACTGATCATTTTAATGTATTATTGTATAAGCGCGTGTTTGTGTAGCTCTATTTGGGGATAGAACGCCCCAAATTAACCGTTATGAGGTCATAGTCTCTCTTCCCGGTTTCTGGTTCCCATTGTTGCATACAGCTTACAAATCTGGCAACAAAATACTTGTAAGCTTTTAACTCTTTGCCAGTAAATGGAGACGGGCCGTGGACAAGATATGTACAAAGATCCAAGTAAGCAAAAGCAGGAAGGGAAGAACGGTTGCGTTCTAACACATAGAAATTGACTGCGGCATTAGATATGGATCGGCAATCCACCGCTGCTTTATTTTACTCAGATACCCCGCCCTCTGGTCACCTGTCAGATGATTGACAACGTCTGACACTATTATAGTGTCACTGCTTTTGCCTTCGACACTCTAGCATATTTTGCTTTCGCTGTCATTATCGGTTGTTGTTGAAGCCAAGCTGAGTGAATCGGGTGTGTGTGTGTTCTGGATCACGCTTGCCGTCCAAGATGGCGCGTAAAGGTATTGGGGTCACGTGACTGCAAAACCTCAATTCATTGGCCTGCTACTCGCTCAATCTAGGGCTCTATGTGAAAGCGCTGACTCTTCTATTAGGCAGCTTTACCTAAAATAAACTGTCAAAGCATCAATCCTTGCGCGTTGAGGCTCAGTCGATGACGTCAGCGACTGCGTTAAAACGAAGACATACACTTGTGTCCATAAAAATAGCTAAAATCGCTAGATTCAGTTGTGGTTAAAATATTTTTTAAAAATGAAGAAATATAACGATATAAGAATATATAAAGACAAAGATATATTATAAAACATGTAATAGAGAAAATTTTAAAATACATCACATAAAAATAAGCCCTTATTAGATATGAATCGGCAATCCCCAGCTGCTTTATTTTACTCAGATACCCCGCCCTCTGGTCACCTGTCAGATGATTGACAACGTCTGACACTATTATAGTGTCACTGCTTTTGCCTTCGACACTCTAGCATATTTTGCTTTCGCTGTCATTATCGGTTGTTGAAGCCATGCTTCATGCAACGAGTTTTGGTAGTGACCGAAAGAACAAGATTGCTGATACAAGCGGCTGAAATGAGTTTCCTTCACTGGATGACGGGGCTCTCCCTTAGAGATAAGATGAGAAGCTCTACCATCCAGGGAGAGCTAGGAGTAGAACTGCTGCTCCTCCACATTAAGAGGGGCTAGTTGAGATGGCTTGGGCATCTGGCCAGAATGCCTTCCGATCGCCTGCCTAGGTGTGGTGTTTCGGGCACCGAGAACACGATGGAGGGACTATGTCTCTCGGCTTGTCTGGAAACGCCTCGGTGTCCCCCAGGAAGAGCTGGAGGAAGTGGCTGGGGAGAGGGACGTCTGAACCTTTTTGTTTAGGTTGCTGCCCCCACGACCCAATCCTAGAAGAAGTGGGAGAAGATGATGATGATGATGATGATGACTTTATTCAAAGGGGACAGTGGTGGCCTGGTGATAAGGTTTGTGTTACTGAAAGTTGGGAGTTCAAGCCCCACTCTCAATGGTTGTCACTGCTGTCCCCCCAGGGCAGCTCACTGGGTGATCAAAGGCTGGACATGTTTCTCACTGCCTATGGTGAGAGGCATGTAAAAGGAACCATTGCTGACTTTGGTCAAGAGTAGCTGCATAGTCATCAGCATGTTTCGCCCTTGCAAGGGTATACTTTGCCCTCACCCAGAATTGGCTGAGATCGGCACCAGTCACCCCATGACCCTGGTTAGGATTTTGTGGTTCCGAAAATTAATAAACTTTATCCAAGGAAGTTGTGTTAAATTTAATGAAGCGTACATATCTTTCTACAGAAAGGTGCCGGGAGATCACAACTGCGTACCTTTGAAATTCATTAGCAAACTATCCAAGCGTTACTCATTACTCATAAAGGTTATTTGGGATGCACTGAGAAAGCATCCATAGGAATCTTAAGTAGGTACCTTGATCGCAAAAGTGAAGGGCAGAAAGCAACTTTTAATGTATACCTTGTGGGGAAAAACTTAAAAAAAAATTCACATTACTTGGATGAAATATTAGTTGCCTAGTTAGATGTTTTATTGCACGTGTTCGGTGATACAAAGAATGTCAGTGCGTTTAAATTTATATATACCAAAGAATCATTGGCTGTAAGATGTGTTTGCAATTTCCTCTTTGCTTTTGTATAAGATTAAAAGATTCTAGATACCCCAACCATTTGGGAAATGAATTAATTTTGCTGAAGTGTCTTAATAATTACAGTGACATCAAGGTTAATTGCCTAATCTGTATTGCCATAGAGGCACCCTGTTGAAATCCCCACACAATCTGTTTTAAAATGGGGTCCAGAAGGCCCCCACATTAATGGGAGGATTCGACCTACATAAAGTATTCAACAAATATATACACTAATGATCTGAGACTAGATTGGAAACACTGGAATACAAGCTTCAAAAATGATAGATAGATAGATAAATAGATAGATAGACAGACAGACAGGCAGGCAGGCAGACAGAAAGACAGACAGACAGAGGGATAGTGTGAACATGTGTGTGTGTGTGTGCTATGGTAATATTTACGAAACTAGCACAAGATATATAGGGCAGTGGTGGTCTAGTGGTATAAGACGCCGGATCGCTGATCCAAAGGTTTGGGGTTCGAGTCCCACTCTCCACAAGGTTGTCACTATCCCCCCCCAGTGCAGCTAATTGGGTTATCAAAGGCCGGCCATGTCTCTCACTGTCTATGGTGTGAGGCATGTGAAAGAACCATTGCTGACTTTCAACACCGTCAGCATGTTTCCGCCCTGCGATGGCCTGGCGAGCTGTCCAGGGTGTACTCTGCCCTCGCCCTGAGTTGGCTGGGATGGGCACCAGCCTCCCTGCGACCCTAATTAGGATGAAGCGGTTACAGAAAATGAACTGAACTGAGCACCAGATATTCTGGAATAACCACTGTGAAGGTTCACATGGAGTGTGTGTGTGATACGTTCAGCATCTTCAATATAATTTAGAACAGAGAATTCATATAAGGGAATGTGCTAAGCACGTATCAATCCAATGCTTTTTTTAAGTTTAGCACTTAGACATTTCATTATAAAGCTTTATCACACGAGCACTGAACTGTGGGTTATGGAGGCTGCTCATCATCTACATCTTCCCTGATATCTCATTAATTTTACTGAGGCACATGACAAAGAGAGTGTCAATCCTATCAGTGTTGAAATAAGCCATACTGAAGGATAACCTGTCTCCATGATGTGAGGTATGGTGCCATTGCTGAGTTTATATTTCTAATGTTGACTTTAATTTTGTATTTAATAGTTAGCTTGCTACTGGGATGAATGCAATTTAAAGACTTAAAATACCCAGATACTTCTTTGTGCATGTGCATACAGTGGTTTGTGTATTGACCCCATGAGCTTTTATTTTATTTTGTAACGTTGGAACTGAAATAAACTGAATAATGATTTAAACTAAAATATACCATGAATTAAAACTCAAAGGCATTTCATATTGAAAAAGTCAATAAATGTATAATCTACAACAAAATTTTTTAACAATATATTATTTTTGAACCTAGACATTGAGTAATACATGCTAGTGTGCTCTTAATATTGGTAATGCTGTATATGTAAATGGATGGTTGCATCAGAAAAGGAATTCAGTGGGAAAACCTGTTAAAAATCAAACATGCAGTTTCAATGATAAAAGAATGACAAGAACCTCACGGGAACAGCTAATAGTAGTAAGTAGAATGATGTCGATACAATAATTTTGTTAAAATCAGCTGTTCTGCAAAGTAAAATAAATAACTCAGTGGCGTCTACCTCTATGCAGTTAAATTATTATATAATTTCAGCATAAATATAATAATTTAAGAACTGTGTTACAGTTTCCCTTAGTTCAATAAATTTGTTGTCTCTTAATTAGCACACTCATATTTTCAGGAAAAAATCAATTTGTCAAAATTACTCTAAATCTGACCAATATAATTTTTAGCTATGCAATAGCAGTTATGCATGCTTTCCTTTTTTTGCCAATAAAAGCTCCATGTTTGATTGGGGAATCAAAAATAATTTAACAAAATATATATTATTCAGGACCCCCAGTGCAGCTAACTGGGTTATCAAAGGCCGGCCATGTCTCCCACTGTCTATGGTGTGAGGCATGTCAACGAACCATTGCTGACTTTTGCAAAGAGTAGGCTGCATAGCGTCAGCGTGTTTCTGCCCTTTGCTAAAGGGTTGTGTCAAGAAGGGCATCTGACATTAAAACCTATGCCAAATCAAACATGCGACGATTCACTTTGGCGACCCCTGAAAAGGGAAAAAGCTGAAAGGAAAAGAAGAAGATATATTATTCAGGAAGTGGGGTCATTCATGACCTGATCTTCATCAATGGCATGGATGTGAACGTGTCGCCAACTTCAAATTCCTGGGGACCCACATCTCAGAGAACCTGTCCTGGTCAACCAACACCTCCTGCCTCATCAAGAAGGCTCATTAGCACCTCCTGTTCTTCTTGTAGACACTAAAGTACAACAAAATCTGCTGACATCCTGGGTAACTTCTACCTCTGTGCAATAGAGAGCATCCTGAACGACTGTGTCACAGTCTGGTATGGCAATTGCTGTTGCTGATTACAAGCCATGGCAGTAGGTGGCAAAAACTGCCCCACACATCACAGGGACTCCACTTCCTGATATTGAGGACATCCACAAGAAGAAATGTCTTCACAGGGCATGCAGCATTCTGAGGGACTCCTCTCATCCTGCCAATAGACTCTTTCAGTTCCTCCCCTCCAGAAGGCGCTTCAGGAGCCTTCGGACAAAAAACAGCAGGTTTTGGAACAGCTACTTCCCCACAGCTGTCATTCTGCTGAACCTTCCCTTCCTTCCCATCCACACTACACTATACATGTATTGTACATGGTTACATTGTTATAGTCCGTTCACAGTGTTTTTCTTTCATATATACAGTCATAGCACACTGTATATCGGTATGTATATATACGTACATGTATATGATCATGTATATGAGTACACATGCACACAGCACATCTGTATATTCTGCATATTACATTTGTATATCTGTATATACATATTTATACATAGCACATCTATATATTTGTCCATATTACATATTACTGTGAGGCCCTGCAATGGTCTGACGAGCTGTCCAGGGTGTATCCCACCCTCGAGCAGAATTGGCTGAGATGAGCGACAGTCTCCACATGACCCTAGTTAGGATTCAGTGGTTCAGAAAATGAATGAATGACATATTACTTTATATCTGTTCTTCTATATGGAAGAACATCTGTATATTCACCAGAGTTTATCTGTATATTGCTCCTCTGTAAATTAATGCTAACTTATCATGCTTAAACTGCACTTATCTGTACATAACTGCTTCTAAATATATATACTGCACATACTGTATATCCTGCTCTTGCTGCTTTCTGCACTTCTGATTGGATGCTAAACTATATTTTGTTAATCTGTATGTATACATATGGAAAAATTGAATCTAATCTAATATAATCAATTTTATCATGTAATATTCCTCCAATCATGTGATTTTATATTCTCTCTTTCTCTCTTTTGCGAACACACACACACACACACACACACACACACACACACACACACACACACACAGCAGTTTCTTTGTCATCATTTCTTTTCTATTTTACTAACGTTTGCATTGCATTGCTCATGAAGAATGCTTTTTCTTTCATTACTAAATAGAGCTCTGAGATCTGTTTGTGTTAAAGTGATCTTTAATTTTAGTTTTCTAATTAAGATTTTTCCCTAACCACATTTCATCTGCAAAATTGACAATTTACTTGCTATTCTTCCAGGTTTTAATTATTGGATAGTTCTTAACACAATTCCAGTCACCTCCTTCAGCAATCTCCTTAATTGTTTACTTTTACGTGATGCATGCCAATAATTTGACACTTCTGAAACACATAACATCTTTTTCATGACCTCGGGATGTCTTCCAACTTGGTTGTTTAAGAAATGAGAAGGTACTCACTGCATCAGCTTGGTTTAGCGGAATTATTGCCAACTGAAACACATTAATCACTTCAGCAATTATCCAATCAAACACTATTAAAAGTTTGATCTTTAAGAGTTTGATTTTAAATCTAAATGTGACCTTCTTTTGGCTGGGTAGACGGTATTGAATGGTAGCATGCAGGAGCAATTTAGTTTCTAATAGAAAATTATTTTAGTTCATGACATAATGATTTTGATTGTTTCTGTGATCTGTAGGAAATGGGTGTAGTTTCTTTGAAAAAAATAAGTAAACTCAGGATCAACCTGTAGAATAATTACATTTTGAGCATCATTTTAGCTGCTTTTTATTAGGAGGATATGTGAGAACCCAAGAAGGATGAATAAGAACCATCAATTATAAAGTGGAATAGGTAGAACCATCTACGTAGTTATAAATATCCAGAAAGTTTGTACTGGCCACTTGCTAACTTCCGCAGTCCAATAAAATCTGAGAGTGAGCCACTTTTTTTTTTTTTTGGCCTGGCAGTGAATTGTGAGTACAGTATGGCCAATTGTTGGTTAATTTTTTGCTCCACTAGCAGAAACTACGACACTCATGTTATAGTTCATAAGCCAGTTTGCTAGTGCGCACACAAATCTGCACACTTCTCTTAAAGGCTCTTTTGGGAAAATTGGCATTTCTTTATTTTTATTTTAATTTGGAGAGGGTTCATATTTCACATTAGAAGTCATTCCTGATGCCCAATGTAGCTAACTGAGTTATCAAAGGCCGGGCATGTCTCTCACTGCCTGTGGTGTGAGGCATGTAAAAGAACCACTTCTGACTTTCGCCAAGAGTAAGCTGCATGGCCTTCAGCATATTTCTGCCCTGCAATGGCCTGGCGAGCTGTACAGGGTGTACTCTGCATTCACCCAGAAGTCGGCTGAGATGGGCGCCAGCCTCCCTGCGACCCTAATTATGATTAAGCAGTTCAGAAAATGAATGATCGAATGGGTTATTCCTGAATAATATAAACTGCCTGAACAAAAAAAATGTGATACTGTAATACTGTATTTTGTTTGAACAACTTTAGCCTCACTTACAGTGTATAATCTCCATGACATTTTTTCGACAAACTTGAGCACCATCACGACATTTATTTCCATTCAGAGTTGAGTTCATTTTTCACAGACATCTTGAAGTGAAGATGGGAAAATAGAGCCAGTCTATAAAGTCTTCTACAGTATAAAGACTTTCAACAGGGTTAAGGTCATGACTCAGGGTCAGGCTTACCAAACCACTTTTTCACTTTTATATCTGCACCATTGGGTGGAAAAAGACCACTGATAGAATAACTTTGTCATTCAGTAGTTTCAGGTTCTCAGCTTTTATTTTGGTTGTCAGCATTTGATAAAATTGGGAACACTATAAACTATTACTTTGCTGAAATGTCAGGTCTAATATATGCACATCATTTTTTTTTTCAAAACACATTTATCTTTGACACCTCTTAGTATGTTCTATAGTTGCAAATAACAATACTCATAGTTGGAAAACATTGTAGTTGCTCCCTACACTAACAATGGACACTCCAGTTATTAAATAAATAAGTTTTATTTAGTTTTTGTGAAGTCTAGCTCCAACACTCACTTGGAGCATTTCTAAGCCATTTAGGTCCCCCAGTTAGACAATTTCTGTGTTTTCCTGATAATAAGGTAAAGGTAAGTCTATTGGGTTTTTACCCCCGAGCCTAGCGGCTCATCAGGCCGGTGCTTATCCCTGGTTTCTGTAGCATGAAGCAACCAGGAGTTCAACTCCTCCTAGATGGGACACTCGTCCATCGCAGGTTACCTTCCCAGTATATTTTTACTGGTACCCATTTATACTGCTGGGTGAACAGATGCACACTTGTGGTGGAGACCTTGCCCAGGGGTCTTACCACAGTGAGGGTCTCAGTGGGATTTGAACTCCCAATCTCCCAATCATGAGCACAGCACCCTAACCACTACACCACCGGCCCCACTTTTCCTTATAATGACACTATATAAATATATAAATTTAATCAAGAAGGACATTGTCATGAGTGATGCCACGGTCCAAGAAGTCAATAAATCACTTGTTCCATAAGTTATTAATGAATATCAGAGATTTATTAATTTTAACAACAAAAGAAATGTATGAGAAACTGTAGTTCAGTCAGACCGCCCGTCATATTTTTAAAAAATGATGGAAGAAAAAAAATGTGCTTCAAAACACACAAGCCAAAAGAAATTTACTCCAGCATCAGTAACCAGAGAAGTGTATTGTGTGTTTTGTCCCCAGTGACAAATGCTGCAGAAAAGACGGCATTGCATTACGTACTCTTAACTTCTTTTATAGATAAAATGAAATACAGTATACTGCAGTGGTGGTCTAGTGGATAGGGTGCAGGATCGTTGATCCTAAGGTTGGGGGTTTGAGTCCCCACAAAGGTTGTCACTGTCCCCCCACTGCAGCTAACTGGGTTATCAAAGGTGGGCCATGTCTCTCACTGTCTATGGTGAGAGGCATGTAAAAGAACCATTTGACTTTCGTAAAGAGTAGGCTGCAAAGTCGTCAGCTTGTTTCTGTCCCTTGCTAAAGGGTTGTGACAGGAAGGGCATCCGACATAAAAAAAAAACCTATGCCAAATCAAATGTGTGAATCAAGTGATTTGCTGTGGCGACTCCCGAGAAAAGGGAAAAGGCCGAAAAGAGAAGAAGATATGAGCAAAATTGACATGATTTTTCTCAAGCCAACAATTTTTCTATTGTGGCTAATCATGTTTAAATCACATGTCTTGCACTGTGAGCAAGTAAATAATTATATTAATATATTTAATATTATTTAATATTTTCCCGCACTATGAATTTATGATGTGTAGTGTGAATATTGCAAAAGGAATTATAGATGGTGTTTCGATGAATTATTATGGTCGCAGGAGTAAAAACCCTGGATTAATTATAGGACAAACAAATAATTTTAGTACAACACTGTTGTATTTTCTTGCTGTAAAGCAGACATGTCAACCACTATGACACAGTGCCACCTGAGTAGAGGTTTTTATAGGAGTAAAAAAATGGGCAGACACAAAACCTCCATGTGGGTGTACTGGTCAGGCGTCTGCAAACCTTTGTATACTATAATACGTACAGTGTGGTGATGTGACATAAGAGACTGAGAAATAAAAAAGTGATCTTCTGTTACTTGACCTTCCTGTGTGACAATGAACTCAGGCTTTGCTGCATGCAATTGTATAATATTTGTTATTAAATCGTATTGAGTGTGCTTTGTAAATCCTTGGCAAAGAATAAATGTGACCCTATTATACACTCGCATGGCGAAATGAACATTGATTATCTGTCAATCTATTCTGAGTTACATTTGCATACATGGCACATTTGATTAGCTGTGACGTGATTGCTTACTTAGATTGCAAACCATAAAACTTGAAACAAATTTGTTCTGCATAGCAATTAAAAAATGTGTCAGAACAGCAAGTTGGACCAACAGCATGCTAAACAGTACAGTATTTATAAACTGTACATTATTTCATGAATGCATGATTGTTATGAAAAGAAATAGGGTGAATTTTGTTCATTCATACATATATATATATATATATATATATATATATATATATATATATATATATATATATATATATAAAATGCAGCTGTGAGGGGGGCACAAGCCAGTGTTCTTTTCACGCCGAACCGAAGCCCGGACAAATGCAGAGGGTTGTGTCAGGAAGGGTATCTGACATAAAATCTGTGCCAAATCTACTATGCGGATCATCAATACGATTTCCAAACCAGATCGGTCGAGACCCAGGTTAACAACAATCACCATCAGTGCTATCGAACTGGCTGACATGATGCAGAGGAGGAAGGTGGACATACTGTGTGTTCAGGAGACCAGGTGAAAGATAGCAAGGCTAGAAGCTTAGGAGCTTAGGAGCAGAGTTTAAACTGTTTTTTTCATGGTGTGGATGGGAAGAGAAATGGAGTAGGAGTCATCTTGAAGGAGGAGTTCGTCAGGAACGTTCTAGAAGGTGTTAGACAGAGTGATGAGTCTCAAGTTAGAAATTGAAGGTGTGATGTTCAATGTTGTTAGTGCTTATGGCCCACAGGCAGGATGTGAGTTAGAAGAGAAGAGAGATTCTGGAGTGAGTCAGATGAAGAGATGCAGAGTACCCCCAGAGGTGAAAGTGTGGTCATTGGTGCAGACTTCAATGGACATGTTGGTGCAGGCAACAGAGGGAACGTGGAAGTGATGGGCAGCTTTGGTATCCAGGACAGTAACAGAAGGATAGACGTTGATAGATTTTGCAAAAAGGATGGAAATGGCTGTGGTGAATACTTTCTTCCAGAACAGACAGGAGCATAGAGTGACTTATACAAGCGAAGATAGGAGCACACAGGTAGACTACATCTTGGGTAGACAATGTAATTTGAAGGAAGTCAGTGACTGCAAAATACAGTAGTAGTGGGTAAGAGTGTTGCCAGACAGTATAGGGTGGTGGTGTGCAGGCTGACACTGATGGTGATGAAGGAGAAGAAGGCAAAGGCAGAGCAGAAAACAAAGTGGTGGAAGCTGAAAAAGTAAGAGTGTCATGTTGTCTTCAAGGAGGAGTTGAAACAGGCTTTTGGTGGTCAGGAAGTGCTTCCAAATGACTGGACAACTACAGCTAATGTGATCAGGGAGACAGGTAGGAGAGTACTTGGTGTGTCCTCTGGAAGGAAAGTAGATAAGGAGACTTGGTGGTGGAATCAGGAAGTGCAGGAGTGTGCACAAAGGAAGAGGTTAGCTAAGAAGAACTTGGACATTGAGAGGACTGAAGAGAGTAAACAGAAGTACAGGGATACGCAGCGTAAGGCAAAGGTAGCGGTGTCAAAGGCCAAACAGAGGGCGTATGATGACTTGTATGCGAGGTTGGACAGTAAGGAGGGAGAAAAGGATTTATACAGGTTGACACAGCAGAGAAATAGAGATGGGAAGGACATGCAGCAAGTTAGGGTGATAAAGGACAGAGAGGGAAATGTATTGACTGATGAAAGAAGTGTGTTGGGAAAATGGAAAGAGTACTTTGAAGAGCTGATGAATGAGGAAAATGAGAGAGGAAAAAAAGGAGTAGAAGAGGTGACTGTTGGGGACCAGGGAGTAGCAAAGATTAGTAATTGTGAATTGAGGAGGACATTGAAGAGGATGAAGAGTGGAAAGCCAGTTGGTCCTGTGGAGGTATGGAAGTGTCATGGAGAGGCAGCAGTAGATTTCTGACAAGAACATTCAGCAAGGTCTTTGAGAGTGGAAGGATGCTGGAGGAATGGAGAAGTGTGCTGGTGCCCATATTTAAGAACAAGGGAGACGTGCAGAGTTGTGGCAACTACAGAGGGATAAATCCCAGTTTGACCCCCATTGTGCTAAGATCCCTGGGCAAGGTCTTAACCACAAGTGTGCCTCTGTTCACCCAGCAGTACAAATGGGTACCAGTAAAAATATACTGATAAGTTAACCTGCAATGGACTAACATTCCATCCAGGAGGAGTTGAACTCCTGGTCACTTCACACTATGGAAACCGGGTATAAGCACCGGTCCGATGAGCCACTATGGCTTGGGTATAAAAAGCACAAACAGACTTTTACCTTAGGGGGTAGTGTATATATATATATATATATATATATATATATATATATATATATATATATATATATATATATATATATATATAAACCAAATTTAAAAATAAGGAAATTAAGGAAGAATAGGGGAAATAGTTAACTAAAATGCCAGAAAAACAAGGTCAATTATGCCAAAAAACAACCCAAAATCTTCCATCACAACAACTGACATTGTTGCATCTGTGTGTGCATGTATCAACTGCACATATGTGTGCCGTCTTCTTCTCATGCAATATCATCTGTATGTGTGTGTATTTATATTTTATTTACATCTTATGTTATTTTTTGAATGTATAATTGTTATTATTAGCATTTATAGCATTGGATATGTATTTATTTATATTATATACACACATATACATGTACGTATACGTCAGTCAGGGGTGGGTTGTGATCCTACTTTGCGGATTTCGATGGTCGCGTGGGGATCTCGGTCCCAATTAACCGCGGAAGGTGAGGTATCCCTGTATATACATTTATATACTGTATATAACATTTTTTTTAAACAAACAAAAAAAAATCCAAAAATCTACATCATTATAAAAGATTAATACATTTTTAAACATTGCTCAGAGTCTTTATTAGTTGCTTGGTGGTCAGTCAATGGTATACTGTACTGGTTTCAGTGGAAGTGGGGAGCTGCTCCCCTCAACTGGCGATGTTTCAGGAAGGTGGAAGGAACTTCCGAGGACCTCCTCGATCCCACCAACAAGCCCTCCATGGAGGAGAAAGACTCTGGGAATTTGGGTAGGGGTCCACCCATTACTGGGGCTGAGGTTGCGGAGGTAGTCAAAAAGCTCCTCTGTAGTTGGGCTCGGGGGATGCATGAGATCCGCCGTGAATATCTCAGGGCTCTGGATGTTGAAGGACAGGTCCCTGCTCCATCGCGTGGTCATCGGGGGCCGTACCTATCGATTAGCAAACCGAGGTTGTAGTCCCCATTTTTAAAAGGGGGACCGGAGGGCATGATCCAATTATCATGGAATCACACTCCTCAGCGTACCCAGGAAAGTCTATGCAGGGGTACTGCAGATAAGGATTTGACTGATGGTTGATCTTCGGATTCAGAGGAACAATATGGTTTTTGTCTTGGCAGTGGCACTCTCGACCAAATCTATACACCCTACAGGTTCCAGGGGAGGGGGGGGGTACTTTTGAGTTTGTCTAATCTGTCCGCATGTGTTTTGTGGATTTAGAGAAGGCTTTCGACCATGTCCCTCAGGCTATCTTGTGGGGTGTGCACCAGAAGTACAGTTACCGGACCCATTGCTATGCGCCATTCAGTCTCTGTATCACCAGAGCTAGAGCTAGGTCCGCATTGGTAACAACAGGTCAAATTAATTTCTGGTGAGAGTTGGAGTCCGTCAAGGCTGTCCTTTGTCACCGATTTTGTTCATATTTTTTATAGACAGAAATTCTAGGCGCAGCCGTGGTGTTGAGGGTTCTGGTTTGATGGCCCACAGATCTCTTCTCTGCTTTTTGTGGAAGATGTTGTCCTTTTAGCTTCATCAATTCAGAACGTCCAGATCTCATTGGATCAATTCGCAGTCCAGTGTGAAGTGGCCGGGATGAGAAACAGCACCTCCAAGTCCGAGGCCATGGTTCTCTGCCGGAAAGGGTGGAATGCACCTTCTGGGTCTGGAATGAGGTCATGCCCCAAGTGGTGGAGTTCAAGTATCTCGGGGTCTTGTTTATGATTGAGGGAAGGATGGCCCAGGAGATCGACAGGCGATTCGCACAGAGAAATGCAATTGCAAAAGTCTCATAAAATCAGACGAATGATCTTGCCATCATGCCGAATCAAACCAAGTTGATTGGCATGTTGATTTGTAACTTTCTCCTGCCTTGTTCTGCCCTATGACTCTCTTTTAGAGGTGTTCTGACATCTTTGACCGCTCATCTGTTTTTCTTGTTCAGATGATGCCCAGTGTGACACCGCAGGACAACTGAAATATGTCTGCTATTTATACTTAAGCTACTGTAGATGTTTGAAGACGAGTTAAATGTTTTCATTTCAAAAAACACTTGTTGTAAGATACTGTCAAAGATTTGTGCTTTGTGACCTCCCTTTAAATGTTTCATTAAAGAGGTATAAATATTAATCCTAACTAGGGTCGCAAGGAGGCTGGCGCCCATCTTAGCTGACTCTGGGTGAGAACAGAGTACACCCTGGACAGCTCGCCAACACTCACAAAACCTTTACACTCACATTCACATTTCGGGTGATTTGGAACGGCCAATTAGCCTACTATGCATGTATTTTTGGACCGTGGGAGTAAACGGAGAGAACATGCAAACTCCACACAGAAAAGCTTGAGCTGGGAATCAAACTTCAGGCCCTCTTGCTGTGAGATTGATGTACTAATCACTACACCACTACGCTGCTGCTAATTTATTTATTTTTTGGATAATTATAGAACATCATTTAAATCAAGGTATACACATATAGACAAATTAATTCAAAATTAATCTATTAAACTTTTTTTTGCAACCTACTGTATAAAAAAGGTAAGGTAAAGTCTGTTGGGCTTTTTACACCCGAGCCATAGTGACTGATCAGGCCAGCGCTTATCCCCAGTTTCTGTAGCATGAAGCAACTCGGAGATCAACTCCTCCCGGATGGGACGCTCGTCCATCGCAGGTTACCTTCCCAGTATATTTTTACTGGTACCCATTTATACTGCTGGATGGACAGAGGCACACTTGCCCAGGGGTCTTAGCACAGTGGGGGTCTAGGGTCTAACTGGGATTTGAACTCACAACCTCCCAATCGTGAGTCCAGCGCTCTAACCACTATGCCACCGGCCCCACGTAACCTACTGTATGATACAAGAATATTTTTTTTTATTTCTGAGGTGTTAAACAGTTGTGTTTTTACACACCCTGAATATGCTATTGTTATTCAAAAAAAAAAAAAAGTTCGGCGCCAAACTGTGACAAGACTGATCCAAGGGCACATTAAATGCTTAAAGCCAGTCAATCTCATATGGAATGTCTCTTGAAAGACAGACAGCGTCCAAGTCTGAAACCCATCAGTGAATAGAGAAAGAAGATAAAAGTAATGGCAGCAGTTGTGATAGTCTTCCTTATCTCTACTCTGCAAAGTTTTCATCGATCTACCTCAGCAAGTGATTGTCCATCAACAAGGTCCTGCCAAACATTACAATTCAACTCCGCAGCAGGGCCATTGATCTGACTGCATGTCCAGGTGCTGGCACCATGTGCTCTTTGTGTCCTTTCATGAATTAAATGAACACAGCAGTGAAAAAAACTGAAGGAGCCTATGTGGGTAGGTGACCTCTGAGACACCAATGGAAGCATATTTGTATAGACCCCACTCTGATCAGAACGTAACTGCAGTTTGAAGAGCTAGTTTAATAGACCTGTAACATGTATCATTTGGTTGTAAATTCTAAAATTGCTTAATAAATACTGTTTAAATGTTTTTAAAGCATGTTGACGAAACAGTGAGAGCATATTTGTTAAAAATTAGAATTGGGAGCTGCTATTGCATGGTCACTGGTAATAAAATTTCACTCATTACTTACCATTTAGTCATATTACGGTCACGGGGAGGCTAGAGCTTATCTTGGCTGAGACTTGGCAAAGACGGGCTTCACCTGGAACATCTCACCAGACAAGTGCAGCAGCAACACACACAGAACCATTCATTCACCCACACCCACACACACAACACACACACACACACACACACACACACACACACACACTCACCCAACACCCTCGGCAAGCCCCAGAGTCAAATCCAGGACCATTTAGCTGTGAAGCAGTCATGATCACCACTACGCCTCTACGCCTTGGTAATATATTTGTACATTTTTATTTACATTATTTTATTTCCCTCTGTTGAGATGTGATACATATGGCGCTAAGATTAAGATTAAAGATTTAGATTAAACTGTGCTGTCTTGCTTTTCTCATCACGACAAGTTTTTTAAATAAAAGGTTTTGCCAGAGATACTCTCATTGTTTTCTATTATCATTAATCTGCCCACTGGTTGAGTGTCCTTTTGGTTCAGAAATTCATAATGTGACACAGTTCACCTTAACAGATAAGATATCTGTGGTTTATGAGAGAATATAAAATCAATTTCCCCTTTCCCTGCTTTATTAGGTATTTATACAGTACTTGGTAATAAAAGGTAATAAAAGCAAACCACCAGAGGGGAAAGAAGGAGACAAAACAACCAGTTTGGTGGTATTACCTATTAATTGCAAGTGTCTAAAAACATTCTATGAGTTGGAGAAGACTATGTAGCTTTGTGCTAGTCCATAATAAAAAGCAAGAATTAGAGTCATTTAGAAGTTGCCCACCAGTTTGCAGTAAGAAGATGCCCTCGGGTTACTATCTGCAGCTTTGAGCTAATGCCAATTAAGTGTGTTTCCATTACAAACCAATAATTACCCTGTAATTACAGCTCATTGAGGCCTTTTATTGGAAAGACAACAGCGGAGTATAGCATTAACATGAAAGACACAGATGTTAATATTCATTAGGTCCCGTGAATAGAGCAAGGATGTACGAGGGTTGATACAAAAGTTGGAATAACTTTATGAACTGACATAGCTCGTTCAAATTACATGTTTTGTAGAACAACTCTTTCTATATAAAAACCAATAATAACACTTCTTTTTCATAGCAAGCACCTCATGAATTCCAAGCAGAAACAACAAGCCGTCATTGAGCTTTTGCCAGAGGAAGGATGAAGGTTGTATGACATCTAAAAAAAGGATCCTGAATGTTGACAAGAGCAATACGCACGGGTGGATGAAGTAGTTCAACAAAGGTGACTTTGACACAAAGAGGCTTCCAGAGTTGGGGTCAACGCTACTGAAAATGCATCGCTTGTAATGGAGACGATATTGAGTAGTACCTTTGTCTTGGGAAAATAACATGTAAACAAACATGTAAATCTGAACAGTTAATGTCAGTTAATAAAAAAAAGTTATGCAACTTCTGCATTACTTTTGGCACAACCTTCCTATCAAGATTGGTGATGAATATAATCAGAAATATGCATGGAAATTAAAATGCATGCTGATTAAAGGTTTTAAATTGTACTAAATGAGGCAGGTCAGGTCAATGTTATTTTTTAAGAGTGAGGAGATGCTATGCTAAGAAGGCTGTGTTGTAGTTATGCAGTAAACCAAGGATGTGCTGGTAAAGACAAGACGCAAAGGAAGCCATAGACTTGAAGGACTAAAATGAAACAGCCAAAGCTGCCACACAAAAGCAGTGCCAGCAGCAAAACCTCAGACATGGTAAATTTTGGAGAGTGCATGGACAAAGACTGCTATTTGTCTTGACCTCAAAGATGTTCTAGTGATCCATTCAGAGGGGGAGATGGAACTATGCACCAGCTCTGCTGAACAAGTGTGGGGGAGTGTTTTCCTCAACCAGGATAGTATGTCTGAATGAAGGAAGGTGAACTTTGTTCCAGGCTATGGAACTGCGGAGCAGCTCTTTACTCTTGCACAGCTTTTTGAAGGACAAAGAAAGTTTAAAAATCCAGCCTCCATTGTGGATTTGGAGACAGCCAATGATCATGTTCATCAACAGTTTTTCTAAGGCAGTGCTTCTCAATTATTTTCTGTGGCGCCCTCCCTAGGAAGAAAAAATATTTACCCCCCACCACCCCACAAGCGACGATAAATAGTATTATTTGTTTCTAAAATTGTTAATAGTACACCTCTGCATAACACTGTATCTTTATTAACATTAAAAACAAAAAAAGAAAGAAATATAGTTCAACATACAATAAAGAAAAAATTCATTAATGTTGTTTTTAATCTGTAATAGAAAAGATTTAAAGTGCACCAACGTGCCTGGAATAAAAAATACATCCTTAATTTAAACTCATTCAACTTACTTATGTCTTTAATATCTCGGTCTCTCGCCACCTTTCTCTTGTTCCTTTCAAAAATATATTTCCGTGTTGTTTCTTGAGGGGTTGTTTACTGCACTTCACATCGTTTGCTCGTGCGAAAAACCGCTACACCATAGCATGACAATGAGAGCGCCACTGCTAACTAGTGGAGTGGAGGTGCAATTACACTTCATTCTCGTACACAGTTCCAGAAAAGCCTGTTCCCCAGGGTCATACATGCTCCACCCGATATCACACTGCGCCCCCCCTGGCATCAGGGCACCTCGGGGGGGGGCACGCGCCACTATTTGAGAAGCACTGTTCTAAGGGGAAATGCAGTTCAGGGTATCTGGGTCAGAACTTCATGTGATCTCTGCAAGAATCCAGTTAGACTTACATCTGCATTACCAGCCGACACATTTTAAGATGGGTAATTGTGCTCTTGACGAATATGACGCAGCCATGGAAAGAAGCTCAGTAACAGATTGACGTAATATCCTTGTTATCTGAAAATGATGCTTTCCAGGCAGTATTCAGTGTACATGATGGACACACTCTCGATTGGGCTGATGAATATGAAGTGTGTCCAGTAAAATTCAGCACTTCTGAGATTGAACCCATGGTTCTCTTTTGATTAAAAAAACTGATTCCGCAATCAGATGTTTGAGTGATAGAAAAGTGTGAAATTCAAAAGTGACAAATTAAACAACATGGTTAAAGTCGTACTGGTATGTGATGTAGTACCTTGGGACTTATGATTCCATAATTTTCTCTTTTATAATATGGACAAATTTGACTTTAATTAAAATATTTTTTATCTAATTTGTTTGTGGTATGTTTCATTTAGTCAAAAGATTCAACCAAAAATGTCTGTGTTTTTTATTTATTTCACAGGTGGAGCTGGTGGTGTAGTGGCTAGTGTGCTGGGCTCATGCTTCAGAGACTGTGGGTTCAAATCCCTGTTACAACCCCATTTTGCTAAGACCTTTGGACAAGGTTTCACCAACAAGTGGGCCTCTGTCCACCCAGCATGAAGAAATACCAGTACAAAAATACTGGGAAGGTGACCTCTGATGGACTTCGTCTCATCCGTGAGGAGCTGAACTCCTAAGTTGCTTCATGCTACAGAAACCGGGAGAAGCTCCAGCTCTGATGAGCCACTAGGCTCAGGTGTAACACAGATTATATATATATATATATATATATATATATATATATATATATATATATATATATATATATATATATATATATATATATATATAAACCATGTATCATTAAGTCAAAATCTTCCCCTATCAATCAAAAAATATCTGTGATTTGTTTATTTTTACAGGTGTCAAATTCAAGGCCTGCTGCCCAGATCCAGCTCATCAACTAATTTTATGTGGCCTGACAGAGCTTTTAAAGAATACGATTATCGCACCTGGCCGTCAGGGTGTTTCTGCCCTTGCTCTGGGTTGTGTCAGGAAGGGCAAAAAAACGATGCTAAATCAAACATGTGAATCATTAATATGACTTCCATGAAGATACAGTAGAGGCAGATGATTCGCTGTGGCGACCCCTGAAGGGAACAGCCGAAAGGAAAAGAAGAAGATTATCGCTCATTCTTTGCATCAAGTATTACTATAAAATATAGTTCATCCATCCACTAGATGGAGCCAAGCTATTTCAAGTAAACAGCTAGCCATTCATGACCCAGGAAAGAAGCACCGAGATAATTACATGTTTTGGCAGGGGTTATAGTATACCTGTAGCGTGACGGCAACATACAGTATATTGAAAGGCAGTGATGGCTTAGCGAATAAGGTACTGGGTTACTGATTTGAAGGGCAGCAGTTCAATAACCACTGTTGGGCTCTTGAGCAAGGCCCTTAACCCTAAGATGTATGTGTGTATATATATCTTCTTCCTCTTTTCCTTTTGGCTGTTCCTTTCAGGGGTCGCCACGGCGAATCATCTGCCTCCATCTCACCCTGTCCTCTTCATCTTCTTCTCTTACACCAACTACCTTCATGTCTTCCTTCACCACATCCATGAATCGTCTCTTTGGTCTTCCTCTAGGCCTTCTGCCTGGTAGTTCCAACCTCAGCATCCTACTACCAATATACTCACTATCCCTCCTCTGTACATGTCCAAACCATCTCAATCTAGCCTCTCTGACTTTGTCTCCAAAACCTCTTACATGTGCTGTCCCTCTGATGTACTCATTCCTGATCCTATCCATCCTCGTTACCCCCAAAGAGAACCTCAAATATACTGGTCCTTCTCAAAAAATTAGCATATTGTGATAAAGTTCATTATTTTCTGTAATGTACTGATAAACATTAGACTTTCATATATTTTAGATTCATTACACACAACTGAAGTCGTTCAAGCCTTTTATTGTTTTAATATTGATAATTTTGGCAAAAAAAGTAAAGAAAAACCAAAAATCTCTATCTCAAAAAATTAGCATATTTCATCCGACCAATAAAAAGGTGTTTTTAATTAAAAAAAAATCAACCTTCAAATAATTATGTTCAGTTATGCACTCAATACTTGGTCGGGGAATCCTTTTGCAGAAATGACTGCTTCAGTGCAGCGTGGCATGGAGGCAATCAGCCTGTGGCACTGCTGAGGTGTTATGGAGGCCCAGGATGCTTCGATAGCGGCCTTAAGCTCATCCACAGTGTTGGGTCTGGTGTCTCTTCACAATATCCCACAGATTATCTATGGGGTTCAGGTCAGGAGAGTTGGCAGGCCAATTGAGCACAGTAATACCATGGTCAGTAAACCATTTAGCAGTGGTTTTGGCACTGTGAGCAGGTGCCAGGTCATGCTGAAAAATGAAAATCTTCATCTCCATAAAGCTTTTCAGCAGATGGAAGCATGAAGTGCTCCAAAATCTCCTGATAGCTAGCTGCATTGACCCTGCCCTTGATAAAACACAGTGGACCAACACCAGCAGATGACATGGCACCCCAGACCATCACTGACTGTGGGTACTTGACACTGGACTTCAGGCATTTTGGCATTTCCTTGTCCCCAGTCTTCCTCCAGACTCTGGCACCTTGATTTCCGAATGACATGCAAAATTTGCTTTCATCCGAAAAAAGTACTTTGGACTGCTGAGCAACAGTCCAGTGCTGCTTCTCTGTAGCCCAGGTCAGGCGCTTCTGCCGCTGTTTCTGGTTCAAAAGTGGCTTAACCTGGGGAATGCGGCACCTGTAGCCCAGTCCACTGCTTCCACAGGTCCCCCAAGGTCTGGAATTGGCCCTTCTCCACAATCTTCTTCAGGGTCCGGTCACCTCTTCTGGTTGTGCAGCGTTTTCTGCCACACTTTTTCCTTCCCACAGACGTCCCACTGAGGTGCCTTGATACAGCACTCTGGGAACAGCCTATTCGCTCAGAGATTTCTTTCTGTGCCTTACCCTCTTGCTTGTGGGTGTCAATGATGGCCTTCTGGACGGCAGTCAGGTCGGCAGTCTTACCCATGATTGCGGTTTTGAGTAATGAACCAGGCTGGGAGTTTTTAAAAGCCTCAGGAATCTTTTGCAGGTGTTTAGAGTTAATTGGTTGATTCAGATGATTAGGTTAATAGCTCATTTAGGATACCTTTTCATGATATGCTAATTTTTTGAGATAGGAATTTTGGGTTTTCATGAGCTGTATGCCAAAATCATCAGTATTAAAACAATAAAAGACCTGAAATATTTCAGTTGGTGTGCAATGAATCTAAAATATATGAAAGTTTAATTTTTATCAGTACATTACAGAAAATAATGAACTTTATCACAATATGCAAATTTTTGAGAAGGACTAGTATATATATATACATTTAAGGCAAAATTACACTGGAAGTGTACCTTAGTGTGGTTACATATTATAAAATATAAAAAGCATATAAATGTGATGGCGAGCTGTCCAGGTCAAACGCATAATTTACATAGATCACACTCGACAGAATGAAATACGCAGCATGTAGCCCCATCTGCTGGCAAAAGAGAATAATATAATACAGCACAATAAAATATTACAAAGACTGAACAACTTCTTCTTCGTACACCTTCAACTTGCTGAAGACTCTGACAGTTTTGGGGCTGTGTGAAAGGTGCAGCATAGGTTTGTACGTCGTTTTTTTACGTTGTCCTTCCTGACACAACCCTTTAGCAAGGGACAGAAACACGCTGACGGCTTTGCAGCTACTCTTTATGAAACTCAGCAATGGTTCTTCTACATGCCTCTCACTATAGACAGTGAGAGACATGGCCCGTCTTTGATAACCCAGTTAGCTATACTGGGGGGGGGCAGTGACAACCTTGTGGAGAGTGGGACTCAAACCCTCAACCTTAGGATCAGCGATCCAGCGCCCTCTAAAAACTGGCCTCAGGTTCTTGTTCATGGCTGATGGAGAGGATCTGGGTGTGATCAACTGTTGTAACTCATTCAGCTTTAGCATTCCTGCCTTGTTCATTTGGAAGAAGACAGCAGTTGTTAATTTGAGCACCTGTTAAATCAAAACTCATTAATATTAGCAGTGTGGCTTTCAATTAGTGACGTCATTCATTCTTTGAAAAACAGGTGCCAATTTTTGTCCTTATTTAAAGAAGGGCAGCAGGATATGTTGTACCTCCTGGTTATGGAGCATTTCGCCCTGATATTCTGAGGAAAATGGGTCCTTCCAGACTTCCAGACATTGTTCAGAAGAACAGTGAACCTTTATTAAAAAAAATGACTGGAGAAGCAAAAACACATCAAGAAGTGCAGAAAACAACAGGCTGCTCAGCTAAAATGATCCCAAATGTCTAAAAATGGAACCAAAACATGAAAGTCGTGGAAGAAAGCAGAAAACTGGCATTTGAATGGGTGCAAGAAGAGATAAAATGGAAAAGACTCAGTCAACAATCAACTCCAGGAAGATCAAATGAGGTCTAAGGTTACCTGTGAGCTCTGTTACAATTAGAAGACGCCTATGTGAAGCCGAGCAATCGGCAAGAAGTCCCCACAAAGTCCCTCTGTTGAAAAAAAGACATGCTGAAGACTTTACAATTTGCAGGACTACATTGACTGATCTAAAGAGAAACATTACAACATTTGGTAGACTGATGAAAGTAAGATTGTTCTTTTCAGGAGACAACCCCCAAACACTGAATTCACAGTAGTACACTGTGGAGACGGTGAAGCCTGGTGGTGTAAGCTCCATGATATAGGGATATTTCTCATACTACGGTGTCGGGCCTGTTTATCGCATCCCAGGGATCATGGGTCAGTTTGAATGCATCAGAATACTTGAGGGTGTGCCGCCTTATACTAAAGAGGAAATGCCCCTGAAATGGGTGTTCCAACAAGACACGAACAAGCCCAAACACACCAGTAAACTGGCAACATTTTGGTTCCAGACCAAGATTGATGTTCTGGAGCTGCGGCCCAATCCGCGGACCCTTAATTCAATAGAAAACTTGTGGGGTGACAAAAAATGCAGCTTCTGAGGCAAAACCAAGAATTACAGAAGAACTGTGGAATGTCATCCAATCATCCTGAGCTGGAAAACCTGTCCACAAGTGTTAGATGTTGGTTGACTTCATGCAACACAGATGTGCGGCAGTTGTCAGAAACAGCATTTATACAACTAAATATTAATTCAGTGATTCAAAGGAAAACAAAATCTTAACACAATTTTTCAGTTTATACAGTGAATGTCTGACATGGATGTGGTGAAGGAGGACATGAAGGTCGTTGGTGTAAGAGAAGAAGATGCAAAGGATAGGGTGAGATGGAGGCAGATGATTCGCTGTGGCGACCCCTGAAGGGAAAAGCCAAAAGGAAAAGAAGAAGACAGTGAATGTCTGAGTTTGTAAAGAATTCGGACACTAAGATTTTGTTGAACAACATTCACTTTTCTTCAATTTTGTTAACGGAATAACAAATTTGATACATTTTTCGCCATATTTTGATTTGGAATAGAATGTGTCATGTTCCCAATGCATTTGTGTGTATGGAAATAAAAGCTGTTATAAGGATTTTGAGTCTGACTCACTTTTTTAAAGACACTGCTGTTATTTTAAACATAACTGCGGCATGTGACTTTGAGAAGGGTCATACTGTGAAAGCTATCTCCAAAATGACGGGTCTTATGGGGTGTTCCTGGTATTGCGGTAATCAGTACCTACCAGAAGACATCCAAAAAGGACAAATACTGAACCAGCTAGAGGGTTACAAAAAACTAAATCTCACCAGCACACGTGGAGTGTAAAAGCTACTTGTAGTACTATGTCTGATATACCATTAAAAAAAACTGCTGAAAATTTCCTGCTGGCTATGATGGAAATTTGTCAGAAAACAATACAATCACAGTGGCCATCTGACACAATCAGATTGTTGAGTACCCATGCTGACCCTGACCATCATGGAAAACTCCTGCAATGGACACCTGAACAGAACTGGACTTTAAAGCCATGGAAGGTGACCTGGTGAATCATGATTTTTTATTTTTTATTTTTAAATATCCAGTGGACAGCCAAGTATAGATGGGTTATTTAATTGTGGAAAAACTGGAATGTAGTACAGAAAGAATGCAAGTTGGCCGAGGAATTGTGGTGTTCTGGGAAATGTGTTGAGAGATCATTTAAATAATTTTATATCATATATCACCTACTTCAAAAACCCCATTAGAAGCAGCTTTAGGATCGTTTGGAGGAATACAAGTGCACAACCGCTGCAGGTAAGGAGGACTCAAGTAGAATCAGCAGATATTGGGTTGTTTCACCTGTGTGTAATTACTGGCATCTATTTACTCTTTTAGGAGTTAACAAGGGGAGAGCCTGGTAACCAGACCAAGCAAAATGACAAGGTACAAGTACTCCACATAAACAGAGGCCACTGTTGCCCATCTAGATATAAATTAAAATATTATGACAATCTATTTACCTTCCCTAATTATCTCTAAGGGGCAGCGGTGGTCTAGTGGTTAGGGTGCAGGCTCGCTGATCCTAAGGTTGGGGGTTCGAGTCCCCACAGGGTTGTCAATGTCCCCCCAGTACAGCTAACTGAGTTATCAAAGGCAGGCCATGTCTCTCACTGTCTATGGTGAGAGGCATGTAAAAGAACCATTGCTGACTTTCGTAAAGAGTAGGCTGCAAAGCCGTCAGCGTGTTTCTATGACCTGGAGAGGGCTGGGCACCGCCAGCCCAAGTCTCGCCATGAAGGCGCCCCAACGACATGCCCCGGATGTTACGGGATAAGTGAAGAAGTGAATGATCTCTAAGCAAGAAAGTCTACAAAACTGGATGACAAAATGAGACTTTGCATCATAAGTTTTTTATTTATTTATTTTTTTTAATTTTCAGTGTTTTAAAAAAAATACTGGAACTTGCCAGTATTCACTACCCTTAGCTAAGATGTGATCGTCCCAGAGAAAAGAATACAGAACACCACTCACAATAGGCATGTGACAGCAATATAAAAAAAAGAAATCCATTAAAAATAAATTCTCTTGCTACCCAAAACCTTTACAAAAAACAAACAAAAAAAAAAAAAAAAGTTCTACTGTGAAAAACAGTTTATGATTAAAAAAACATATACAGTAAGAAATAATAAAGAAGCCACAGCTTTCACCAGACTGTCTCAACACACTCCTAGCTATAAAGTTTTGCATACCTTTTTGTTCGAAAACACCTTTTGTCATTTGTACAGGCACAATGTCTGAAATCTAGCACAAGTCTCAGTACAGTGAAAAAATATGCAACAAGTTGGAACATCTCTCAACTATCCTTTGTACAGCACACACATTCACACAAACACACCCTCATATGTTTACAGCCATTCTTGTAAATTAAAAATAACAAGAAAAGAAATTGGGCAGCTTTTTTTGGTTTTGTACGAGTGATGCACTTCTGGTTTTTCATCGCTACTATTTTGTTTTCCAAAAATGACTGTACATTTACAGTATAGAATTTAATAGCTTTATATAAATATGTACAAACAGTATGTAGTTGTAAGAAAATTTTTATTTGTTATATAAAAAAGTGGATAACATTAATGCGAAGTAGAAGCTTGCATTGGTAACTCAATAACTTAACTGCTAAAAAGGAATTTCACTTGATACAGTAAGTGCAGAAGCCTTGTTCATGTCTTGAAATGGGAGGAAAACACTTGAGGCTTTGCTTGCAATGTAGCACCAACAGCGTCTGCACCTCAGTGCTCTGTTCACCTTGGAGTATAAATTTTCCTCGAGGTAATGTGTGGTACCAACTGAAGAATAATAAATTAGTGTTGGATAACTTAGTGATTCTATATTTACAGGCAAGGGTTGGCTACGTGGCTTTTCTAAAGGATGATGATGGCAGTGAGTATTCACAGCAGTGCTACAAGCACATTAGTGAAGATCCTCTCATTCAACCTAAAGCAGCTCATTCTGATCCTGATGGAAGGCCAGAAAGGAGCCCATTTATGCTCCCTGTAAACACGGCCAGCCAAACATGTATGCATGGTAGTGGGCAAGTCTGATGGGCAAGTGGGTGATGAACTCTGAACAGGCCATAGAGTGAAGTTCAGTCACCGTCGCTGACATACTGGACTAGGCTCAGGTGTTTCATGGCACGGGTGAAAGTGCTTTGCACAGCTTTTCATGTGCTTGAGGTGCAGGGCTCCAACATTTTGATTTTATCCAATGTCTCGTCAACCCCAAAAAGGTACCATTTCTGTTTTAGGAAGCCATTGCCTAAACCGAAAAGGAAGATATTCAGTATCAAAACCACAACAAAAGACACAATATAATAATGATTCCCACAATACTCTAAATCTGCAAAGAGCTGAATTTCACAGCCGCCCCTTTACTACAAAATTATTAACAAATTACATGCATGACATAAAAATATATGCTGAGGTATCAAGTGTACTAGGATTTTAACTTAAACTTTCAGAACCACATGTAACAGTGTCATCTTTATATTCAGGTTATTAAATAAATTTTGAGATATTATTTTCCCCACAGCCTTTGAGTGAATTTTCTAAAAAAATTTAAAGTAAATGTGCAAAATGTTATATAACAACTAATACGATTCAGGTGTAGGGCCGGTGGCGTAGTGATTAGGGAGCTGGGCTCATGATCAGGAAGTTGTGTGTTCAAATCCCAGTTAGACACCCACTGTGCTAAGACCCCTGGGTAAAGTCTTAACCACAAGTGTGCCTCTATCCACCCAGCAGTATAAATGACTACCAGTAAAAATATACTGGGAACGTAACCTGCGATGGACTAGCGTCCAATCCGGAAGTTGTTGAACTCCTGGTAGTTTCACACAACGGAAACGGGGAATAAGCATCAGACTGATGAGTCTCTAGGCTCGGGTGTATCTAATAATTTTAAATATTACAATATATTTTAATGTGACATTTATTTTACAATAAAAACAAAATTTTAAATTATTTTATGTACAGTAGTATTTTGTGCAGCAGGTGTTGGTGCCTCTCAGCCTTGGTGCTTTAGTAGATGATTGTCCCTAATTTTCTAACTGTGTCACACACTTCTTAAGCAAATCAACCATAAATGAATAAGTGCTCAGTGGAATATTCCCTGATTGGCAATTAGTTTTAATTTAAGCTAAAATCGAGAACTAAAGTCTACAACTTTTTTTTTAAACACAAATGAGCAACAGACACCTGCAATCCACACATCGGTGGATACAGTGATCTCTCGCTACTTCGCGCTTCAGTTTCTGCGGCTTCAGTGCATCGCGGGTTTTTCAGAAATGTTCATCGAAAAATAAGGAAATTAAGGAAAAATGGGGAAAAGCTAAAAGGAAATGCCACAAAACAAGGCAAAAATTGTGCAAAAAAAAAAAAAAAAAAACCCAAACAAACAAAAAAACAACAACAGCCCCACCCCCCACCAAAACGACTTCTTGCAGTGCTGAGTTCTAAGAAAGTGTGAGGTTACCTTTTCAGGGAGTGCTTCCAATCTAAAGTTTGATTTTTTATGTAATTTCAGAACACAGATGCATAAATTGGATCAGCTCACCACTGGATCATTTTGGGTTTTTTTTTCATTTGGTAATTGCTTTACTCACTTTCATTAAGAGAACGGTGCATGTGCTTGCTTGACAGCCAGGCTTGGGATCTCCAAGTATTCTACAATTTGATTACATTTTTATGTGAGGTGTGCATCCGAGTGTGTGCGTGCCCGCATCTGTATGTGTGTGCTTGTCTGGGTGCACGTTTGTGTGTCTCTGTGTACGCATACACCTGTGTGTATTTATATGTTATTTACAACTTATGCATTATTTTTTAAATGTTTACTTGTTATTATGAGCATTTATAGTGTTGAATATGTATTTATTGATGTTATATACAAATATCCATGTACGTATACGTCAGTGGCAGGGGGGTTCGCTCCTACTTCACAGAAATTTGGTGTTCGCCGAGGGTCTCGGTCCCCATTAACCGCGAAAAGGGAGGGTTCACTGTATTTACCATATATGTAAGGAAATATGAAAACAATCACACACACCACATGTGCCCTCAAGAACATCAGTCATTATATGAAGACTTTTACCAGTTGCGCTTGTTGTCGAAGAAGTGGACGAGGAAGAGTTTCTCCTCTGACCTGTACTGCATCAGCTCGCCGACTCTGAGCACGTCCCGTGGAGGAGTGGGTATGAACACGCCGTTGCGATGGAAGCCCACTCGGTGCATCTGATGGTCTATGATCTACAATAACAAATAAGGAAGAGTTTATTAAAGCCCATGTTCTAAAACAATGACACCATAATGGTATACCTTGCTGATGGAAAGGTTCACCACTAAAATACACCTACACATATATCCATTCTTACTTTGCCTGTACACCACTGACTCGTGAAGCAGGGTGACAATTGTGCCACCATTACTACGCTACCGGATGGGCTGAAGGCAGATAAATGGGATGACAGAGAGAAAGAAGTCTCTGTCTGGCATACGAACATGCACACTCACTAAGGCAGGGTAGAATGGATATCCACCAAGTTTGACCAGGACTAGTTTAAAGTGTTCCAGGGTTAGTGTAGTAGTATTAGGGGCAATGTTCCCTCTAAGCTGTGTGTTTGCGCAATCGCGCACTGTTTGCATATTGTAAGCGCACAAGAAAATCTACGCAGCGCATAAAATAAAATTCAACAGAAATGTATTATCTAAAATTAGACCTAACCTAATCTAATTGATTAGACCAATAATGTTTTCTGTACCATTTTGCAATGTAACTCTGAGTTACAGGTGTCCAGCCAATGATACGATACGGTTTACTTACGCTACGTAGCCAATCATAGCATTGATGGTGCTTGCCTATGTGCCCTGCCCTTACGCGAAATGCTGGTTAGCTAGCTAACAACCCTGTGGTGGATTTAGAGATGCAAATGCTAACCCCTTATCGAAGCCTAACTGAAACAAAGGACAGCGACACATCCATTCACTAAGCCAAAGTAAACAAGAAATGTGGTTCGTTTAAGATGGAATGGCTATCGGAGTGTGTGTGCAAATAGAAGAACAAACAGTGAAACTCGCTGAGATTCTTTCTTTTTCAAGTGAACAGGTGTGATACTGGTGTGTGGCCACAGCGTGCACATCTGATGTTGCTGTGTGGTCCTCAGTGTGCTCAAGGAGCTTATGTGGATGCCCAGACACATGAAAAATTAGAGGGAACATTGATTGGGGGGATCCATATATTGCTGTTGTCAAGCTCTATTGAAGTAGGAATAAAACGGTAAATTATGAAGGGTTCACTGAAGACATGAGGCAGAACGCCTCAAGGGCAAGAGTCATGGCTGTGTAATTCCAGGCAGCATTACACAGCAGGGTCTATGAAGCCAAGACTCTGTATTACTCTGCATAATCTGCCACTTTACACTACAACACCAATTCAGGACAATTCTACCCAAAAATAAAAATGGCTGAGAACATTTACAGCATTTGGTAGACAGCTTAGTCAGACAGTACCTACAGTCCCTACATAATTTTGATACATCTGTGGAGTTGAGAGCATTGCAAAAGGGCTGAAAAGTGGGAGCTTGGTGGTACTCGGGCTTGAATCCCCAACCTTCGGATCAGAAGTCCAAAGCCCAAATCCCTGAGACACCAGCGCCTATAATGACACTATATGATGCAGCCTGCTAATGGAAACACCACATGGCGTGAGAAGGTTCATTCATTCATTGAATCATTCATTTTCTAAGCCACTTAATCCTAATTAGAGTTGCAGGAAGCTGGTGCCCATCTCAGCCAACTCTGGGCAAGGGTGGGATACACCCTGGACAGTTCACCAAGCTATCACAAGACCAACACTCCCCAAACCATTCGCACTTAATCTCACACCTAGGGGTGAACAGTCAATTAGCATGCTGTGTCTGTTTCTGGACTGTGGGAGGAAAACAGAGTAACCTGAGGAAACCCATGTAAGTACAGGACGAACATGCAAATGCCACATAGAAATGCCTTGAGCCTGGGACTTGAACCCAGGACCTTTTTTTTGTGAAGCAGGTGTGCTTCCCACTGCACTGTCTGATCACAATTCATGGGTTTAAAATTTCAGTACAAATTTTCCCCTCACTATCTCAAATATAGGAAAGTGGCAGAGCCTTCAAGAAGTACTGGCACCCTTCCTGAAAATTACATCAAACACTTACAATAGGAAATTGTGCTTAAAAATACCACGACAATTTTCTCTAAAAAACATCTGCCCGGGAGTATGTCTTCCTATGACGTTCAACATACAGTCATCCCTTGCCACTTCACGATTTGAGCATCGTGGTCTTGGTACATCGCGGTATTTTAATAAAAAATAAAATAAAATAAAAAATTCATAAAAAATTCGTGCTGAAACCCACATGTAAGCAAGCAGAAGGCAGGGACCCAAGGCAGGCTGAGTTCATTGTTTCCAAAGGACAAACTGAAGTGCCCCTCCTCCCCAGTTCAGACAGGGATCGCCCATTCAACTCAATCTCACAAGCTGATTGGCTTAGACGCTTGACGCTGTTGCCTCCCACCCACTCAACTCGATCTCGCATGCTGATTGGCTTAGACGCGTGACGCTGTTGCCTCGCACATTCCCTCGGGATTTTTTTTGTGATTTTGTGATCTCACTGTATAGTGTTTGTGAACGTCCTGCACCGCGGAGAAGAGCTACTGTCAGAGATGAGTACAGTACTTAAAATATTTATATATAAACTCTATTTAAATATTAATACATTAAAGTATTTACATATGCATATAACTGTGTAATGTTTAATATACACCTTGATATTGTATAGACGTGAAAACATAAAAATGAGACAACGTGGTAGAAATGGGGGCGGGGCATACCTACTTCGCGGTTTTTCGAATATCGCGGCCAGGTCTAGTCTACATTATCCGCGATATTAAAGGGATGACTGTATTCTTCATTTGTACAACACATCTTTACTTGGGATGTTTCCGAGTGTGTAAGTCTCAAGACATGTTTGAAAAGTAGAATTCTAAAACTGGTCTCTTGACACTCTCTCATGCGTTCGAGTTCATGCTATTTCAGACAGAATGGAACTGTCGCTTTGGGGTTGAAATGTCTTAGAAAGCATTCCTTGAAGTGATATTTGACAGAACACCAAAAATAAAAAAGATTTTAAAAATTACTGATAATTATAAAATACGTATAACAGAATATTGCTTGGTCATCAAAGTGAATTCAAGCAATGTGATGTTGAGGTCAACCGGTAATACGAAAGCCGAGTCGAGTTTCTGAGTGAGGTGTGTTGCTATGGCAATTTACGCTGCATCTCAAACTTGCTCCAAGCAGGTTATGTTCTTGGTTAAATCAATGTTAACTTTATAAGCACCACATATTCACCTTCATTATCTAATAGATATTGAAACCCCCAGTGCGGCTAACTGGGTTATCAAAGGCGGGCCATGTCTCTCACTGTCTATGGTGAGAGGCATGTAAAAGAACCATTGCTGACTTTCGTAAAGAGTAGCTGCAAAGTCGTCAGCGTGTTTCTGTCCCTTGCTAAAAAGGGTTGTGACAGGAAGGGTATCCGACGTAAAAACCTCTGCCAAATCAAATGTGCGAATCAGATGATTCGCTGTGGCGACTCCCGAGTAAAAGGGAAAAAGCCGAAAGGAAGACAGACAGAATTGTCTGGACAGAAAAAGGTGAAATCCGCCACATTTGAAGCACACTAAGCAGATGGAAAGGAAACTGTATTGCCGTATCTTTCCCAGGATTTGGGGCCAGATGTCTGTAATTTTAGTGGGTGAAGTAATCTAGCCACAAAACATTTTTAAACAAAATATGAATATTTTCTCTGAGTTTGAGTACATGTTTTTAATTGTTACTCGTAATGCACATGCAATATAACCATTTTGCCACACTCCTGGAGGGGAGAATAAAATAAAATCATTATTTGAACTTCAAGTATGATTTGTGAGTGAAATTGTACTTTTAATGTGTTAGTAGGCAAACATCAAAACACTCATAACTAGCTATGACGGGTGTAATTATAGGGCAGATGTGCTTAAAGCAGAAATTATTCATACAGACAGTCTAACAAGCAAAAATAGCATGTCAAGTGCAGGCAACTCACCAGTGGTCAGCTTGCTTTCTTTGGAAAAGTTCCCGGTTTCCATGCATGCGATCAGTTCGTTTCGGTCATCCGTGGTGTTTCGGCGAGCCATTGTCTGCTTCCCTTTGCCGCTCTTTGGCTGACTGATAGCACTAAGCAATTAATGGGACAGATCTCTGGCTTAGGTTTCATGGACACAGGAAATCAAATGATTTATAAAAAATAATAATAATAATTTTTAAAAAATAATAATAAAATGCACCTGATGACATCTTGCCATGGTTGACATTTAAAAAATTATTCCCTGCATTAAAAATCAATGCTGAATCAATCTTTGGAAGAGAAGTTTTAACAGGAGTGTGTCTGAATGTTATTTCTGTTTCTACCTGGTGCTATTCAACAGACTACTGCTGCTACATGAGGAGATGCTGGACTCGGAGGCGCAGCGACGGCGAGGTTCAAGGACCCTGTTACTCAAATGTTTTTGCTGCTCCAGTACTAGACAGCCATTAGAGAAACCTAAATACACAACAAAAATCCAATCAACCAACTTCCATTAGATTTCACTTATTTAAAACATACTCATCGGTATAAATATACAATACAGTATTTAATATACTGATTGATGAACTACATTTTACCAAATCACGTCAATACAACCACACTCTCATGCATTCCATGGGTAGTTGCACAAAGCATTCCACTGCATGCTATACTATGCATTAGTAGTGGGTGAGGCTAATTAACAGTTGTGCATCAAAGGCAAGAAAGATATTGTTGAAATATATGTGTGTGTATACACACATACACATATACACATACACTCTCCATTCTGAACAAGAATGGTGTTTCGTTGTTGGACTTCTCAGCTCGTCACAGTTTGTCCATCACGACCACCATGTTCAAACATCATGGTGTTCATAAGTGTACTTGGCACAAGGACACCCTCAGCCGCAATTTGATGATCAAACTTTGCAGTCGTCTCACCAGACTTGTGGCCGCATGTTCTGGACACTCAGGTGAAGGGAGCAACCGATCACCACCTGGTGGTGAGTTGGCACCGATGGTAGAGGAGGCTTCCCTCCAGACCTGGCAGGCCCAAGCATGCAGTTAGGGTCTTCCCCGAACCGAGTGGTGCGCACCTGCACTGAAGGGAGCCGTTCAGCTGAAAAAGGAAGCCGATCGGGTCTTACTGCCCTGTGGAACTCCCAAGGCAGCAGACAGGTACCAGCAGGCCAAACATGCTACAACCTGAGCTGTCGCAGATGCAAAATCTTTGGGTGTGGGAAGAGTTCAGTAGGAGCCTGGAAAGCGATTATAGGTTTGCCCCAACAAGGTTCTGGACCACCATTCAACGTTTCAGGGGGGGGAAGGAGTTCTCCACAAATACTGTTTACAGTAGAAGTGGGGAGCTGCTCACCTCAAATGGGGATGTTGTCAGGAGGTGGGAGGAATACTACAAGTATCTCCTCAATACCACCATCACGCCCTTTGTGGAGGAGGAAGACCCTGTGGATTTGGGTGGGGGTCCACGCATCACTGGAGCTGAGGTCGCTGAGGTAGTCAAAAAGCTCCTCGGTGGTTGGGCTCCAGGGGTGGATGAGATCTGCCCTGAATATCTCAGGGTTCTGGATGTTGTAGGACTGTCTGGGTTGACATGTCTCTGCAACATTGTGTGATCATCAGGGGCCGTACCTCTGGATTGGCAAACCGAGGTGTCGTCACGCTTTTTAAAAAGGGGGCACACTCCTCAGCCTACCCGGGAAAGTCTATGCAGGGGTATTGGAGAGGAGGATCCGACCGATAGTTGAACCTCGGATTCCAGAGGAACAATGTGGTTTTCGTCCTGGCCATGGCACTCTCAGCCAACTCATATTATATATGTGTGTGTTTGTGTGTCTGTAAATAAATAAAAACAAAACAAAAAACACACATATATAAATCACAAAATAATTTGTAGACAGTGGACAAATCACCAAATGTACCAATATCCTAACTGTGTTGATCAATATTTATTTGAGGAACGCACATATGACTGCGTTTTATTCCTAGCATCAAGCAACGTTTCAGTGCAACTACTGAAATATTCTCAGAAGCAATCACTTCAAGAAGCATCCATACCAACTATTCTTCCAGTGCTGAACAACACATGCTCATTTAATCTACCTGTATCAAGACGCTGCTTGACCGGGCATTGCTCGTCATCATCTTCCTGGCTGACCCCGCTATGCGTTCTCTTCCTGTGCTGAAGCAGAGTCTCAAGGCGTGGAATAACAACTGACAGGAATGTTTTGGTACCGAGCTGAGGGCAGTCCATTGGCGCTTCACCCGTCTTCCCTGGTTTTTGTGGGCTCATGCTTTTCGACTTCCGGAACAGCACTGCAGTCCTTCTGTTAATTGTGCCTGCTGGTTCTGTGACAGTGGAAGTAGCTACCATGACATTGTTTTCAGAGGGCTGTAGATCAGAGGAAAGTCTATTTAACAGTGAGGTAGAGAGCATCTTTCCTTCAAGTGTGATCTTTCTCTGGCAGCCCTCAGGGATGAGGTCCATGGGTTTCAGTGCAGGAGGCTCAGAGATATTTTCTGAATTTCTGACAAGTGAAACAGGAGCAGACGGCTCTAGTTTGGGAGGTAATGTCTCGTCAACTGTAAAATAAGAAAACCCACAAAGATGAATACACATTAAATCATTTCAATTGATACTGAAAAATTGTCATCATGTCTGCCTTTTAAGTCTCATTGATTTAAAGACAATTTAGAATAATACAAGTGTGTACCTTCTTCCAAATGCTCTGGAATGGGGAGCGGCGTGTTCTCGTGGGACACACTCTGTTCTGAGGGAGGGCATGTGGTCTTCTGGCTCATTTCAAGCCGCACGTCGCTAATGGCTTTTTTGAGCAGTTTAAGGCGCTTGCTACGTGATGGACTACATTTCATCGCAGTTGTCAAATCAAGCGTCTCCAGCAGTGCATTGAGCTGCACTTCCAAAGACATGTGCAGTCGATTAGCAGGATTTAACAACCGGTCCACTGTAACAATGACATAACAGACCCATCCCTTATTCTTTTTTCCTAGTTCAATGCCATTCAAAACATCCATAGCGTACTGATTAGAAGTGAGCAACACAATCAGTTAACAAGTGTTCACATCACCATCAGAAATTCTTTAAATAGCAATTTTCAACATTGTATTTTTATATATATATATATATATTTTTTTTTATATCTTTAAAATGAAAACTGATCATACCCTCATCCCATGTCAGCAAGGAAGGAGGTTCTATTTTAGGTGGCTCGGGTAGATGTGTTCCACTGGCAAAGTCAAACCCTATCCTCTCTGCCTCTCGTCGTGCCTTCCTGAGAACAGCTCCTCCTTGGTCTCTCATGCGCACAGCAGCACGGTGGAAGTAAGTCTCTTTAGCATTGTATGTCATGCAGTTATTGATAATGAGATTGAAATCATCCTCAAACGCTTCCATGCTGTTGTACTCATGAGCATCGATGCGTTTTCTCATGGTAGAGAAGTCCATTGGATGTTTGATGTGATCCAGATAATCTGGGACCTTAAGGATGACAAAGTTCCAAAATATGAACATAATTGAAGGTTAAAAAAATGTAAAAGAAAAAATACAAGGAGCCATTAGCAGATTACATATCCACCAGTCTCCATATGTTAAAAATATGAATTACAGAAATCCCAAAATATCAAAAGTTACATTGTCTAGGAAAAGCAACTGTCAAGTTTGATTAATAAATCTTTAATGGTTTAACGCATCGATCCCCAAACTTTTGATCACTGCTTGACAATTTTACGGCGGACGGGAGTCCATAGATTGTTTATATTGTAAATATAATGTATTAATTTATATAAATTATTATTATTAATAACAATGATAATAACAATAATAATAAACTCCATTAATGTTATTTTTCAACAGCTGAAATAAAGTTGGTTGGGAAGTAGAGCTTGAACTTTTCTATATATATATATATATATATATATATATATATATATAAAAACACAACATAGGTGATCATGCACCAGCTGAAGAATGCAGGCTCAGTCTCACCCAAAATCCCCGATGCTTGAAACGTGTCCAACTCGCCCTTGTTCACACGCTGTCCCCTTGTGGGTTGCATTTAAAGCTCAAATGACTGACATGGAACCGAGAGAATCCAGTCATTTTTCAAAATAAAAGATTTTTTAAAAATAAAGATTGTTCAGACTCAGATAATAAATAAAATGGAAACAATTAATTATTTCTTCAGTGGCCCAGTACCAATTGCGCTACGGACCTCGCACTCTGTTAAGTTGTTTGATCAAATCCGTGGCCGTGGCTTCACTATGCTATGTAACCATAGTTCTTTATAGCTAGAGAGCTCTGATCGAAGATAGTATTTCTGCTTTGTTTTTAATGTCTTGGGACAATGAGTGAGCTGCTTCAACAAATGAATCTTTTACCATCTCTCCATCTTGGAAGGATTTCTTGTGCTTAATGATTAACTGACTCACCCGGAACGACGCTTCAGTGACTGCCTTTGCTTTTGAAAGTAGCTGTGAGAAAAATGATTGCTGCCCAAACAATTGGGACTTTAATTCTTTCACCGTTCTCCTCCTCAGTTCACTTTTCGGAAAGAGGTCAGCATTGTAATGTTTATGGACGGTTTAAAAATGCGCTCCACATTTCCCTTTTTCGAGATCGCAATGGCAGACTGGCAAAAGAGGCAAACGCACTTTGAAAATGACAGTTAAAAAAAAGGGCCATCTCTCATTCCACATGGAAGCTCCCCCACTCATTTGTAAACCCTTAAGTTTAGAAGACGTAAATTGGAGGCTAACTCACTACACGTCATGTGCACATGCTCAGTGACACCCGTGTCAGAAAAGGTCAGATTGGTCAGACTGACTGTCAATCAAGTAACAAATTTCATAGTGAGGATGGTAGACTGACGTCTACGTTTTAATGCCATGCGATCTACCCACACTACCTTTGCAATCGACCGGTACATACCCATTGACGTATTGGGCACCTCTGTACCTAAGGACTACATCACTTTTATAAGTTGACAAAGAAGTTAGAATTTTTTTCTGATAGTTTTAGCCTGTAAATGAATACCACCCATATTGTTACTTGTTAAATTTGTTGCCATAAAACCAAAAACCCCACCAAAATGAATAACTGCTCTGCCTAACTGAAATAACTCAAGTTCAGAAATCATTTGAGATTTATCAAGGTCTGGGAAACACAACACAATCAGACATGATTCTGACTACATAGCCTACATTACATGTCAAGTGGATCAAAAGAAACACAGCAGGAGTTTTAAGCTTTACTGTTCACTTGAATAAAATAACTACTTCAAATTATAAACAAACAAAACTGATAATGTGAACTACAAGAAACCCTTACCTCCTTAATGCTGACAGGCTGGGCGAAGACCCTGGCCTGGTCTTTCTCCTGCAGCTGGTGAAGCATCGCTCGCAACATTATTGTACATGGAGTGAGCTGTATCTCCAGCACTGATTGCTGAAGCTTCAGCTGAGAACAAACAGGAACAAATAAACAAAAGAATAACGGGAGTCAAAATCTTACATTCAACATTGCACATAATGCAGCCTGAATTCTGGTCAATTCCAGAATTTCATTTCCATCCGAACATGTATCTCTAGGGTAGCAACTCTGGTCTGACCTGATCTCTCTTGAGCTTCTCCCTCTTTCGTATGAGCTCCAGTAGTAACCGTGTCCTTTCTAGGTCATGGCGTAAACGATGCAAATCCTTTAGCTGCTCCTTTAGGGCCTGGAAATCCTCCTCACTGTGTCTCTATATTCAGCAAAACACAGACACCTTATCAGTACATATCCATCGACAATTCTTGTAAATTAACCCGTGTGTCTTTATCCACCACATATTGGAGTAATTTACAAAGCAGGTCTTATGCATAAATAGTTAAAATGCATGTAAATGAAGGAGGGCGCATTAAAAGACTTTAATCAAAACTTTTACATTAAAATGATTTACCAATTGTGGTGCTTTTTGAGTCTGGACAGTAGTTTGCAGGCGTCGGATAAGAGGCACCCCATTTCTTGATTGCCTCTTCAGCATCCAATATCTGAGAACACGCTCCACAATCTGCCTTTTTCTCTGAACTGAGACTTGGTTAAGGATGGTGTTGAAGCTGGGGACAAGAGTTTTTGAAACATGAAACAAAAACCAAGGAGCAATGTCTACAGACCCATAACAGTAGCCTACCACTAGCAAAGGAAATGAGACCTACTCCAACCAGTACAGCAAAATGTTAATCAGATAAAACACTGGCAAAAGATCTTTTATGATGTATATTAACATGCAGCTTTCAAGGAAAATTTTTGGATATGTTTTAATTATTCAAAAGAGCTATACCTTTTAGGCGTTATACAAGGTACGGAAACAGCTGGAACTGCTGGAACTAACTGTGTGTCAACTTTCTTATTTTTCTTCTTCTGCAACCCATTCAGTTTTGCCCGCCGCTTTTTTTTACACTTCTGACCAAGTCCATTTTTGGGTTGACTTTCGTCATAAATTGAAAGAGGCCTCCTGGTACTACCACTAGGAGTATGTGAACAACAATAAGCTGTCTTCTTCACTGTAAAAGTGGTGGATCCTGTATTAGTCACCTCTTTGACTGGCTCCATCTTCATGTACAGGCCCACTTTCTGAGCACAACTCACATGAAAGGCGGTGTAACAATTGGCCTTGCTGCACTGAATGCATGCTCCAACTCCTCTCTCTTTACAGATGTAACAGGTCAGTTTCCAACGAGCTGGTGGGATATTGGCTACGCCGTCAATGGGCTCAATGAAAACGGTGTTAGTGAAACCAACCTCAGGAACCCATATAGCACAAACTACATGGCCCCATCGATCATCATCTGTCCTTTTTAGTGCACCACCTTTATTCGGACAAAAGATACACTCTGCGGGTTGGGAGGGAGACTGTGAACAGCGCCGGCACAACCACTGGCCCTCTGGAATATGGGGCACCCCGTAACACTCCTGGTGCACCGCTAGGTTGCACATGTCACAAAAGAGAATAGCATTACTATTCTGGCATTCACCATCCATGCAGATGCAGCAGACAGCATCTTCATCGATAAGAGATTGCGGATCCCCCTGACCCTGGTTCTCAACAAACGACTCTTTTTCAAAGCGATCCATTAAAAACTCAAAAACATTCTGAGAAACCTGGCTAAAACCCTCACTCTTCCTTTTCTCATTGATCAGCTCCAACCACGCATAATCTTCTTCATCCATGTCATATTCTACCTCCTCATCCAGCTCATCTGAAGTCTTCTCCTCATGAGAGTAATAAGTGGAAGGTCTTCGTGGCACTGCTGGTAGATTATATTCAATCATTCGGAATTTCGGCTCAGGTAGCCTGCACTGAGCTGGAGAACTGGGCTCTTTACTAAGAGCAGCACTCTTCTTCTGCTGATTGTTCTTGAGCCGCACAGAGCGCACCAAAACCTGTTGAGGTTCCTCTGTGTTTTCTTTGTTGCTATTGCATTCACTGATCTCTTGAGCCAAAGCATCATCACTGTTGATTACATCGAGCTTGTCATAGATGCTGAGTCGGTGGACACGTCCATCTATTTCCAACTCAACCATCCGCTGGGCTTCAGCATAGGTTAGAGTCTCACGGTTTCTTGAGGGTTTGATGGGCGATGGAGGTCTTTGCTGAGTGTTCACACGATGATTTCTTCCTTTCTTCTTCATTTTTTACACCTACAGAAATTACATGAGTTTAGAATCAAAAATATATAAACAAAGATTTTTAAACTGTGAACATGAACACATCAGCTGAAACAACCCAATTATTTTTATTGCTTTAACTAAAACAAGTTGAGTGGGTGTTTTTTCTTCAAAGTTTCTAATCCAACCTCATTTAATCAACACAAACTGTGCCCATGGTTACACTGGAAACTGCCATCTGTTGGTCGACCCTCGTTATCAAACTCTCTTAACCGTTAAAAAAAACAAGTGTACTGTAACCCTTAACAAAACAACGCGTTGTTGTGGTTACTGTATTGCAGCCCAGTTTACAACTTGAAAACCACGTGCACAGTTAAGCAATAAATCCGTGCGATCGTTTTTAAGGTGCTTCCGGGGCAACCAGGTAAAATGAAAACAAGCGGTAGACGAGTGCTGGCTGGTTTGTTTGCTAAAGCGCTATTGCGGAAGCTAACAATACTGAATCAACCTAAAAACGGCCAGATGTGCTCAACGACAGTGTTGTTGAGTACAATTTACAGCAAACGGTTGCACAACAACACACATCCAATGTAGATCTTAGCTAACTAACCTAGCTTGCTAGCCGGCTAGACCAAAACAAACTCAGAAAATCAACGGCTTGGTCCTACCTAGCATTAGCCAACCATATCACGCTAGGCGACCTTAAAATTAAGCAAAGATGGCGTCAGACAAAACAAACACAGCCCAATAGGGAACATTAAGAGTATTACTGTATGCGCACACACCAAAAGTCTGGTTCGTAGGCTTACTGAAATTACAGAAAACCAGTACCTTGTTCTCGAAGTATCCGCAGGTAAGCCTTCAAAGCAATACGAAGGCAAGCTAGCTTGTAGCTTAGCAGTGCGCACGGCCTGCAGGATAGCAACGGCTAGTTCCACACGCAGTCCACGCTAACTAGTTTAGCATCGAACTGGTTCCACTTGGGCGTTTAATTGCATTTGAATGATGCAGCTCAATGTCCGCGACAACCGTCTCAAATCAGCGCGAGGCGCTTTCAGTCGCTTTAAATCGTTCTGTAAAATAACCATTCGTGTGTTTGAATGAGTTCGGCGTTTTCAATAGAAGGACATAGATGAGCTAGTATGCCGCTAGGTGCTAACAGGCTAGCTTGCCTCTTTTGCCCCAACAATGCGGCGGTGCGAATCCCTGCCCATGTGTGACGTAAGACGTCACTACGTCCAGCTGGAAAATACGGAAGAGGCCATGACCCACTGACCCTCGCTGATGCTGAACAAGTCGTCAAGTCAATTCCAGTAGTTGAGGCAGAGTAGCATGCCATAAGTCAACATATTTCTGTTGTGTCTTATCTATGTGCGTTTCACTGGACGTAAATATCCAGTTCCCTAAGGACAAAACTGTTATGTTTAAAATAGCATCACACTGGAGCGTCACAATGCCCTATCATTATGACGTAGTTTTCCAAATCAGATGGATCAGAGCAGGGCCCGCGGAGGGATTTGAAATGTGGGGTGTCTAAATTAAAATGTTGATATTTTAGATTATTTGAAACACTAATTCCATTGCTTGGTTTTCTAAAACCAGACGAGCGATGTTCTGATCTTAGCCTTTCATAGTATTCCCAAGGACCAAGGCCCGACACTGGCTTATATTCTTGTGTCGATGTTTCGAAGCCATGCTTCGGTACATTCTCTAGAAGGCAGCCACTATATTACTATGCTTGGTGCGAAAGCATTTATGGTACACAATGTACATGTAGGTTTATACAATCTACGCATTTTAAAAATTTTTGTCAGCAGACATACTTAAAATTTTGCTTTGGGTTGAGTAAAAGTGTGTGGGGAGGGGGCTTCAAACCCCCCCCCCCCCCCCCGGTTCCGCGGCCCCTGCAGAGCACAGGACAGCATCAATACCAAATGTAATATTTATTTCTGACAGAATGCCTTTTTAAAAAAGAGTTAATTTAGCTTACTAAACAAGCACAAAGTATAAGTGCAAACAATATATAGCGTCTAAACGAAGAGACGAATAAATAACACAGGGTGGTGATGAAGAATTTATGTCCCAGAGTCGATAAAATATGTGATCGTGTCATGCAGTCATGCAGAATATTCATAATTGCTGCAAGCAGCGATTTCCAAGGTCCAACTGAAGAGAGCTGAGGAAGAAGCGATCATGTCACAAAGCGAAGCCATCACAGAGAAATAATGATGTCATAGAGTGACTATTTACGATCAAAGTAAAAAGTCACTGTGTGATAGCACTCCTTTTTGTGATGACCCTCAAAGAAGTGATGTCACACATAATGGATATTAATCATAAATATAATAAGTATAATGATGTTAAAATGGCAAGATCACAGTAATTACGTAAATAGAATAATAAAAAAAACAATGATTGGAAGTTCCAATAGGAATTCCTGCTGCGATGGACGATGAGAATGCATTGTCTTTCGTATTTAACTATTTTTTCTTGAACTCTTTTTTTTTTATTTTACTTATTTTATTGTTTATAACTAGCTGCCCTCTCAAATATGGGTTGAGGGAGTTTTTTTTTTTTTTTACTTTTACTGATGTGGAACTTTTACTTTCATGGTCCATGCACGCACGCACGCGCTTTGTTTACTCCAGGGATCATCTGATTGTCCTGATGCCGGCGCGGCCAGACCTATGGATTGACCGGCTGAAATCCGGAGAAAAACACACCGTGGATACAGAAGTGTAGGATAGAAGAGGAAAAAGAAGGATGCGGCAAGACAGCGGAGGCTTACAAAGAGGAAAAGGTACGAACTGAGTCCCCCTTCTATTCCAATTGGGAATGTGAGGTCACTGAGGGAGGAGTATCAGGAGTGTAATTTCATGTGCTTCGTGGAGACAGGGCTGCATCAGGATATTCCCGATGCATCACGGGCTGTCACACTGTTCGGACCGACAGAGACTGCACGGCGAGCAGAAAGAAGGTTGGCTTGCCATTTCATCAATAACCGGTGGTGTGACTCCGCCCACATTAGCATCAAAGCGGAGTTGTGTACCGGACGTTGAACTGTGTGCTGTTGTACTCAAACCATATTATTTGAATTTTCTCATGTCATCTGAGTGACTTTGAATGTTCATCCTTCAGCCAACCCCACAGCTGCATGTGGCACGTCATACTACAATAGCCCGGCTACAGACTCAGCACAAAATTGCTTTCATTTTTTTTCTTTTAAATAAAATGTCCTCCGGCACCAATAAAGTATTGTATTCTGATTCTAATTCTGATCTTTCTGTACATTACAATGATGCCACCCACATGCTTGACAAAATAATATGAAAGACGTTTCAGATTAAATAATTTATTGTTATAAAAAATAAATTCTGCGTTTCACAATGCAGAAGGGTAGTCACAGTCACAGTGGAAGTATGAACTAGAATGTTATTTTCTTCTATCATGGAAAAGTAGATGAGTTTCTAGAATCAAGGTACTGTACATTGGAAAGTAATCACTTCAACACTTCTCACTAAAATGTGTAAGCAGTATAATACAGGCGAAATTTATATGTAGGTAATTAGCTTTAACTAACAGGCAAGGCAAATATATCAAATCCACCATTATTTCCCTTGTTTTGATGGTATAAAACGAATAAATAAATAATTAGCCACAGAATGTGGAGTGTTTGTATGAATAAATAACATGAAAATTAATATAAATAGAAATACAACATATTCAAAAACTTTAAATGTATTACTATTGCATTGATTGTGCAATTCACTAAAATGTCTACCATCCAAAAGTCAGTATGTGGCAACAGCTGAGATGGAGAAGATGAAGGAGTTTATCTGTATGTCACGCTTATCCAGATGGTTTGGAGAAAGAGAATATTGTCCACCACACGGGGGCAAGGGAGCAGAAAAAACCCCCAAAGGTTTTTAATGTCCCAACAAGCAGCTTTCTGGGGGAGAAAAAGGCACTACTACCAGTTAAAACAAACAAACAAAGCTCTATAAGAGCAGAATATGACCACAGGGTTGCTAGCATTACTGCACATGCATTTCCCATGTGTGTTACAAAATGTTCATATGGAAAACAAAAAATACTGCAAAAATAACTTAAGGTCATTTAAATTTAAAAGTCCAAACTATTTCGAATCGTTAAGAATCATTTGGTGTATCCTTTGCTGTCAGAGGCTTTCTTTGCTTGAACTTGTGCTGGATGAGGTGTCTGTGCAGATTGCGTGCAGGCTGATGTCCCTGGTCAGAGACTTTGAGTCTTTCTCTGTATGCATCCACTTGTGCTCAAATATTTGCTCCAGTGTAGGTCTGTCTGATGGTCTCAAACAGAGACACCACTTGACAAGTTGCTGGCACTCTGTACCGGACCAAGGAGGAAACAGTAAATGTTACCATAATCTTTCAAATAAACAATGTAACGTGGTCTTGCTATAGGCTATACGGGTTAAATGATGAGCATACCAGGGGAGACTGTACTTCTGAAGAAGATATGACCTTTCAATATCTCCTCATCATGCTCAAATGGGATGTCTCCACATATCAGATCATATAGCAGTACACCAAGTGACCACACAGTTGCAGAGCGTCCATGGTACCTGTGGTAGCGAATCCATTCTGGGGGGCTGTACACTCTTGTACCTACAAATAATAATAATAATAATAATAATAATAATAATAATAATAAATGGAAAAAAAACAATTTGTAGATTGGTACACTTAACAGTTTAGAGTGTTGTTATAACGGTTTATGGCATGAAATGTATATTTATATATCCTTTGTAGTTCAGTCTAAGAACATTATCACAATTTCACGTTTTGTGTGTTTTTCTTTGTCTTAGGACACTTGGTTTATCTTTATTAATCATCATCATTATCGTCGTTGTCGTTGTGGCGTTTGCAAAAACAAAACAAACCCGCTGAGTCAGATGACAGGAAAAGGCGTGGTCACTATCCACCCCTCCCCTGCAGAAGATCCGTCTCCAGTGTGGTAACACGAAAAGCACGTCTTCCTTAGTAAACTAAAGTCAATTTACGCGTTCAAACACGCCGGCACAGACAACTCGTCGAGTTCAAATGCAATCAGCATGAGTCATTTTCCAGGATGAGACAGCGTCTTGTCTAAAGGTGCAGTACCGGCTCCCGACTACGAGCATGGACATGGATACCAAACAAAAACAACAGTCACGTGATGTCTCGACGCCAATTTCACAACAGTGATACACACTTCCAGATAGTCGAATGCGTTGTTATCTGGATCATCCGTTACCACCACCACCACCACCACCACCATCATCATCATCATCATCATCATCATCATCTACCGCTATTCTCATTAATCAACACTGGTTTGGTAAACAAATCAGTGTTGATTAGGTTACAGCGATAATAAACATAACACCCAGAATTTACCATACATGTAGCTACTGTGAACAGATCTGTTATAATAATGATGATGATGATGATGATAATAATAATAATAATAATAATAATAATAATAATAATAATAATAATGCACTGGTTTAAACCTTTCAAAAGTAAGTAGAGATTGAGGTCAAAGTCAAGGACTTACCGTCGAAATCAGTGTACACTGTATCCTTAAGAATGGCTCCTGAACCAAAGTCGATCAGTTTAAGATTTCCTGTGCGTAGGTCGACCAGCAGGTTTTCATCTTTAATGTCGCGATGGATCACACCGCAGTTGTAACAGTGCCGTACAGCCTCCAGAACCTGGCGGAAAAACTCCCTGGCGGTGTTCTCATCCAGTGCGCCCTTTTCAGTGATGTAGTCAAATAAATCCTTAACCATCTCCGGCCTCTCCATGATAATAAAAAAACCGTCCGGCCTCTCATACCAATCGATCAGTTTAATAACACCCTGAAACGTGCTTCCCACTTTCTTCATCAGGAGAATCTCCAGAGGAACCAGAGAGCCGTTCTGCAAAGAAAGATGCGAAATGTAAAAGATGGAAGCCTAAAGCTATATAATCCAGTCCTGTGGATGCCTAATAATATGGGAAAACTCACTATTGTACCCCATTCAGTAATTCTTTCCCTGGCCACGTGTTTAACCGCGACCTGAATAAGAAACAGAGAGAGAAGCCTTGGATGAAACTCGCCACGTTGTTCCCATGCTGGCCATGTGCTGCTGCTGCCAACAAAACAAAGCAAAGCTGCCCACTCACCGGCAAACCGTCTGAAATGCGACTGCCGGCGTAAACAGTCCCGAATCCACCGCTTCCCAGAACCGAATCCACATGATAGACTTTATCAAACTGATCCTTTTCCACTTTTGCTACAAATAAACACGGTTGAAGTGAAGGAAAGCGCATGTTAATGATTAGGAACTACAAAATGGCTCCAAATTTGACACACACACACACACACACACACACACACACACACACGTCTATAGGGCTATACTAGAGTGTAGCTAGAAATACCACTTCTACAATTTAATGTAAGATTTAAACTGAGTCACACATTCAAAGAAAAACAAATAATTTATAACTGGTTTATACCTGACTGGAGCTGGATTTTCACTGGTAAGTGATCAATGTTAGTTGTGCCGCAAATATGAGAAAAAGATCCAAATTTGGACAATAACATCTTTGATATCTGGAAATCTGAAAATCTCCCAAATCCACAAAAGTAATAAAAAATTATCAATATAAATCAACTCGCATGTATCCTGAACCGTAACCCTACAAATAATCCTAATGATGATCAGACTGGTTCTGCACCTTTCTGGTCTGAAATGGTCCTATCCAGCCCTATTCACAAAATCTCCTTTCTCAGCCATAGTAACAGAAAAAATCTTGTGCGTCTGAGTCCGACGATTCACTCCAAAAGTCTGCGCGAGCGTGTGTGTGAGTGTATGAGAGAGAGAGAGAGAGAGAGAGAGAGACGCTCATCAGCGTTCTACAGCTTTAGGGGCGCAGAGTGCAGATCCCTCCGCCATTCTGAGCTCACAGAAATGCCGAAAGTACACACACACACACACACACACACACACACACACACACATAAATTAGAACAAGACGAAGTAATCTTTTAAAAAAATAATAATAATGAATTAAATATTCCTGTCCGTGGGTCGTGCCTGATCATACAATGGGAACTATATATATAAGCGCTCAAGGATACTTTATCTGAAATCTTAAAAATACCACCTATTAATGACACAGAAATCCAGTTCATAAAGGAATAGGCAATGAACCTCAATTAACAGGCGAAACTCATTCATTCATTTTCTTAATCCATTAATCCTAATTAGGGTCACTGGGAGGCTGGCGCTCATCTCAGCCGACTCTGGACAGCTGGCCAGGTAATTGCAGGGCCAAGGGACTGTGAAAAGTAACCAGAGTACCCAGAAGAAACCCAGGAGAGCACAGAGAACATGGAAATTCCACACAGAAACTCCCAGGCTGGGAATTGAACCCAGGACCTGTTACTATGAGAAAGATGTGGTAACCACCACAACACCATAAATTATCAATTCATTTTCTGAACCATTTAATGCTAATTGGGATTTCTGGGACGCTGGCGCCCATCTCAGCCAACCCCAGGCAAGGGTGGGGTACACCCTGGACAGCTTGCTATCACAGGGCCAACACACACAACCATTCACAGATTGGGAGATTTGGAATTCAGTTAGCCTATAGCTTACCATGCATGTTTTTGGAGGAAACCCACACTAGCGCGGCGAGAACATGCAAACTCCACACAGAAACGCATGAGCTGGGAATCGAACCCAGGACCTTCTTGCTGTGAAGTGGCCACGCCACCGTACCGCCTCATGCCTTCTTTTTCTTCTTCTTCTTCTTCCTCATGACAGCCATATTGTGTAACTTTCTTCATATGTTTTGGAACGACATTTTCAAATTTTTTTAGGCTAATCAGTAGAAGTAACTTTGGCAAAATGTGAGTTTATATCGGTCATTTTGATTCAAATTTTAACCCCAGTTTGTAGGGATGGATAATGTCTATTATATATATATATATATATATATATATATATATATATATATATATATTACACAGAAATGGCACAATCTGATTGCTTTGCTATCTCAGGATAATTAACAATTATGCACAGAAGGAACGGTGGAAGTCACAGAATATTAATACGTATTCAATACATTAATACATTAATTTTAATGACACCTGTCAAGCCTGAGGTGCGTAATAGTTTAAGTATACATGTAGTATTGCATGAGCACCTATGCTAATATTTAGACAACAATATTTATATGGTGGGGCAGTGGTGGTCTCGTGGTATAAGTGCTGGATCACTGATCAATAAGGTTGGGGGTTCAAGTCCAATTCACCACAGGTTGTCACTGTCCCCTCCAGTGCAGCTAACTGGGTTATCAAAGGCTGGCCATGTCTCTCACTGTCTATAGTGTGAGGTTCACGTAAAAGAACCATTACTGACTTTTGACAAGAGTAGACTGCAAAGCCGTTAGCGTGTTTCCGCCCTGCGATGGCCTGACGAGTTGCCCAGGGTGTACTCTGCCCTCGCCTGGAGTCGGCTGTGATGGGTGCCAGCCTTCCCGCTATTTTCAATTTTGAATTTAAAAATCATGATGAACAGATGAGTTCAGATGACAGATGACTTTGAATGTTGGAACTATGCAAGGAAAAGATAGGGAGCTGGCTGACATGATGCAGAGGAGGAAGGTGGACATACTGTGTGTTCAGGAGACAAGGTGGAAAGGTAGAAAGGCTAGAAGCTTAGGAGCAGGGTTTAAACTGTTTTATAATGGTGTGGATCGGAAGAGAAATGGAGTAGGAGTCATCTTGAAGGAGGGGTTTGTCAGGAATGTTCTAGAAGTGAAAAGAGTGTCAGACAGAGTGATGAGTCTCAAGTTAGAAATTGAAGGCGTGATGCTCAATGTTGTTAGTGCTTATGCCCCACAGGCAGGATGTAAGCTAGAAGAGAAGGAGAGATTCTGGAGTGAGTTAGATGAAGTGATGCAGAGTACCCCCAGAGGTGAAAGAGTGGTCATTGGAGCAGACTTCAATGGACATGTTGGTGCAGGCAACAGAGGGGACGAGGAAGTGATGGGCAGGTTTGGTATCCAGGACAGGAACACAGAAGGACAGATGTTGATCGATTTTGCAAAAAGGATGGAAATGGCTGTGGTGAATACTTTCTTCAAGAAGAAACAGAAGCATAGGGTGACTTATGAAAGCGGAGGTAAGAGCACACAGGTAGACTACATCTTGTGTAGGCGCTGTAATTTGAAGGAAGTCAGTGACTGCAAAGTAGTAGTGGGTGAGAGTGTTGCCAAACAGCATAGGATGGTGGTGTGCAGGATGACACTGATGGTGAGAAAGGTGAAAAAGGCAAAGGCAGAGCAAAAGACAAAGTGGTGGAAGCTGAAAAAGGAAGAGTGTCGTGTTGTCTTCAAGGAGGAGTTGAAACAGGCTTTGGGTAGTCAGGAAGTGCTTCCAGAGGACTGGACAACCACAGCCAATGTGATCAGGGAGACCGGTAGGAGAGTACTTGGTGTGTCCTCTGGAAGGAGAGTAGATAAGGAAACTTGGTGGTGGAATGAGGAAGTGCAGGAGTGTGTACAAAAGAAGAGGTTAGCCAAGAAGAAGTGGGACATTGAGAGGACCGAAGAAAGTAAACAGGAGTACAGGGAGACACAGCGTAAGGCGAAGGTAGCAGTGTCAAAGGCCAAACAGAGGGCGTATGATGACTTGTATGATAGGTTGAACAGTAAGGAGGGAGAAAATGATCTATACAGGTTAGCACAGCAGAGAAATAGAGATGAGAAAGACGTGCAGCAAGTTAGAGTGATAAAGGACAGAGAGGGAAATGTATTGACTGATGACAGAAGTGTGCTGGGAAGATGGAAAGAGTACTTTGAAGAGCTGATGAATGAGGAAAATGAGAGAGAAAAAAGAGTAGAAGGGGTGACCGTTGAGGAGCAGGAAGTAGCAAAGATTAGTAAGGGAGAAGTGAGGAGGGCATTGAAGAGGATGAAGAGTGGAAAGGCAGTTGGCCCTGATGACATACCAGTTGAGGTATGGAAGTGTCTAGGGAGGTAGCAGTAGATTTTCTGACAAGAATATTCAACAAGGTCTTAGAAAGTGAGCAGATGCCAGAGGAATGGAGGAGAAGTGTGCTTGTGCCCATTTTTAAGAACAAGGGAGATGTACAGAGTTGTGGCAACTACAGAGGGATAAAGTTGATGAGCCATACAATGAAGCTATGGGAAAGAATAGTGGAAGCAAGACTAAGGGCAGAGGTCAGCATTTGTGAACAACAGTTTGGTTTCATGCCAAGAAAGAGCACCACAGATGCAGTGTTTGCTTTGAGGATGTTAATAGAGAAGTACAGAGAAGGTCAGAAGGAGCTGCATTGTGCCTTTGTGGATCTGGAGAAAGCATATGACAGGGTGCCGAGAGAAGAACTGTGGTATTGTATGAGGAAGTCTGGAGTGACAGAGAAGTATGTTAGAGTGGTGCAGGACATGTATGATAGCTGTAAGACAGTGGTGAGGTGTGCTGTCGGTGTGACAGAAGAGTTCAAGGTGGAGGTGGGACTGCATCAAGGGTCAGCTCTGAGCCCCTTCTTGTTTGCTATGGTGATGGACAGGCTAACAGACGAGGTTAGACAAGAATCTCCATGGACTATGATGTTTGCAGATGACATAGTGATCTGTAGTGAGAGCAGAGACCAAGTGGAGGAAAATCTAGAGAGGTGGAGGTATGCCCTGGAAAGGAGGGGATTGAAGGTTAGTCTTAGTAAGACAGAATACATGTGTGTGAACGACAAGGACCCAAGAGGAACTTTGAGGTTACAGGGGGCAGGGATAAAGAAGGTGGAGGATTTTAAGTACTTAGGCTTAACAATCCAGAGCAATGGAGAGTGTGGAAAAGAGGTGAAGAAGCGTGTGCAGGCAGGTTGGAATGGATGGAGAAAAGTGTCCGGTGTGATGTGTGATAGGAGAGTATCGGCAAGAATGAAGGGAAAAGTGTACAAGACGGTGATGAGGCCAGCAATGTTGTATGGTTTAGAGACAGTGGCCCTGGGGAAAAGACAGGAGTCAGAGTTGGAGGTAGCAGAGATGAAAATGTTGAGGTTCTCTTTGGGAGTAACGAGGATGGATAGGATCAGAAATGAGTACATCAGAGGGACAGCACATGTAAGATGTTTTGGAGACAAAGTCAGAGAGGCTAGATTGAGATGGTTTGGACATGTACAGAGGAGGGATAGTGAGTATATTGGTCGTAGGATGCTGAGGTTGGAACTACCAGGCAAAAGGCCCAGAGGAAGACCAAAGAGAAGATTTATGGATGCGGTGAAGGCGGACATGAAGGTCGTTGGAGTAAGAGTAGAAGATGCAGAGGATAGGGAGAGATGGAGGCAGATCATTTGCTGTGGCGACCCCTGAAGGGAACAGCCGAAAGGAAAAGAAGAAGAAAGAAGAAGATGAACAGATGAGTTCAGAGTACAGGTAGCTGCAGAGACCAAGAGCTGCCTTAACAGCATCTCTTTAAACCCTTTTCAGAGTTTTAATATTTTCTGGAAAGATAATGAAGAGCAAGCTGAAATGAGGTTTTTGTAGTTTCTATTTACATTTTTCAGTTCAGTTCATTTTCTATAACCGCTTAATCCTAATTAGAGTCGTGGGGAGGCTGGCGCCCATCCCAGTGAACTCCGGGCGAGGGCAGAGTACACCCTGGACAGCTCGCCAGGCCATCGCAGGGCGGAAATACGCTAACGGCTTTGTAGCCTACTCATCAGCAATGGTTCTTTTACATGAACCTCACACCATAGACAATGAGAGACATGGCCGGCCTTTGATAACCCACTTAGCTGCACTGGGGGCATTTACATTTTTAACAAAGACAAAGACTGCTCAGGTAAACTCTGTGCTTTCAGCCGAGTTAATAAGCACGACAGAGTCCTTTAAAGTAGATAGAGTGTAGTGGGCTACAGACAACATGGACCCACAATAAAATTGGCTCTATAATAGTGTGTTTGCACACTAATAAAAAATTTAGTATACTCTACACTGTTATTCAAGAAAAACATACCAAAATGTAATGTTTGTAGCTTTATTTTTGAAATGAAATAGATACTATTCAGGTGGATTGTGAGATTTTAGAAGAGCTAACAGAGCTGAGTTGAATATTCGCTTTGGGGTTAAGAGGAGTGAATTCTCCTTCAGATGTTAACCTACATACTACATAATCATAGAAGAAAACCAGCTCTGTAAAGGTGTGTTTGCACACTAATGCAACATTTCTGCAGAGAAATACAAGAAAATACAAAACAACAAACTAAAACTAAAATTTGATTGATAATAATGATGCTGATTGCTCGAGTGCCCGTGAAAAACTGTCTGTCATTTTGGTTCAACCATTATCCACCTGGAGCAATGATTTATGTTCTCAAGTTAGCAGATCAATCAGATCAGGCTATTCCTGTGTAGTATATACAATTGACAGTATCCACCCCACAAAATCTGTAGAACGATTGAATCAATTCAGTTCATTTTCTGTAACCGCTTAATCCTAATTTGGGTCGCGGGGAGGCTGGTGCCCATCCCAGCCAACTTTGGGCGAGGGCAGAGTACACCCTGGACAGCTCGCCAGGCCATCGCAGGGCAGAAACACGCCGACGGCTTTGCAGCCTACTCTTTACGAAAGTCAGCAATGGTTCTTTTACATGCCTCTCACCATAGACAGTGGCAGACATGGCTGGCCTTTGATAACCCAGTTAGCTGCACTGGGGAGGACAGTGACAGCCTTGTGGAGAGTGGGACTCGAACCCCCAACCTTTGGATCAGCAATCCAGCGCCCTATACCACTAGACCACCACTGCCCCGATTGAATCAATTAAAAATGTAAAAATAAATCACACAATTTTTTTTTTATTATTATCTTGTTGTGTTATTCTCCTTGTGAGACATTATAGATTTCTGGGGATTCCCTCAGGGATTCCCAAGAAATCATGGCACAAAATCCATGATGCTATGCTTTTGGGAAATAAATTATGCATAAAGTGGATTTAGGTGATAAAAGTGTTGTGATTGGTCAAGAAGTCGTTGGAACGCCATGGGATGTCTGGGGGAATCCAGAAAATGCCATCAAAATAATTACAAATTTCTGAAGAATGTTATGAGGGCGCATGACCCCAGAACCCCTCATGGAATTCTTTCTAATCAGTCCTTGATACAGGTCTGAAAACCATCGATGCTTTAATATATATTTTCATG